>JARHVA010000461.1:702500-955000 GCA_037957365.1 Torreya grandis | reverse complement strand
ATATTTTTTAATTCTCCTCTTCTAATCTACTGGCATGTTGCACCCTAAATGACCTTGGATCTACCATGAGGCCAACTATGGAGTTTGAGCTTCAACTAGAAGAAGGAGGTGTGTTTGGAATCATGTTTTTAGTGTGATTTGAATTCTAAGATATTTCAAATTTTTGCCTTTTGATATCCTTTCCTTTTGTTTAAATGATTTGGATTTTAACTTTCTTTTGAAGTATTTTTTAAGATTCCTTCTCCATATGGATTTGGAATGACCAATCATGAGAGAGATAGTGATACACATGAATTATTTGTATGCTAAAGCTAATGGAAGATAAGTAACCCAAGATAAAATATTGACATGACACTTAGGCTTGCCAATGAACAAGTATGTGATCTAAACTTTCAACCATGTATATCCTTAGTTTGTGGAAAAGGAAGAAGGAAAAAAGAGATCCAAAGGTGGACTAGTAAAATGAAATAGTAATGAGAAAGTCTATTTGCTAACTGATCACATGGTAAAAGGAGATAATAACCAAAGGGAATAGGGTAGATATAACCAAGTCACCATGACAAATATTTGTAAAGAATAAAGATAAGAAAGTAGAAAATCATGAAGATACAAGGGAAGAGTTTTGAGAAAAAATATAAATAAAAAGAAAGTAATGATAAGTGAAAAATAGAAATAATATGGAAAAGACAAGTATATACAAAATATAAAACCAAAACATAAGCTAACTATAGTACAACAAGAAGGAGAAACATGATATAAGATAGAAAATAATTTGACAAAGTGTCAAATAATATAATAAAAAATATAAATAAGATTGGGGCACACATCCAATCTAAATATAAATGATAAATAACCATGCATGTGCTCATAAATACTGGTAAATCTATCTATACACATTATCCAAGGCATTAGATAAATCTCTATGAAGATGAATCTTAACTACTACTAATGTCTCATAAATCTTTTTTGAATACTAGGAAAATACTTATTTTTTAACTTCCTCAACTAAAAAATTATGAATACTCATTGGATCATGTTGAGGAGAGGAATTGGGTAAAGGATGGTTAGGAGAATGCATGGGAATGGGATCTATGGGAGATTTAGGAATCACTAGTGGAGAAGGATCCACGGGTGAAGGAGGGTCCATGTGTGGAAAAGGAACCATAGGCGAAGGGATAAAAGGTGCTGAAGGGACCATAGGAAGTGTAGATATGGAAGAATAAGGGGGAGCATTCTTGTGATAATTACCTATGGGAGGAATGGTAGAAGGTCTAGGAATAACTATAAGATGGTCCTTAAGATACTGCTGAAGGATATGATAATGATTAGTGTGATGTGTGCCGTATTGGTGCCATAAATAATACCTCTCACCAAATTTAAGTATATATTCAAGAAGGATATTTGGAGGAGGTAAGGTAGTGTCTATTGATGGGGAATAAGGATGCAAGGTATTAATATATTTTTCAACTTATGGCAATAAATAGAAGAGTGATTATTTGTCTCATGAAATAACCAAATATGCTTGTGAGTATTTTTAAGAGAAACACTCATAGGAGAAGGTGTAAAAAGTGTGGAATAAGATAGAGATAGATAATTATCCCATTTTGTGGGCATAGGATCCATCTTAGGTAAAGGAATCAAACCATCACCAAGAGAAGGTGGTGATGGAGAGGGAATGGAACTAGGTAGAATAGAAGGAACACTAGTGGAAGAAGAAAGAATAGGCTTTGTAAGAATGAAAGTAGAAATAATAATTGGTTTTGATATAGGTTCCACTATGGGAGGGGAAGGATCAAAATAAGTTCTAAGGATAACTTCCCTAACCTGAAAGGTGAATTGATGATGAGAGTTAGGGAACCTAGCAAAATGGTAAGGTCTAGTCATAGCATGAGCCATGAGCATATTCCTATGGGGCTCCTTACAAACTATAGGTGTCAGAACCATCTCTAATCTGATATAAAGAGGAAAAATGCAAAAATTAAGAACTATAAATGTTGGAACATGAGAAGATGCATGAAAATACTCAAGTAAATAATAATGATAATGCACAATTTCAACATCATGGGCTTAGACAAGATCACTTAATAAAGGATCATATAAATAATATCCATCATCATAATATAATATATGAATATAAATGACACAATTTGGAATAAATTTATCATCAAAATAATCATGGTAAATATAATGTTAAGTCTTGGATAAGATTATGAGATTGCCATTGCAAAGAGGTTCGTGAGAATGAGGTTGTAAAGAAGTAGGACATTGTGAGATGAGATGAGGTACAAGATCATTAAGTTAAACTCATCAAGATCATCATAATTGGAGTCTAAAATGTCGGGAGGAATGTTACCAATGAGCTTAGAATGACCATTATAACCTTTGGTTGAGTTTATAGGAAAATTTAAACATTGTGACTCACAGAATGGAAAGCTAGGCAAAGGCTCAAGAGTAGGAATCTTGAAAACATTATGATCTTGGAATTATTGAAAATTCTAAGGGTTATTATCTCCTTGAATCTTATAAATGGCTCCATTATGAGGTAATTTAATGCATTGGTAGGTGGAAGAGGTGATAACTCGCATATGATGAGTCCATAGCCTACCAAGAAAGATGTTATAAGAAATAGGAAAGTTAAAGATCATCACCTTTATATGAATAGTGATAGGTGGGATAGTAATGGGAAGCTAAACACACCTAAGAGGAGGTATTTTCCTTCTATCATATCCTTGGCAGGTGTTACACGTGGACTTAAGATTGCATTTTAAATATCCAAGGGTTTTAATAAAATCAAGAGAAGCAACACAAGTGCCTAAACCCTCATCAATCAATGATTTTTTAACTTGGCTATTTCCTATTTAGATGATAATAAATAAGGGAGGATCATCTGGATGAATCAAAATCTCATTGAGAATCATAGATGCTATGGGAAATTTCAAAGAAAGAGAAGTGTTGATAATTTCATCAACATTGATGGACATATCTTAACATTGTTACAAGGTACTATCCCTAGAACCAGATAAAGATGCCTCCCATCCTACTAAAGGAGGATGAGGACATTCATCTAAAATAATGGTTGCATAAGATGGTTGATGATGGGTAGAAGTCCTCATAATCTCAAGAAATGGAATTTGAGATGGGAGATTAGTGAGCTCTACAATGGGATCCCACTCATCATAATCCATGAGAACATTGTTAGAGATAGGTGTGTAATCATTAAGGATGTGTTCAAAAGGAGGAGCTGAAGAGAATTTAAATTTATGTTGATAAGAATGAGAAGTTTTAAAGAAGTTTATAAAACATTTGGTGATGAATAAGTAGTTGGTTTGGATTGATCTTGAATTTTGGAAGAATTTTTAATAGAAGGTTGATTATCATTGGAAGATTTATTATCATTGGTATTAGAAGATGATGGAAGAATGGTAGAAATACAATGGGATGTGTTATCTAAGGGAGAATCATAAATTGGACCATCATCAAAGGTTATAAAATATTTTATCTCCAACTCATTAAAATGATTTGGATAATAATCTTGGATAACACAGTATGCTTTAAAAGGAGTCAAACTGTAGATAGGTTGAGAATCAATGAAAGCCACCACCTTTCGCATATTAGTAATGCTAACCACATTCTCTTTAGAATTTTGTTCAACAAGACTTTCTACATTATTGGTGGAAGGAGTGGGCTTGTCTTGGTTTTCTTCAATAGGTTAATGATTAGGTAAAGGATCTTTATATATAGATAAATGAACATTTGTTTAATTCAAGTCTTAAGCTTTATCATGGGTTTTATAGTCCTTGAGAAAATTTTCATAATCTTTTTTATGCTTATGAGTGATATAATCATGATCAAAATTAGGTATAAGAATAAAATCCATAGATAAATTATGAATTTGTCTAAGGTCTCATGAGAGTGACCCCAACTAGCATGAAACCAAAAAAAATCGTTAGGATCATACCAATTTTTCATATGATGAGTAGGGTCAATCTTTAGAGGAAAAGGCCTAGGTATACATTTAAGAAATTAAGCTAAGAAAAGAGGTTTATGAATATTAATGTTATTTTTTGAATATAAATGATGATTAGTATGTTATTGAGAAGGAGTTGGTTATGAAGAAGGGGTAAGAATGATAGATTGAACATTGTGAATGGTATCATATGAATTGGTAACACCATCATTAGTAATATTATGGTTTCTATTTTTAAGTAATAGGCAAGGACCTACAAAATATTAGGGTGGCTTGAATTGATGCATAAGGAAATATTTTCATTTGTCTTGGTCTATGGACTCTTCCAAGGTACATGGAGAGAGGGTGAAAACTTGATATTGTAATTTAGGATAAAGAGCATTGGTAAAGAGATGAAAGAGATTATCATTGACCATGTTATGTTCACACTTGTTTGACAAAGCCTTCCATCATTTAATAAAATCTTGGGTGGTTTTGTTTTCATTTTTTTTACAATTGATGAAATAGACTAAACTATGTTTAGGAATATCACTAGTCTAAAATTCTTGTACTAAAGCATTCACTAAGTCCTTCAAACTAGTAATGGAATGAGATATAAGTTGATTATACCAATCTAAGGCATCACCTATGATGATTTTGGTAAGGATTTTGGTAGAAATAAAGGTGTTTAATCTGACCCAATCCTTATAAAGATTTCCAAATGTCTTAATATGAAGGGTAGGATCAGTTGATACATCATAAGGGATTGCAGGTTTTATATCTCCAATGTCAATTTTAGCAATTTGATTAATAAGAGGTTCATTTTGTAAGTGCTTGATGACTTTTTTGACTAATGGAAGTTGAGGAATGGCATTTCCTTAAGAATATCAAAGAGGGGGAGGAGAAAAACTTTGGTTACATGTGCCTCAAGAAATTGGTTGAGGATTGGAATGAATATTAAGAAGATGGTTCTGAATTCACATCATTTGATTCATATTATGAGCTTGTAATGTGTTCATTTGATTTAGAGTTTGAAATAATAGTTGATGAGTTTGATTAGTGTTATTAGAAGAAGTATTATTTGTGTTTTTTTTGTTATTAGTGTCTTGGGTACCATTATTAGTGTTAATATGAGCTTGAGAAGAGCTATGATAATTTGAGGAACTAGTGGCAAAATTTGCTTATGAAGTAAAAGATGGACTAGTAAATGGTTGAGAGGAGGAAGCACCAGAAGTATGAGTGCATGGAGTAGAAAAAATTAACTAGTGGAAATATTAGGGATAGTAGGTCTTATGAGAGGCCCACTAGATGTAGAACCATCCATGTTAGTTGAGATACTAGGCGTGGTATTTATCTTAATTTTTTCTCATTTCTTAATTTTGGAAGAAGATAAGAAACTAGTAAAAGGGGTGTGTAAAGGAATACCTGATAAAAGTGCATGCATGATCTAGATAATGATGGGAACTCATCTTTGGCTTATAAATAATAACATGTAGATGATAAAGACACTATAAAAAGGGTTGTTAGCAAGATAATTGAGTAGACTACCTAAGGTGAGCTAGATCTAAAAATCGTATGCTTATTAGGAGGCTATCAATCCACCATTGATAAAAATTAAGTTAATAAAAGAAAAGAAAGAATAATTTCCTTCAATAAAATGAAATTAAATTCATGAAAAAATAAAAAATTAAAATTCTTGTTCAAATAAAATGACTAAATATATCAAAAGTGGGTCAATACTCCTACTAAGATAGTTGGGGTCAGGTCTAAAAATTTAGGGAAGGCTTTATGAGTAGGGAAAAAAATAGAAAGCATGGTTTGGTTGGGGTTAAAGGTATGAAAATAAATTTATATTATTTTATACCATAGTGACCATTAGTGGTTAGGTGAACCATCCGTGATTGGGCTGACCATCAGTGGTTGGTAACCATCAATGGATGGTGTGACCATCAATGATTGATGTGATCGTTGGTGGTTGCTTGTGTGTTTCCATAAATGATAAAAAAGGCAATTATAAATTGGATAAATGGTCAAGTAGGGATTTGAATATGGGGTTGGTTAGAGATGGGAAGCTAGGATATAATTTTGATTAGGTTAGGAGAGCTAAAAATGAAATAAAATAAAGAAACAAGTACAAAGTTACCTATAACTTACTACATTATTGATGGTGGAAGGATGTATAAATTTGGCTAGAGTGATAGTGATTTGGCCTCAAGAGTAAATAAAAAATAAGTTTAGATCTCCATTTATACTACATGATTTATGAAGTAAGGTTGGGTACTTGTGTGCAAAGAGGATTTGATAACTTGGACGTGGATCCCCATTCACCTAATACTCTTCTCCTTTTATAGGATGAAGTTGATAATTAGATAGGAGGATAAATTTTCTATTTAAAATGATATTTAATTATTTTTCATCTCATAAAGTGTACATACTAATTTATGCCATGCTTATCTCATACATAGCTGGTAATGCTTTTTAAGAAGGTTAAAAACCTGACCATCAACGATAAGGCTAACCATTGATGATTAGGCTAACCATTAGTGATTGAGTGCCTAGAGAAAAATGGGTGAAGATAGGTTTAAAAAGGAGTTGATTAAAGGGGTGTTCAAATATTTAAGCTAGTAATTGAGCTTAGTTAACTAGGTGATCAACTAGATTTGGGGTTGGGTAGGGGTCTCAAGGCATTTCAACATCTAAAAACTATCATGTGTAATTTTTGAGTGTCTACACATGGAGGTAGAAGAAGTTAAAGAAGAAGATGTCATAGTATAAGATAGAGTCTAGATTTAAGGAATAGGTTGAGAATCAAACAAATCAGTACCCCCAAATCTAGTTCAGAAATTGGAAGTAGGAGAACGAGGTTCTTCAAATTGATGGCTAATTATGAGGTTATAAATGCTATATAGATCTTTCCCTCTATATTGAGGGAATTTCATGATAAATAAAATCATTTTAGGAGTATAATATAATTAAATTTTATCCTCTAATAGAAGAGGAGGGTTTTTATAAAAAGAGGTATGAGGATTACCATAGTTTATTATACAGGTTACAATATAAACATTACTAGCATTCTCAAAAGGGACCCTACTTTGTCTATGAGAGACCTTATAAGGATTGGTAAATTCCATCATGTCTATTGATTGAACTTTAGTGTTTTCACCAAATACAAAATTCATGATGAAAGGGAGAGAAGCAAGATGAGAAATCAAAGAATCAAAAAGAGACTAACATAGAACTAGGTTGACCTAGTTGACTTAGTGGAAAAATAAGGATTGTGAAACTATTCAAGGTCTACAGGATTGACCTATTACAAAGAACAGAGACTAAAAAAATGGGTGGGGAATATTATAAATAGTGATAGGTCAACCAAGTCAACTTATTTTAGTGTATATGGGCTGAAAATGTGCTAGGTTGATAGGGTCGACCTAGTACAATGAACATGAAGTAAAATAAAAAATTGATAATAAGTTTGTGAAATGAAATAAGATAGTTTGAAATTGATCTAAGAAAGTAAATTATGAAATTAAATAGATAGTCAATTGAATTGATGTTGGCCAGTCCAATTAATGCACATAAATGAAAACCTTACACCAATGTTAGCTAATGCAAGTTATTGCACACATAATTGAG
This sequence comes from Torreya grandis, assembly GCA_037957365.1. Classification (NCBI taxonomy): domain Eukaryota; kingdom Viridiplantae; phylum Streptophyta; class Pinopsida; order Cupressales; family Taxaceae; genus Torreya; species Torreya grandis. Next base: position 947,421 of record JARHVA010000461.1, on the reverse strand, counting down.
CAAACAAAAATCAAATAAATTGGAAAGTAAAGCTAGCTAATTGGTCAACCTAGAATGTTAATTAAATTATTAATAATAATTTTAAATGATAGGGAGTTAGCTATAATCAAGGTACTAGATAACAATCTATAGATGGTTTTAGGTGAATTTCGGCTGAAAAGGATTGTAGTGACAATAATGTAGGCCTGGTATTAGGGCCCACCCCCTCACTTCACACACCAAAAAGATAAGGATATCAGGTGCTTAGCTAGAATATACCATTAAACACACTTTATAATTGACCAGAGCATTAAGATGACTTCCTCCTTGGTGATGAAATCCAAGTCGATTGGCCTACGTAGTCAAATTTTAAAATGCTTATTGATGCTATGTGATTTTGTAGTGTGTGTATAAAATAGAAATAATTAAACTAAGTGGTTAATTAAAAACCTCCTATTGAGACTATGTGAACTATTCTAAGCAAGAAAATAATTGAAATAAGAGATGTGATTAACATACAAGGTGAATTCCAACTTTGAAATAATGTATAGTGAAAACACTATATACATAACATACAAAACTAGGTTGATATAATTATTTTAGACAACACACATAACATAGAACTACATTGATTAGATCAATCTAATTGGCTATGTAGGGGTAGTTTTGAAGACTACAAAATTGAAAGGAAAGTACAAAATAGATAAAGAAAAAAGAATAAAAGACTAACCTTGATAGTTCAAAGATGGAAATGAAAGAGATTATTGATTTAGAACCTTGGATAAATTTGTCAAATATATGCAGACTAGGTTGAGATAGTTGACCAAGAAATACATAAACCTACTAAAAAAGTGTTTTAGATGCACTAGGTCAAGCTGGTCAACCTAGTTAAATAAACTAAAAGTCTGAGAATACACTAGGTTAAGTTGGTCAACCTAGTAGGCTAATCTAGAAGTGTAGAAAAATGAAACCTATATTGGGTTCAGCTAATTGATTAGGCTATACAAGAACCTACTACAATGTGGCTAAAAATGTGCTAGGTCAACTTGGTTGACCTAGTAGACTAAACTAGAAGTCTAAAAAAATGGTAAAAACCTTTACTGGGTTGATCTGATTAATCCAATTGCCTATTCCTGTAAATAGAGAAAAAGAATTAGGTCAACATAATCGAGATAGAATGTCAAAATATATGATATAAATGATGATAAAATGAACAAAATAAATGAAATAAAAGTGAAAAATCCTACAAGGGTTTGATTCACATGAGGTTCACCAGAATGTATGCAATAAAAATTACATGGTGTACATGAATTAATCCTAGATCAAATAATATAGATCACACCTACACTTCTGATTGGGTATACACTTGTTAAGAAGGAGCTTGACTAATATGGGGATTCACTAGACCCAATTAGGGGATCACTTATATCACTCGTCACAACATATCATGCTAGGAAGGGTTCTAAAGCCTATAGTCTAACATAATCACACAACCCTAAAATACTCCTATGATTTGAAATTTTTCTTATGCTAATAAAGAGGAAAGTAAACTATTATCATAACAAGAAAAATAAACTAATCTAGTGCACACCAAAGCTTGTGGCACAAAGTGGGGGTTAGAACAAAATAAATAAATAAATTGAACATGCATAAGAGACATATACTCATATCAATGTATATAGAATATTAATACATGGAAGAGAAGAATGCACACCTCATTATCTATCTACTCTTACAAAAGAGAAATAAAGTTAGGAATACTTACCTTTGAAGATGAACCTATTGAGCCTCAATCTCTCCCTTGGCCAAGGTGTTGGGAGGGTGTGTACACCGGAAGCACACAATTTGATTACTAATACCAAGCAACTTAATATGCGGAAATTAACCAGATTCACCAAGTAACTAGAATTCAGAATAACACATGATATGAGAGACAATACCAAATTGTATTAACACTTTATACAGAAAAGAATACAATAAAGAAGATGCCACTTCTTCTCCACCACCTTACAGAGGTTTCCCACACCTCAAGTGAACAGTAATTCTTCTCCCCAAAGCTCTCCCTCTCACAGGTCCCAACACCCAACTCAAATACAGAGTTGGTGTTCACCTCCCATGCTCCACGCACACCACAAGTGCTCCACGCACTCCACAAGTACTCCACGTACTCCACAAGTACTCAAGGTACTTCAAGTAGATCTCCCATGAACCTAAAATAACCTACACTTCAACAGACCATACTTATGGAAGGAACTACCTTGCCTTCCTCTCGCTCTATCCGAGTACACACCTGTACTCCAAGTAGATCCTGCCTGATACTGCTCCCTGTTGTGTTGCTGTCTGTATGACCTTGCACACCTGCAAATCAAGCAATGGTTCTAATCACCTGTGAACCTCGACCTTGCACACACATACACCTGCAGATCAATGATCTTACTTACCATGTAGATCTCCTATATAGGCCATGCAACTGTGACCAAGATCCTACACTCTTGAAGAACCCAGCTGGCTCTCCAATCCAGCACCAACACACCTGGTACTGTGGCACTAGGAGGAACGCACCATAGCTCTACCTCACACACAGAAGGAGCTTATAATTATGCTCTCTTACTCCCTAGCACACTTTTACAATACAACCATGAGTCTATTATATAGATCTCATCCAAACAATGATTAGACATCTAATTACAATAATTAGATCCGCAGCTATGAGTCTAAAATTAGCGCTCATCATGCAAACTCTTCGTTCGTTAGCTCACTGCCCGTAAATAACTCACAGTCGAACTACACAGGCGACCGACGTCGGTCCCTGTCCGCCTGGGGTCGCCGACGCTGGCCGATATATGACCGACGTCGGTTGCCTTCCTGTCTTACCCTACCGACGCCGGTTGGCCAGACCAACGCCAAACACTTCTAACACTTAGCAACTCATTCTACAACCTCCTCCATGTCTGCATCAGTGAAGCTTTTAGCTCCACAATCCTAACAATCTCCCACTTGGAGATAAACAGCTGCACTGTACCTGTACCTGTACTCCATCTAATCTGTTTCCTGGTTTGTATCCCTCTTCAAGCTCCCACCTGAAGACAACCCACCACACAACCTGTGATGTACCACCTGTCATCCGAGTAACCTGCCACATCCGAACCTACAAATACATGTAGTGAAGTCCTGACCCTGCATAGCAACACCTGCTACCGGTCCCTCTCAGAAAAACCTGAGAATCCACTTCCCCGAATTGGCTCCTAACTCTCTGACAGCTCCCACTGCATGGGAATACTCAGGTCTATACCAGACCTCATGTGATTTCAGACACTGTACCTGTCCAGCCCTTAGTGTGCTCCGGCTCTACCACCTGAACCTCACCAACACCTGTTTCACATCAGCTCCCACTTGAGACAAAATCAACCTGTGATCTCCATGCCTCCCATGTCAAAGAATTCCGCTGCTCCAAACTCCACCTGACATGCCACTGAACTAATCTTACCCTTAGCTCAGCAAAACCCTATATGTACACCCCTGCTAGCTAGCATACTATCCACATACAGCAACAGAATGATGTCATGACTCATCATCCCCCTGGTAAGACAAAACCACAGTAGTTACCTGACACTGACTGAAGCCATGCTCCGTCCTCCACCTGTCAAACCTGGTACCACTGTCCTGCAGCTCCACAAGACCATATACCTGGTCTTCCGTCTCATGTATCCGTTCTCTCTATTCTTCTACTAAGGTATCCATTCGTCTCTGTGCTTTCATACCTGCTGGCATCTCCACCAAGACACACCTGTCTGGTTCTCCTCCAAGGAATCACATCCTCATCCATGCCAAGCTCACACCTGTTTCCTGGATCCTTCCTGCTCTACAATCAGCAACATGTATAAAGAAGAGGAACAATGAATTTGAGGGCCTACTTACGCCTTCAGTCCTCCATATGGGTGTTTGAGACTCCTTGACAGCTTGCTGTCCACCCAAAATTCGTTACAGTGACCAACCTCGGTCACTCCACAGTCTGCATCCGATCGACGTCGGTTCCATGCGTCTGTACCTGACTACCAACCTGCCTGCGCTGGTGTCCCTGATGCCGACGTCGGTCCTTCTAACCGACATCGGTCTTATATACTGCCGACGTCGGTCCCATGACCGACATCGGTCTTACCCTGCCCGACATCGCCGGCTTCGGTCTGCACATGACCGACATCGGCATCTGTCTGTTCGACGCCGGTTCCTCCTGACCGACATCGGTATCTGTGTTCGCCTGTGAGTGATGACTTTTTACCCGCGAGCTTCTTTGAATCAATATCCATGTCCAAACTGCCCTGCTCAGAAGTATCCAGCCACATCCACTGGGTTCTGTCCGCCATCTCCTCCATAAACACCAAGGCTTTCCAGTTCTTAAGCCTGTCAAATATATCTGTCTTCCGCTTAAGAACATGCATCTCCTTCCTGCTCATGTGACCAAGCCTACGAAGCCACGTCTTCGCAACAAAAGAAGAATCAGTAATATAAACAAGTAGATAAAGGATACCTATTTTCTTACCACCAGCTAATTCAAGTGCATCCGCTGTGAGAGTTCTTGTGCATCTCTCATCACCCAATCTTTCTAAAGAAATTAGCCATATCTCCAAACCTGGGACCTGCATGACCTTCATCAACACCTGTGTGTTGGCCGCCTGCAATTTCAGCTTCACTTTTCCTTTGCCAATTATTTGGCAAGGCTCACCAGCTCCTCTACCTGGAACTGCATGGAAAGAGGCAACCGAATCTTTTATCCAAGATTCAACTTTATCCAAGAAACCTGAAAACACATCCTGTGCAACAATACCTACTACATCTGTATCTTCAGTTTCTTCATGCTGATCTGTTACCAACCAACAATAATCTTTTACCTGCTCTTTCTTTCCATAGGACCGTGAGTGACCATCTGTGCTTTTCAACTCCTCCATTCTTAGCTTACTTTGATCTGCAGTTGCTCTACTCCCACTCGATCAGAAACCCCTGAGAGTGACCTGTAACCAAACACAAAACCTGCTTCCTCCAACCTCAGCTCAGATACCACCTGTTGGTATCAAGTTCAAGAACCTACAACCAAGGCTCTGATACCACTTGTTGGGGATCTAGAACAACAAACATGCTCTGATACCACCTGTTGGGAGGGTGTACACCGGAAGCACACAATTTGATTACTAATACCAAGCAACTTAATATGCGGAAATTAACCAGATTCACCAAGTAACTAGAATTCAGAATAACACAGCATATGAGAGACAATACCAAATTGTATTAACACTTTATACAGAAAAGAATACAATAAAGAAGATGCCACTTCTTCTCCACCACCTTACAGAGGTTTCCCACACCTCAAGTGAACAGTAATTCTTCTCCCCAAAGCTCTCCCTCTCACAGGTCCCAACACCCAACTCAAATACAGAGTTGGTGTTCACCTCCCGTGCTCTACGCACACCACAAGTGCTCCACGCACTCCACAAGTACTCCACGTACTCCACAAGTACTCAAGGTACTTCAAGTAGATCTCCCATGAACCTACAATAACCTGCACTTCAATAGACCATACTTATGGAAGGAACTGCCTTGCCTTCCTCTCGCTCTATCCGAGTACACACCTGTACTCCAAGTAGATCCTGCCTGATACTGCTCCCTGTTGTGTTGCTGTCTGTATGACCTTGCACACCTGCAAATCAAGCAATGGTTCCAATCACCTGTGAACCTCGACCTTGCACACACATACACCTGCAGATCAACGATCTTACTTACCATGTAGATCTCCTATATAGGCCATGCAACTGTGACCAAGATCCTACACTCTTGAAGAACCCAGCTGGCTCTCCAATCCAGCACCAACACACCTGGTACTGTGGCACTAGGAGGAACGCACCATAGCTCTACCTCACACACAAAAGGAGCTTATAATTATGCTCTCTTACTCCCTAGCACACTTTTACAATACAACCATGAGTCTATTATATAGATCTCATCCAAACAATGATTAGACATCTAATTACAATAATTAGATCCGCAGCTATGAGTCTAAAATTAGTGCTCATCATGCAAACTCTTCGTTCGTTAGCTCACTGCCCGTAAATAACTCATAGTCGAACTACACAGGCGACCGACGTCGGTCCCTGTCCGCCTGGGGTCGCCGACGCCAGCCGATATATGACCGACGTCGGTTGCCTTCCTGTCTTACCCTGCCGACGCCGGTTGGCCAGACCAATGCCAAACACTTCTGACACTTAGCAACTCATTCTGCAACCTCCTCCATGTCTGCATCAGTGAAGCTTTTAGCTCCACAATCCTAACACAAGGTTCTTCATAAGAGATTGTTGTGGTTGTAAAGATAACCAAGATAAATTAACCTAGGCTCCATAACCTACCTAAGCATCTAAAAGACTTCTCCACAAGAAAATAATGGATATCCAAAGAAAGTATTTAACCCTAAAGCTTTATTCTTCAAGTAGAATGGTCAATAAGTAGATGTTCATTTGCACTTATTTACTTAATTCTTTTCTCTATTCTGAAATGGTGGTAAATGAACTTGTATATATAGTAGTATCTTACCTAAAAAAATTATACATGTTGGTTATATTAGGTCAACTAGGTCAACCTAATACATTTTCAGGCTAACTCACTAGGTTTGTGCTAGGTCGACCAAGAGGCTAACAATCCAAAAGAGTTGAAGTGTCCCCAAAACACACTAGGTCAACCAGGTTAACCTAGTTTGTTGAATAGGTCAAAAGGGTAACAAGGAAAGAAATGAAGGAATAAAACATGAAAATGATTGGAATGGATAGGAAAGAGAAGAATAAGCTTAGTTTTCAAGGTTTTAGGAGACAAGTGTGTCAATGGCAAGTGGAAAAAGGAACAATAATCTTATGAAGCATTGATGCTCTACCCACCCCTTTCTTGGTGCACCCCTAAAGGCATGCACTCAGAGAGATTGAGATTTGACAGGTTCCTATAAGATACAAAGTGTCAATGATCAATAAAATTTTGAAAATATTATTTGTATACAATTATTATTATCATTTTTATTGTCATTTTCCTTTGTTTGTGAACTTGTTGTGACCTAGTCAATTTTTCATCACCTTTTCTGTAGGTAGAACTACTATGACTTGGGATTTTAATGGGGTTATGTAGGCTATACTTAATTCATGTCAAGGTTAATTTAGTCCCTTTGATAATATAATCTCAATGTTTTTGTGATAATTTTAAGTTGGTGTGCTCTCTCCATTTCATGAGCACTCTTCTACGCTCTCGCAGCCTTGCAAGTTAGACTATTCTATTTCTCTTAATTCTCAATCAATTTGAGATACTTAAAAATTCCAAAAACATTTGTTTATTTGTATTTTTGTGTGTGTTTTATTTGGTCTTTTGAGTTATTATTTGGTATTGCTTCTTTTTTTCATTTTCCAAGTATATTTTGATGGTCCACATAGATCTTGATTATTTATATCTTGATCTCATGTTATCACAATGTCCATGTTTTGTTTTTAAACATTTATGTACCTAATTAAGTATTGATTATTCATATATTGATTTTAATCTAGGTTCATTTATGTTTATATTTTTATTTGTCTTTGCTTTTTTATTTAAATGTAAATAGTTGTAACTCTAGTTTTGATCATTGTTTTACCATTATCCTTAGTTAGAGGTATTCACATTTGAACTAGCTCAGAGCAATTGGAATATTACATAATTATAAGTTATTCATAATTATGATTCCTAATTTATTTGATATAACTAGAATTTTATGATTTGGTTTCAAATTCTTAATGTCAACATCACTTCAATGAATAGTTTCCAAGAAAATAATGCATTATCTAGGCTCATGGTATGATATTAGGCATCTAGGTACCATGTACTTTATCAATTCAACTCTATGCTCAACCATGTATCTCTTTGCATACATCATGAGTCTAATTAATATTTTGTAAGTTTTCTTCATCCCTCATTCCAAATTTTCCCACTTTTATGAGAACTACATCAGCTTGAGGTCTTACTAGACTATGTAGGCAATGCTCAATTTCTATTGAGGTCATCTTGGATATATTTCATTCATCTTTTCATCACTTTTTGTATTCTCATATGTTTAGTTTCTTGTGGATTTCGAAGCCATTATACCATCATATGTATGTTTACACCTTCTGATTTTAATCTATGCATTAGCTTATCTCCTTAAGCTAATTGATTACCAATTACCCATACTGGGGCACAACATCTGAATAATGTCTAAATCAAATCAGCCCTACTAGGGAAATCCATTATTTATTCTTTATCAATGATCAAAATTAGCTATACTGGGGAAAAAGTATCCTATCATGATCAATTTTTTTCTACTCGAGCACTCCTTATTATCATCTATTTTTGGGACCATGTTATCCTAGTCTTCTAATTCCAAACTCTCCACACTTTTTCCCATGATGAAAATATTTGGGTGTGTAACTTGTTTTGGGATTGATCAATTCCATAAGTGTGTAACTTACACTCTTAAATTTGGTGCATTTACACTATATGTCTTATATTTATGGATTGTATCCTTCCCATTAACCCCATCCTTGGTGACCATTATACCTCTAATTATATTTTTATCATTGATGGTAATCACATGTGCAAGCACTATCTCATCTAGATGTGATCTATTCCATGGGTTAATCTCACTTTCTCTCTCTTTTTGAGAGTCCATCCTTCTCTTTCATCCTAGTGTGTCCTCTCAAGGGGGAATCATGGGTCTATTCCAATTTCTTCTTGAAAAATATTCTATTTAAAAAGGTGTTACTTAACTTTAATGTCTTTCTATGCCTTCTCAAATAGGGGAAAAATAAGACATCTAATTCCTAACACCATTGTGTTGAAATTGTGAATCTTACTCAAATTGTACTTAAATGCACATTTTAGGATAAAATCAATAAAATACACTAAATAGTTTGAATTTTTCATATAAAAGTGCCTATTTAGGTTAATATATCCCTAAATGCGGTAATGCATTTTATGATATACCTAACTTTGATCAACTCATTTCGAGTCAAAATGAAAATTTCACCTTTTTATGCTTTGGATCACTTTTTTTGTCTAATTCATTAGTACACATCATGTACCTTTATTATTTTGTGTCAAAAATATCCTAAATGGTAGCATGGTCTGTATGCAACTAAAATCACCTTCCAATTCTTCTTCAGTCAAATTACAACCCATTAATAGAGTTTTTGACCATTTTGATTAATTGTTCACCAATTTCCAAAGAATTACACTAAAATTTATTAATCATGTTTAAGGATAATTAATTAAAAACAAGATCTTAAGTATATTTTCCATAGTGGTTATTTAATATTTCATTATTGGAAATTGATTCTAAATATCTACATCATGTAATGACATCATCTATGGGGTGGCATCCATTAAGCTATAAATACATAAAATATCAGATTATGGGCTCCCATACCTCTATAATTCCTCTTTATCCCAAATAATTATGAGTACATTTATGGATTTAATTAAAAATATTAGATTTATTCATGACCACACATCTCAATCTTGAGATTTACAGTCATGGTTGATCCTAACCCATTTGGGAAAGCTATAAATAGGGGGTCTCTCACTCATATTTTTAAGCTTAAATTGTGTAAACTTATAATGTTAAAATATCTCCATAAGTAATTTTTTTTAATTATTTTATTTTAATTTGTATTATATTAATTTTATAGGAAATTAGATAGTTCTTATCATGATTGTAGATTTTACCAAGTGTTCTTGAGACATTGGAGGAGTTTTTTCACCATTGCTGATGAGGACAAGAATGCTTGATCAAGGGGAGAACATATTTTTGAGACAATTTTGAGAAATGGAATAACTTGGAAAGGTAATGTTTTAATTTATTTCATATTTATCTTTTTGTCATTAACAAAGCCCCACATGAACAGATTGGCTTGATTTAATTAGCTCTTTATGCATTTTTCTTTGATTTCTTAGACTAATGCTTGACTAATAATTTATCATAATATAATATATATAAATATATATTGGATAATTTTATAGACTTAATTATTACCATCTTTGTGTATTTTGAAGTTTTTACCTATCCATCTTTAGTATGAACAATTTCTTAGAAGTTGACTATATTTGATGAATGCACTTGTAGTTTGAGTGACCATGTTATAAAAGTGAGTTGAAGGTGTCTTGAGTAGAATTGAATAATAAAATGAGTATGGAGATATTATATAAGTATATAAGTATTATATTAAGGCATTTATTATCATTATATTCCCTTGATCAATATGGATAGTTAAAATAACTTGACTATATTTTGACTATGTGTGACCAATCTGAGTGGTCATTTTGAGTGAGTTGATTTGAGTGCTTAGAAACTATGTTGAAGTGTTTAAATAACATGGAGGTGTATATAACATCTTGAAGGGTTAACCAATGTGATCTAATCATATGTCTATGTGAAATATTTGAGTGGTTTTTTTAGAAGTTTGAGACTATGCTTTTTGTGTATGAAGACCTAAAGAACAAGGATATCTAATTGGTAGGTTCAAGTGTTAAGTTAGTGTTACAAGTGGCATGGACCCATGATAGAGTGATAAAGGGTATATTTTATAATTTATTTTTATGTTTAAAGAATTGTTAAAGGATGAAGGTGGTCTAAGTAGTCTCACATGTAACGTGTGAGTATGAAGGCCTAATTATTTTAAGTCTCACCAAGACCTAAAGATGGTTTGGGGCTAATGAGGTAATGACCAACCTATGAAGAGTGTGGATATCACATGTAACATGTGTATGGACCTATTTAAATTATGTTTCAAATATTTAAATTATTTTATCTGACAAAGATGGGTTAAAGGAATAAAGTGGTATAAGTATAAGGTCTAAATGGACTAATTGTGTTAGTTGTGTATGCAAAGATTCAAATGAAGTAGAGAAAATTTGAAAGAGAAGGTAAAGGTTAGTTAGGACCACCATAGTGATAAAAATATCATACATGTTTATATGATCAATTTTATTAAGGAGGCCACATAGGGTCATTGGACCTAATGATCTTAGAAGAGGTAGTTTGAGCAAGTTAGCCATAGAGGTAGCTTGAGAGAGAATGGAGGTGAATATTGTAGACAAAGGTGATCATCATCAATTAAAGAGTATAAATAGGTGTTCAAGGTAATTTTTTTATATATTTTAGTGGGTGATTAGTTGCCTAGGGGGTTGGTTCCTCCTTATAAGGTAAAGCTTGCTAAAGGTCTAATTGTTGTGGGTGCTCAACTAGACAGGGGTAGTAGCTCCTTGTGGGATTGGTGTCTCGCTAAAATAAGGAATGGGTATTCATTGATCAGTTGGTAATGGTCTAAATTTTGGATATTATTTTATAGGATTGTATTCCATCTTATAGGGTTCAGTGGTTTTTATCTCCCAAGAGGGTTTATTACATATATGATGTTTTCATGTGATTATGCTCTTATGTATGCTTTGGATGTATGTGATTTCATGTTTATGTTTCTTGATCAATTTTATGTATTTTGAATTTTTGAGAGTTGGAATTTAATTAGATTATCTTTCATCATTGATTCACCCCCACTCTCAATGATTGTACATCTAACAAATGCATGCCTAAAGGTGCCTCATAAATTCTAATCATATTAAAGGAGAGTATTTGAACTAAATTAGGTTCTACATGGTGAAAATATTCCATCTAAAAGTTTATGGAAGGTCCAAACTTCATTTAATTCCTATACATCATACACATTTTCAACTTTCTCATAGACATTACTTGCATATAGAAGTGCAAACTTACTTGTGGCCCCATAAAGAGTTTAAGGTGTTATGTGGAAATGTTAAATCATGTTTTGAGACCCTCTTTGAAGTCATAAGATGTTGGAGATACATTAAGAAACATGTTTGAATTCATAAGAAAGTAGGTAGGTTCTTGAAATCCATCTTTAAGTTGATGGTTGTGTTTAGGGATAAAATCCTTAAAAACATCAAAATAGAGGCCTAAGGTCTTTTGATGATGTCATATAATAATGTGGCATAGATTTTGATCAAGTTTTGATACATCAAACTTCTATCCCTATCCATAGGGAACAACCATGCAAACATTAATGGGTGTGTGACTTGAGGAAAGTGATATTGAAGCCTTTCAAAGTACATATTTTTTCATTGAAAGTATTTAGTGGCTTCTACAAGATTTGAACCTAAAAATAACTCCACAACCCAAAGTTGTAATGAAAGAGCATGTATATGTATGGCAAGTGGTCCTATAAGGGTGAGGAAGACATCAATGATTCAAAGGTAATAAATAAAGGTTGAGATATAGTTTTTTTTACCCCATCAACACCTACAAGTGTCCTTTTCTCTGAGACTAACCACCTATAGTTGACTATAAACTCTCATAAGTCCATGAGCTGAGCTTGGTGTTTATGTAGTTTTTCATTGTATTTAAAATAAAATGTGATTTATTAAAAACTTGAAATAGAATAGGGTTTATGTGGATACATATGGATTGGAAGATGATATACATAACTTTGAATCTAATGACAGTGAGAACTCCTTTTTGGCTGGAAAGGCTAAACCGCACACATGTGAATACTTGAAAAAAATAGATTAATAAAATAGATGGGTGGACTGCTTGATCAAAGATCAATTCCATGAAGTGGTATACTTCCTTATAGGGATGTTATTCCATTTTTTATGAAAGTAAATGGATAAAATTGATAAATATTACAAGATATATATGTAAGATCAAAGAGATTACAAAATGATATTTAATAGATGTAGATCATATGAAAGAAAACTCAATAAGATAAATGATATAAATAGATGAATATGATTAAGATAAATAAATATATATTCTTTGATTAAGATTAATTCATGTTGTTGAAACTAGCTCAGGATCTAAAATAGAATAATAAAATCATAGAGCCCAATCAGTGACAATTCTATATGTATTGGTGTCAATTCAAATGAGTTAATGATAATACTACTATAATATAAGGATCAAAGATTAAAGGATGATTTTGGATAAAATTATGATTTATTGAATATTTTTAAGTGTATATAGCTATAAATAATAAAAATATGATGAATTTATATTAAGATAATAAACATAGTAAAGTTACCTAGATTGTGTTACCATCTTTCAATGGATATACTAAATTTTAGGCTCTTTATGGGATAAACAAGATCCTTTCTTTCAACATTGGGCTTCTAAAAGGATATCAAGATATTTTATTATAATTTGGATTGTCATGAAACATTATCAACACATGAAAACTTATAAGAGTATTCCTTTAGTATTTCTATAGTAAAAAATCATGTCCTTTGCAAAGAATAGTGCATAGGTTTATATGAATCAATGTTGATCCAAAGAATTAGTGTTGATCATGGATGGATCATTGCTGATTCACCTTTTTTATATTTAGGTGATGTTTGAATACTTTTAACCATGAAACAAATAATTGAAATAGAGAGATAAAATGTTTACATAGGTTTTGGATGGGAATATGTTTCTTAAGGATGTTATTTACTTGGTTAAAAAGGATTTTATTTATATATTTTAGGGTTACATGTGGTTAAGAGAATCACCATGGTAATTAGTAACTAAAATTATTGAAATAAGAATTATATACATAAAATAAACATTTAATTATATGTTTATATTTATGTATGGGCATTTATTTTATTATACTTTAAGTTATATTTTATGTATATACCTTGAAGATGTTTGAGAGGGGTTTTATACCTCTAAGAGTTAGGATGAAAATTATAGATTTTGGAGGGTTATACCATATTTAAAAATTAACCTATTTAAACATTTAAATATATTAGACTTATCCCATTTGATTATTTTAGGATACTAGACTCAACCATGGTGCATAATTTTAGGGTTTACATTTGCCTCTTTTATTTAGCAGTGTGTAGCAACTAGCCATGAGACAAAAACTAAGAGGGTTATGATGCCCTAGGTATATTAGGAGGTATCCCCTCTCAAGTTGAGAGTCAACATAGGATAAAAATATAGTGATGGGTTTGAAATGATGTGGATGGTAGGATAGGATGAGGATCTAAGTGATAAAAGTGAATGTAAATGACATGATTTTTTGAATGATAAAGTAGTTTGCACTTACAAGGATAGGGGTATTACATACATAAATGCCCCAAGGATAAAATATATTACCACCATCATGAAAAAGTGGGTTTAAATGAAGGATACTAAAAAAAATGATATGGAGGTCTAACCAAAGCATCCACTGTTCTAAGAGTTAGGGGATCTCCTATAGACATTATTGTAAGGTGAAACATGTTCTTTTAGGATTCACTGGGGATTTGCCCCTAATAGAGGGTGAGCTAGGATAGGCTATGGGACTACAAAGGGGCCATCCTCCACTAACCTAAGGTGTTATGTAAAATATCATAATTATAATGGTTTTAATTTACTTGGCTTTGGTATAAGACTATCTTCTATGAAATATGCAAGTAATACAAAACAAGGGACCGAGGTTGATCACAAGGGATCAACATTAATCATTTATATGGATATAAATAGTATGGTCCAAATTTCATTTTTATTGTTGGCTAAATATCGATAAGATCTAACAAATTTGGATGTTTTGCATTGGATGGATGGTTCTTATGGATTTGTTATATGATATATGAGAAAAAGAGTAATCTAGGTAAACTTAAACTTCTTAGTTTTTTGGGATTATGATATGTTATGAGCTCCTTTATGAGTTATGCACTTTGCAATCCCTATCTAATGATAATAAATGCTTTGGTGATCATTAATTAGCCAAGCTTGGGATTCATGAAAATGGGAAATGATATGAATATGGGTAGATATGAATTTAGGATTATGCTACCTCCTTAGGATGGAGGCTAAGTCTTTGTGTACTAATGATAATAGGAACAATTAGGACCAACCCATGTTTACTTTTTTCATAAACTAATCAATGTGAGAAGTCTACTAAGTTTTGGAAAGCTAATCAATATGGGAAGCATTTTTGGGATATTATTTAACTTTTGATTTTATATTTTGATGGGCATGCTTAATAACTTTTGGATAAGATAGGAAAGCTGATTAATGTGAGAATATTTCTTGATTTTAAATTTGGATAGACGTCCTTTAAGGGAGTGATCCATATATATTTTATGAAAATCTATCCTTCAAAGGAGTAGTCTATGCTTTTATGAAAAGCTGTCCTTCAAGGGAGCAATCTATGATTTTACCCATTGCTTGATTTTTATCTCATACTACTGATTTTGAATCAAGGAAAACATGGATTGACTTTGTGTTGGCTTAATTCAATCTCTCAAAGACAAAATTGTGGCATTAGGTGATATTGTGATCCTTTTATGGGAAATAATGATTTGGGTCTCCATCCTATATATAAGTGGAGTGTATATAGTAGAAAAATGCTATGGGTAGAGATGAGGTGCCCACATTTAAGGTCATGAAGAAAGTAATGTTAGATGGACACATATTTTTATATCATTATAGGCTATATGTGTGGAGATATATGGGTATAAGTAATGACAATCCTGAGTTGATTTATGGATAACTAAAACTATTAATAATAAATATTGCGTAGATGTAAAGAACTGAGAGACTCATTTCTAGTTTCCTTTAAGGAATGCCAAATGATATGCCCAAAATCCATATGATCTAAGTTAATTAAGAGAAAATTTTTGTTTGATTAATATTTTATCATACTTATAACATGATAATTTATGAGGAGGATTTATCTATCCCCCATACATAGAATGGGTATAGAGGTGAGAAGAACCTAAGGGATGTAGCCTCTCTAAAGGTGGGATGATAATCATGTTATCGAGGAGGACACCATAAAATTATTATCATGGATGTGACATTCATGTTCATATTTGAGGAATTGGTTAAATAAGGAGGCATGATCTCCCATGATGGGTGCATTATCTTTGGTTAGATTTTGAGCTTTTAGAGCTTGTATATGTGATAGTGTAGATATATCGATGGTGTTTATATATAGGAATGGTTGGCCTATTGAGGTTGGTGAGTGATTTTGGGTCTTTTTGATAACTCTTATGAAGAGAAAAAATAAGTGAGCTACGCTTCTTGTTAAAATATGGGATCAAGGTAAAATTACTCATTTAAAAGGTTATCATCCTTAAAAATATCATGAACTATGGCTTTAAATGTATTACAATTTTCAATATCATGGCCTAGAGTCCTATGATAGGCACACACCTTATCTTCCATATTCTAGATAGGTTTTTTAGTGTGGGGACTGAAAGGTTTGAGGGGTGGTAAATAAATGAGGGATTCTTGAAATTTTTTGTTAAGAATGGTAGTGTATGACCCTCATAATGGGTCTGGTTGTAGCTTATCATCCTTTTAGGGTATGAAATTTTTAGTTGATTTGGCTTTGGAATTTATCATCTAGATAGGCTTATTAGGAGGTGTTTTCTTTGTGTCTTTAAGTGGACTCTTTCTATGTTTATAGATGGAGGATTTGGTGTAAGGTTTTGGTGTTGATAAGAGAGGAGGATAATTTTGGATAGGCTTCTTAGAGGATGGTTCAATGATTATGATAGACTATTTTTTTGAAGGGTGAGGTCCTAAAATAGATGGATTACTTTAGATTAGAGACATTGTTGATTTTCCATTTTTAATGCTATTAGATGAGCTAGTGATATTTTTATAACTTGATTTAATGTTTTTAACTTTAGATGGAAACAGGATCTCTAATCTAATTAGTGGGTGTTAGAGAGCTTCTTCTTTCAAGATACCAAAGAACTTATTTGGGTTTGCTTTTTTATCTTCTATCTTTGGAGTGAAGTTATGAATATTTTTAGAATATTAATCCTTTGGGAGATCCCATGTAATGAGATCAACATGGTTGTAATGGGTGATGGGGATGGTTTAAATTGGCTTAGGTTGTGTTTTCCCCAAGGTATCTCCTATAGGGAGGTTTGGTATTTAAACGAATGAGTTCAGAGACATAGTAACTTATTGTGGTAAAAGTTGATCTTTAATAGTATTGATAATGTGGGTTCCCTATTTTTATGGATATTTAATGTGTGTTTGTATGGATTTTGATGAAGATGGATGATTGGGGAATGACTATCTAGAGATTTATAATGAATGATTCAGGGGAGCAATGGGGTTACTAATTGAATTTCCCCCCTATCGATAAGATTTTGGACTAGAATTTTGAATTAGTGGCATATATTAACATCATGACGTATTAGACAATGGTAGCCAAAAAAATCATCTTCCTTAAACCAAATTGGTTTAAGGTAGGATTCATTAATATTCCCAATCAAAAGAAGCTCTATGACATAGGTATTCAAAATATTATCAAGGATAAAAGCATAAGATTAACCTAAATGTGTATAATTTCTAGGAGAAATCATGTGGGTGATCTTCAAGGTTGTGTCTATAAATAGGAATGACTAGACTAGTTGGGTGTTAATAGAGGGGCAACATTTAGAACTACAACATTGGTAGTGCCCTTTGGCTTGGGGTTATTTAATTCTTTAAAGGGTTATGATTTAGCACTAGGGTTTTGTAATCTAACTTCATGTTACTCGAGGTATTGAATTTATAGTTTTTGAGCCATAACAATGGATTTGTAAAAAAAATTAAAGGATTGGCTTTGGATCGTATATGAGATATGCCTAGTGTAGGACCTAGAAAACAATTCAATATGTTCTAGTTGGAGAAGTGAAAAGGAAAATTGATTGAAAATATTATACCATCAAGAAACAAAGTTGATAACAAATTCATCTTCAAATTATCAAATAACATATAAGTTAGTGATGTTTATTTTCATTGTGATGTTAATTTAAAAATGCTTTAGGAAAATCTTAGCTAATTGACTGAAGTATATAGAGAGTATTGGTAAATTGAACTATACCAATCCAAAGTTTGTATAGCTAGTGATATTGGAAAATTTCTTAAGAGGAGGACATCATTGTGGGATATGAGGTAACACACATGTCTAAACACCCTAAGGTGTTGCTAAGGATCTTCCTTGTTTCAAAATTTGGTAAGTTTATGTATTTTTTACTATGTAAGATATAATTGGATAGTGACTGTTGGGTTTATAGGCTCATTGTAGATTTGTCCATAAGAGGGTATAACTGTATTTCCTATGGTGGATGATACTAGATGGGGCATTTTATCCATGAGGATGAGAAGGATGTCCAATTGAGTATCATGTGGGGGAAGTCCACTTAAAATTTTAAGAAGGGTATAATTCTATTGAAGATGTTTCTACAAAGCTAATGACATAGGAAGTGATTTAGCTAGGTGGTAACTAATGGTCATGGTGTTGATTGATGGAGTTGAGGTAACATAGGGATGATATTAGGAGGGTATGGATTGTTGATAAGATATATTTAAAGATGACACATATTGATATTAGGGAGGTATTTATTGAGAGGATTATAGTGGAGGTATTGGATGTTGAGGACTAGTGGCCATATGTGTCTAGATTAGTGGCAATGTTGTAGGTATGGAGAATACTATGTTTTGTAAAGGGGTTGTTGGTTTTATATGAGACACAAGTTGTGAAGTAATAGTGTAATGGATTTGAATGGTATTTTTGGAATGATTGGATATTATTAGGGGTGGTTGATTTATTCCAGCATTAATGGTGGAAACAAGAGGACTGCTAGTTACCGGTGGTGGTATTATGTTGGTGTTATTTGTTGCATGAGAACTAGTTGGTGGTGGTGGTCTTTGAGAGCCCATGGTTGAAACCATAGCCACCATGTGTCTATTAGATCCTTCTAAGGGTGGAATATGTCTAAATATATTAGATTAATGAAGGGGATAAATAGGAATATGTCTTGATCATGATGTAAGGTTAAGGGTTATTGGGTTTCTATATAAAATACTATCAAACCCAAGGTCACCTTTTGGATATAGCTATTGAAGACTATATTTGATAGATTCAGGAGATGGAGGGGGACTTTGTGAATATTCCATTGAGGAAGATGAATTCTAAGAATAAAAAAATAAAAAAATAATAACACAAATAAGAATTTTTTTTTTGGATTTATTTCACTTTAGTGGAAAAGGTACACACGCTAAAGATGTACCTAAAATTTTTTTACTTGTTAACTATAAAGTGTGTAAAAAAATGAAAAAATAAGGATACCAAGGGTCTTAAGAAGTGGTAATCTAAGGATGGTCTCAAGTTTTGTTTTGGCTCTCAAGGATTTCTATACTGGTATTGATACATGGCTTGGTGTTGGGGCCTAACCCCTCACTTCACACACCATAGTGTAAGGGTGTCAAGGGCTAAGCCAAAATATACCAAAAGACTAGAGTTTATACTTAACTAGAGAATTGAGTTGGTTCTCAACTTGGTAGTGAAATCCAAATGAGATTACTAGGGATAAGGTTACCATGAGGTGATGAAATCCCCATCAGTTCTCTTATGTCAAGTGTTTTGATGATTTTATTTTGAATGTGATTTGGTTTGTGTGTGATTAAAGTGATGTCTAAGATAAATTTACCATCTAAATTATTCTATGTGAGTAAACTAAATAGGCAAAATGGATGCAAATTGTTTATATTTAAAAAAAGAAAAATGCAAATTTGGTTTTATTTGGATGAATGGAACAAATAGAAGAAAGGAAGAGAGATTAAAAAAATTCATAAAATGAATTTAAAAAAAAGAGTGAGACCTTAGGGGTCCCACCGTGCATGCCAAAATGTTTAATTAATTTTTCATTTTATTTAAAATAAAATATGATTTATTACAAACTGAAAATAAAATAGGTTTTATTTGGATACCTATAGATTGGAAGATGTTTCACATCACTTTGAACCCAATGATATTAAGAACTCCTTTTTGGCTGGGAAGGCTAACCTGTACACATGTGAATACTTGATAAAAATAAATTAATAAAAGAGATGGGTGGATTGATTAATCAAAGATCAATTCTAGGAAGTGGTACACTTCCTTAGAGGGAGTCATTCCACTATTTATGTAAGTAAATGGATAAAATTTATATATATTACAAGACATATATGAAAGATAAAAAGAGATTACAAAATGATATTTAAAATATGCAGATCATATGAAAGATAACATAATAATATAAATGATATAAATAGATGAAAATGATTATGATAAATAGATATATATATTATTTGATTAAGATTAATTAATGTTGTTAAAACCATCTTGGGTTCTAAAACATAATAATAAAAACACAAAACCTAATTAGAAAAGATTTTATATGAATTGGTGTTGATTCAAATGAATCGATGATGACTCTACTAGAATATGAGGTCCAAATATTAAAGGATGATTTTGAATAAAAGGAGCATTTCTTGAAGATTTCTAAGTGTAGATAGATACAAATAATAAAAACAAGATGAATTTAGATTAAGATAATCAATAGAATAAACTTACCTAGACTATGTTATCATCTTCCAATGGATATTATGAATTCCAATATTTTCTAGGATAAACAAGATCCTTGATTGAAACATTGGGATTGTAAAAATATATCAATATATTTGATTATAATGTGGATTATCATGCAACATCAATAGCATAGGTAAACTTTTGGGAGTATTCATTCTGTATTTCTATAATTAAAAATCATATTATTTGTAAAGAACAACACACAAGTTTATATGGATCGATGTTGATCTAGAGAATCGATGTCAATTATGGATGGATTAGTGTTTATTCACCTTTATTATATTTAGGTGATATTTGAATGCTTTTAACTATGAAACATTCAATCCAAATAGCGAGTTAATTTTTTTACATGGGTTTTGGATGGGAATAAGTTTGTTAAGGATGATATTTACTTGGTTAAAAAGATTTTTATTTATATATTTAAGGGTTACATATGTTTAAGATTATTAACATGGTAATTAGTAATTAACATAGGTGAAATAGGTAGTATATACATAAAATAAACATTTAAGTATAAGTTTATATTTATGTATGTGCATTTACTTTCTTATACTTTAAGTTATATTTTATGCATAATTTCTAGATGTTTGAGAATGTTTTCATACCTCTAGGAGTTAAAATGAAAATTATAATTTTTTTAAGGTTATAAAAAATTTTACTTAACCTATTTCAAGATTTTAAGATATCATACTTGGCCTATTTTAGGATACTAAACTCAGCCATGGTGCATAATTCTAGTGTCTACACTTGGACATAAAAACACAAACACTTATTAGAGAAATATACCATAAAATAACTCAATTAGTTTAAAAAATGATATACATAGGTTATAAGAGGTTGAAGGATCACCTACAAGATTCTTTTTGTCTCAACATAGTCAACTATAGCTAACTGTAGTAGATAGTGAGCAAAAGTGTGGTGTTATGAGTGTTGGTATTGCATGATCATGATGTGGATGGATACAAAAAAATTAAAAATGAATTTTTGGAATTAATTTAAGTATTTTTATAGTTATATAAGGCATAAATCATGTAATACCACCTACAATTGTATCTCTCAAACAAGGAAATGCAGTCATTCAACCTACAGTCCTAGGTAGATGAAGATGAGAGGTGAACAATTCAAGGTTGATAAATAATTTATGATAAACATATATTTAAGATGAACCAAAATGATAATTTAAACCTTTTTATACTCTCATAACATGGAGGAAATAATGTAGATAAAGTCTCTAATATTACAACCTACAACCTGCGTTCAAGACCCTACACATAGTCAACTTCTCACAGTCTACTTAGAAGATTTTATGATATTTTAAGGATATATCCATATTATCAAGTTATAAAAAAATTTATTTATCATATCCATCACTTTTATAATATCACCAAATAATAAATTTTCTTGAGATCATAGGGGAAGTGCCCTCTATTTTATCTCAAATAGAGGGCACTCCCCCAAGGTGCTAACCTACAGACTGGTCATGGAAGTGGTGAGAGGGTAATATATAAGTTGATAAAACCTTGAAATATGATGTGATAAGTTGAATGAGACATTAAAAACCATGATAAATTCTTCATATGGGTTGGAAACCTGCCATAATGGCCTAAACTCATAAGGATGCAGACATACCTACTTGGTCTAGATTAGGCCTAAAGCCCTAGAGGGGTATGATTTCACTTATAGAATTAAGTGAGAATTAAAATAAATTGAAACATGTTAATTAAGGATTATAAGGTGTTTTAAAACTATTTTAATTGAAATAAAACCATAAATAAGCTATATTTTGACTTAAAGCCAATTCAGGGTATGCAGAAAGAAGAACAAAGCTCGATAGGGTCATTTGAGATTCTCACAAGTAATTCAAGGTTATAAATGGGATTATAAGGAGTTTATATATATTTAATGATGTATTTTAAAATAATTTTTTGTAATTATTTGGATAACTGGACATTATACCTATATGAAACATCCTTAGAGGGTAACAATACTCTAAACCCTCTAAAACCCTAGGTAGTGACCTGATTAGGAATATTGAGTAGGAGAGGAATCTATATATAATATAATGGATTGGTATATTATTATAGGTTGTATAGGAATATTAAAGGATCCTCCCCATCAACTTGAGTTGTATCCTAACTTTGTGGACAGGGTGAAAAATGGATTTATTTGATAATTTTTGGTGTTTTGAAGGTTCAAGGAAGGGTCAATGGATGTAAGTAAATTTAGGAGATATTTTGGGATTTTATATAACCCATCATGTATTTTTATTTTAGTATAAAATCTCATATTTTCCTCTACAAGTGTCGTCATCTTAGTCAATCAAAACTGGCATAGTGAGCAAACTAGTGAGAGAGTGAAAACTTCAAGTGGGAGGATTTTTAAGGACTACCTAAGGAATATAAGGCCATGAGGTTTATAAAAAAATTCATACACTCCATTTTATTTATAAAATTGGATAAATTAATATAAATTTGGTGCCAATTTTGAAGGGTGAGTGAAAGATGAGTTATTTGGACTATAAGTAGTGATAACTCATCTCCAAAAGAATATTGATGATTAGGGGCATCTAAAATGCATGTTAGATAATTTATATAACCCCTCCCTATTATTTAAATCATCACATATATCCATATTATATTTTGGGTAATTCCAAGAAGGCTAAATGATGACAGCTAGTTTTTGAGTAAGTAATGAGGAATCCTATGCCACATTTTAGGAGTTTCATGTTTTGATGGACATTTATCCAAGTAGACCTTCCATGGTATATTAAATATTCCCATA
Source organism: Torreya grandis (assembly GCA_037957365.1). Lineage (NCBI taxonomy): Eukaryota > Viridiplantae > Streptophyta > Pinopsida > Cupressales > Taxaceae > Torreya > Torreya grandis. Next base: position 924,229 of record JARHVA010000461.1, on the reverse strand, counting down.
TAATATATGTTTAACTAATTTTATGAACATGACACATGTCTTAGTGACTCTTGGACTTCATTATCTTCTCCTCTCTCTTTATTTCTATAAGTAGTAGCCATTTTGGCTCTTTGAAACTAATACCACACCATGTATGATGAATTCCCACTTGAATGACATTGTATTTTACCTTTTAAAAATAAATATAATTATAGTTTTAAGTTCATGAACATTTTTCTAAGTGTTCAAAGTGATGTATGGTGAAGTTAGTGATAATCTTCTATCCTTAATTTCCTTATCCTCTCATGTTTATGTAAGAGTTCCTATTCTAACAGGTAACATAGAGTTTAGCTAGTGTATTAGGATCCTTTAAAGTTTAAATTTTTTATTAGAGTGTGTATGATACCCTTTGGTTCACTTACCCTATGTTTCCCCATGCATATCACCTCTATGTTGAAACACTTATGTTAGAACCTTCTAGGACTTAGAAGCTAGTTTGTATACCTTGTTTCTTAGTGAAAAAAGTATGATGGTCATGTGGAAATCATCTTGGTGCATCAACCTATTAGAATAATTTTATTTCATTCAAATTTCTAACTTTTTTCCCTACAAACAACTAGTTAGTTAGATAATAAACATTTCAAGGTATATGCAGAGAGCTATCCCTTAAACCTAGAGTTCTACTTTTAGCTATAGGTAAACCAACATACATATAATTATTCCAATGTTTCCAAAATATGGAAGAGGCTTTAACACCCCCTTATAGGGTGAAACATTTGGTTTTAATAGTTCAAGCATGCTTGGTACAACACATTGTATTCAAGACAACTTGTCAAGGTGAATGTTGGTCTTGATAACATCATATACAAATTGGTTTGCTACTCAGGTATTTGATGACTCCATTCAAGGTATAATATAGTTCAAGGTAATTTTTTGTCATATTTTTAATTTCATGATTCATGGTTCTTACTAGGTCATCATCTAGTAGATTTATCAATCTAATCAATCCACCTATTCAACCTAAAATTCCTTTTGAGTTTCAATACTCTCATCCTAATCTTCCCTTTAAAGATCAAGAATATATGTCTATCTAAGAAAGTGAATAAGTTGAATTAATTTAAGATCTTGAAGAAAACATGGCTAGGAAACATGACTTTTCTACCTTTAATACTAAAAATCCAATTCACCTTCAAGCCTATGATGAAATTCCACCTAATGCCATAAAGAGTGTGCTCATATTCAATGGAGAGAGTCATATTACACATATGAACACATCAAGGATATTTCCAATTTTTGTAGTTTATATAATGTCAATAAGAATAATATTATAATTAGACTACTTGCCATGTCCCTTAAAAGGAAAGATCTTTATTAGTATAGGAATTTTCCCAGTGGATACATCACATCATGGGATGAATTTGGATTGTTATTTACTATGAGGTTTGAATATGAAAGTGACCACATCTCTCTTATACATTAGCTCAATGTGATCAAAATGGATCCCAAGGAAACAATGCATGACTTCAATGAGAGGTTTCAAAAGACTTGGTATAGATTGACTACCCCCATGAGACCACATTCTAGTTTTGTGTTCCCCATATATTTGAGATCCATTGGTACTGATATTGTCATCATGCTACAATCCATGGGTGGTTTCACTCTTATTAATGCACATGAAATTTCCATTAGATATGATAATTGAATCATTAAAGTAGGAAATTTTCCTCCTAAGGTGTCTATGACCTTGCTTCTGAATACCCCTACTGATACTCCAAGTGTAGCCCAAGTTCCAAGTGAAAATACCAAGCCTAATACTGTTCCTAAAAAGTTAGATAATGTCATGGATAAAGATTCATATATTCAATGTTTAGAAGATAAGTTTGGGAGAGGAAACATGAAAAAAGGTGATTATAAAAATCCTTATCCTTATGAATAATAATTTGGTTATCAATATGAAAGAGGAAGAGGTCAATGGCAACCTAACTTTAACAGGATTGTTAATGTGTACAATCCTAATTTCACCACCAATGTAAAGGAGATGGTATCGGTGCATAGTAACTTGGTGTAAGGAGAAAGTTGGTAAAAAGGCCATTAATGGATGCTAATTGTGGTAGAGATAAATATATAGTTACTTAAAGAGGGGCCACTCCTCTCCTATCAATTGAAGATGAAGTCATGATGTAATTAAATAAGGATTGACAACCTCATGCAAAAAGTTTCACAAATATTTTTGTGGAAGATACCCTTGTTCTCAATCAAGGAACTTGTATTAAAAACAATAAAATATCCAAGAGGAAGGCTATAGGAGATAAAACTATCATGCCCACAAGTTCATCTAATATTCCTCCAAGGTAAAAAAGCATGGATGTAGGCATGGTAGCCCCAAAGATGCCTACACCTTCTTCAAGTCAAAATGTGGTAAGGTCTACTCAATGTGGATCAATTACTCAAGTTAAAATCAAATATTTACCTCTTAAGTCTCAAGATAAGGTGATTAATGCTTCCCTAAACATAGTGAATTATTTGAAAAGTGCCAAAGCATCTATCTCTTCATGATATGTTCTTCACATGCCTAGCTAAAAAGCGCTATTACAAAAGCAATTGTCCACTATTCCTACTAGTCTTTCACCTGAAATTCAAAGTCATGGTCATGTTTTTCTTAAAAATTTACCTAATAACTCTATTAAACCATATACTAGGACTGAGAAACCTCCACCATTTTACCTCACTCTCATAGTGGGTAACAAATTGGTCCACAATTACATAATTGATAGTGGTGCTTCTATTTCAGTCATGCCCAAAATTGTAACTGATAAGTTGGGACTAAAATATGAACCCCATATCAAGTTAGTGATTAAAATATATGGTACACCTTATAAAAAAATAAGTTTGATTAAAAAACTAGATGTTTTTTTGTATGATTTTCCTAATTTTCCTATCCTTCAAGACATAGTTATTATTGACCTTCCAACTCACTTTGTAATCTACCTTTCAAGGTAATTTACAACCAAGATAGGTGGATATATCTAAGATTATTGGTACTTGTTGTAATTTATGACAAGGTATGGAACAAAGGTGACCATAATAACATATCCTCTTACAATATTTCATATTGAGCCCTACATTGAAACAAGATATAACTTAAATTATGTGATCAATGAGAAGGAACATCCTAATGTGGATGATAGAGATTATAAAATTGAAGGAATATTTTATTTATTCCTTTATTAATATGATTATATCACTTATGATCATGATCCCTATGTGTACTTTTAAAAAACTAACCTTGGCACTTATATCATGCATGAAAGGCCATTTGAGGGAGCTGAGGTAAGTGTTAAACATTCTTTCTCATAAGATGCTGAAGGTAAATATAGATTCATGAGTATGATGATGATATTTTGAGTAACCTAATTGATCACCATAGTGTAAATAATTATTTATTTCCACCTGCTATTGATAAGGATGCCCTTGATGTTGACACTTATGAAGAAGAGAAAGATGACTTATGGCTAAGGTCCAATGCCATATGTCAATAGTTAGACTAGTTGAGTAATATTCCTTCTCCTCCTAGGAATTATGTATATCATGTGTTTTTTGATAGGAATAATGATTAAACTCTTGAGTTTCTTATCAAGCATGAAATTAAGGACCATGTTGTGAAGGAATATGGATATCAATCTGTTGTTCAAAAGTTTGTAGTCCTAAAAGGACTTGGTAGATTCAAGATAAAAGTTTTATTGTTCTTCAAGGATAGTCAAGAAATATATATAATGTTGAGTCACATTGAAAAGTGTTAGATCATAAATAATAGTATATTGACACTCCCAAACATCAAGTACATGGTTTACTAGAAGAGCCCAAAGTTAAGGCAATTAACTTGTCTTCCAATCTTTATTTTGAAGAAGGCATATAAAAGTTAACAGTGATAAATCAACTTACAAATCTAATTAAGGATCTTAGAGTGTAATGAAAAAAATTCATTAAGGCTCCAAATAGTCCATTTATAGACCTAATAAGATCCAAAGGTGATAGGATTCTTGAACATTCACATGTGCAAGTGGTTGATGATAGGCATGCTTCTCATGTTAGACTACCTTCATGGAGTAACAAAGATGCAAGAGGAACTATTTTCACCCTAGATTATGTATGATTAGATGTTTCACCTCAATATTGAGGTTTGTAAATAGAAAAATAGGTGTGTGTTTCTTCCTTTCAATTGTGTTGTGTTCCATAAGTGTTTTATTTGAACATATGTGTTTCTTTGGGTATGTCTAATTTTGTGTGTATTTTATTTATTGTTTAGTATGGTGTCAAATTAAAATTTTGTGTTAAATTGGTATATAGGTAACTCCATGGCTCAATGGATTAGATTAGGCTACTATTATTGGCATAGTAATTATACCACCCTTAGAAAATTACCAATAATGTTGACCATTTTGACCCCAAGTCAAAATAAGTCAACCCCCTATAGTCAAAAACTTGATATAGGAGTGTATTAATATGTTATATGGTGTGTTATAGTTCATTTAATATGATTTAATGTCTTATTAGCCTTGGTCATGGTCTAATTAAATCTTTATGCCATTTGATGTCATTTAGGGGTCATAAATGGGTCATTAAATGAAGAGATGATTTTATATGTGTCCATATTTTCCAAACTTCCTTCCAATGTTCAATATGTCATATTACTTGTTGGTAATGTTAGGACTAATTGAAACTTGTAGGTTCCTAACTAAAAATCAAGAAAATAAGTGAAAAAGGAGAGTTTCAAAGGTTGTATAGTCTATGAGAGACAGTGGCACATGGGAGAGTCTTTTGGGATGGATCTTCAACTTATTTGGACTAATTCACATGCTTGACATGCTTTGGAAGTGCCAAAAATGGGATAACATTTTTCTCTCTCCATGGCACCACTAAGCAAGCAAAACTAGTCAATAGGTCTCTTCTTGGTAGAGCCATGTTGATGATGAAAATTGTGTCTTCAACTAATCGACCCTTTCACCTATTATGAAGGTTAAGTTGGAATGGTACCAATCTAATAGTAAGGCTCTAAAGGTTTAATTATGATACTAAAGATGCAAAAAAAAAATTAATGTTTTTAGAAATAATAAATCAATTATTGAATATAGCATATTCTAATATAATTTTAAAAATCCTCTTATCAACTAATGAATCAATTCATATATGAATGTGCAGTCTATCATATTCGAAAGAAAAAGCCTATGAATAAGACAATCTCTTGAAGGAAATAAATATGATTCAATAGTATAATATATTCTCAAAGTAATATCTTGCTTTATTGTTTTGACTTCTAGATAAACACCAAGTTAATAAACCATAAGTATAAATGTGAAATAAGTTAATATAAATCAATCTATAAATGTATTCTCAATAAAGCAAACAATGAGACATAGCTTAACAATCAACAGAAACAAACAAATAGTAACCAACAAACTAAAAGATAATAAACTAATTAATAAAAATTAAAGTATTAATCTAAACTAAACAAGAATAAAATAAACTAATCTAGAATCTGACTAGGTCTAACAAAAAAACTAATCTAAAACTAACTAAATTTAACTCTAAGTTATTAAAAGAGAGAACTAATCTAAGAAACTTAAAAGAAAAATAGGAATAAATAGTAAGTTAAAATGCAAACTCAAAAGTAAAGCATTCTAAAGATTAATCTAAAATAGAAAAAAAATAGATTAATTAAATTAAATTCAAAGTCAAAAAGAAAGTACAATATAGACAAAACATACAATTCTTAATGGAGAGCAGCATCTTAGCAAAATAGATCGATTTTATTTGAGAAACTAACATCTTATTTACAAAATATCTTAAAAATATACTTTTACAATTAATTATATCAACGAAGTGTCATTAATAGCAATGTTTTCATCATTATTCAGGTTGAATACTCAGATTTTGCACATAAGATTGCAAGAAAAAATCATCAAAAGATGTTAAACTTGAAAAAATTCAAATAATCTATTATAAATTATAATATAAAACTAGATATACTACATTGTCTCAGCAATATACTCAACCATTAGAGAAAATACCAATGGTCTATAAACAAAAGTCATGCTATCTCAGAGAAGTTGCATAGAAGAGAGAGATAAAATATTGATTTCACAATGTATAAGTCTTCAATACCTATGTTGTTCTTCCTCTTCAAATAAATCCTTGATATCCTTTTATACTTCAAAATTGGTTGAAAGAAATTGTAATGAATCTTTAGTTAGCTTAATTAATTGATATTTACAAATCAATTAATCTTAACAATTATTAGTTAAGGTTTAATTAAGATTTAAAAGTCTTAAGGGATCAAATATTTGAATATAAAATGGGTATTTTCCTAATGAGTGGGGACCCTTATTCAATTAATAATGATGAGAAATACATATTTTAATAAATAATTAGATATCCTTATCTATATTAATTTCATAATGCATATTATCCAAATTACTAAGGCATATTATAAATATCTAAATTTAAAAGTTTTTTATACTTTCAAAATATCATAACCAAAGTGTCAAAATCTAATAATCAAAGTATCAAAATATGAAAGTACTTAAGTTCTACCAGCTTAAAAGTTTAACCTTGAAATGAAAATTATATCTTTCTAATAACTAAAAGTCATCAAACTGCCAGAATCGGCTCTATTGGGCCAATGTATTGATGGGGTTTCTTCACCTTCTTCATTATGAGCCTAGCGTCAAAGAGTTTAATGCATGAGGAATTCCATGGTGGTGTCTCAATCTCACACCATATCTACTTCTTTGTCCTTGCAAGAGGCGAATACTGATGAAGGTGCAATATTCAGAAGATGAGATTGTTAATGCATGCTGACAGGAGGTAAAGTTATCAACTTCTCAGTGGTACCAGAATTTTATATGGAGTAGGTGCATGGCTTCACAGCCTCAGACCAGATTGTTGAGTGAAGCACCTTGGGACTATAATGGCAATAATGAGCTCCATGCGTATGAGGTGGCGATAGATCTAGGCAACCCATCCCATGGCGGGACTGGAACTTCAAGCCACCTATCTTTGATGGCCAAGAGTGAAATTTTAGGGTTTGAGGGCATGGTGGAGCATGGAATTTTTCTTGACATGGCTATGGATGTCATTATTGCTAGATCTGATGGTGTCTCTGTCAAATCTAAGTGATAGAGAAACCAAAGGTATTTTGTAGAATTTTAATGTCATGGTAAATGCTTGTGTGTCATTATTATTTATTGCAATGACAACCTACATTGTAGGCCAGGGCAGAATGCTAAAGATACATATTTTTTTAGCATTCTTTACCCTATGCTGTAAGTTTTTTGAGGTTTCAGGGCCTTGTAAAACTTGGGTACTTTTATTAGACTATGTTTGTGGTTTCAGGTCTCAGTAAAACCTGAGTTTGTTGCTACTCTTCAGTAGGTTTTAGGATAGCTTTTCCTTATGGTTATTAATGCTTTATCTTTCTTGATTCTGTTAAAGGGTTTTGGGGTCCCTTCAAAACCTACTTTTACCATAATCTAAAACTAAAATTCATCAAAATTAGATAGGATCTTAATCATTAGTTTTCCCTATTCATTCAAACACTCATTATATTCCATTTCAATAGAAATAAACTAGACTATCTTAGTTCTTGAATCACTTTTAATATTATCAATCTCCATGTTAACACGCTTCAGATCTCTGATCTTAGTCAGAGTATCTGATTCATCCTAGTTAATTGAATGTTTTTTGGAAGAGATTGGATGTATGACAAGCGATGGCTTTTTCAATGTTAGCTTCTTGCATTCAATAATAGGCTCTTTCAAACTTAACATTCTACACCTTATAATATGATCTTTTTGAGATGGTGTGGGTTCATCAAAACATGAAGGCAAGGCAAGATTGACAAAATTCTTAGCATGGGATATCTCATTATCTAGCTGAGTTGTTTCATTAACAAGATATATACTTTTTGGACTAGGTAGCTAAATAAGGAGATGGTTTGGATTATTCTACACTTGATTAGAATAAATAATATGAGATTGAGACTTGGATCCAAATCTACATCCATAAAATACTCTATTACCTCTATAGTTTTTATGATTAAAGGGTAAATTATTCAAGACATTCTCAAATTCAAGGTTGGTGACATCAAAATTGATTAAAATTTTATCTCCCCTACTAGCATACCTAAGGCCAAACCTTCTATCCTTGACAACCCTCTAATAAATTGACTATCGGGTGCTTCTTAATTCATACTGCCATAATTTTAATTTATTTCCAACCTCTTCTATCATTATCTCTACTTGAACTCAGTTGGTTCCAGTGTGACATCCTATATCGAGTTTAAAATATATTCAAAAGCTGATTATAATATGACTAAGAATAAACATGAATATATCAAATATGAAACAATATAACCACTATATTTCAATATAGAAAAACCTTAATCACGTATAAAATTTCCAACTATTGTCAAATGATCATTAAACTGTCTATTGATTAAAGGTAACTGAATTATTCTGTGTCAACTATCATCATAAAATTTCAATATGAAACCCTAAAAATAAATTTATATTCTCATAATTTTATTTTCACAATATTTTCCATATTTCTTTGCATTCTATTCTTACTATATGAATATAATCTTAAAATGTATCATTCTCAAACTGAACCAGTTCAAAATAATTGAAATAAATATTTACATAGAAGTCCTATTTATGTCATTATAAACTGAGAATCAATTTATTATGACTTTTGAAACTATGAACATCTTTATTCATCTTTAAAATAAAACCCAGAACATTATAGATTGTATTCCATGTCATTCTATATGTCAATTTTTTAGCAAAATAACATATTTAGAATTTCATGAGAAAACTATCCTGACACATCAAATTTTCAACTTCTTCAAAACCATGCATGTAGCTCAAAATAAAACCAATATGACTAGAATACCATGATAGAACCATTTTCAAACTTTATAAAAAATTTCTAGCTTATGCATTTTATGTCACTGTATGCATTCAAAAAATCTAAAATTTCAACATATAGCATTCAACATCATAGTTTTTGGTAGGGTCCTTTTACTCTCATCATCATATCAAAACTCAGAAAATAACTTATCACATTCTCTACTTTCATTATTTTTACGATTTCTAAAAATAAAATTCAAAAAAAAAAAAAAACCTTATGAGCTTTATAAAATAAAAAATGATACATGCAAACTAAAATTGTCTATTGAAACATTGTAACATCATTTTTTCAAATTACTTAGAAGTATTTCCAAATCATTTAAATTTTCCAAAAATCTCATTCTTTATGAAACCCTAAATATACATGAAACTATGGCTTCAAAATACTAAAACACCCAACATTGTCATTGTATCAAAATAAAACCCAAAAATAAAATATAGCGTGCTTGTAATATATCTTCAAAAATTACTTCATACATAGTTTGAACATATTATATTTCCATAAAATGACTATGTAGATCTTGAAATTCAAAAATAATGAATGCATGTAATCATAACTCACCACAAAACTTAAATTACTAGAATCTTGACTATATCAAACTAAAATTGAGAACCCAAAATTGAAAATCACAAATTCATTAAAAAAAAATCCACATTTATTTCAAAATACCATGCTAAATCGATAATCATAATATTTCATTAGTTTTAACCTCAATGACCAAGATGAATAGATAATATTAGACTAAAACCATTTATCATCTATATCTCATGCAAACAAATGATATGAAAACCACTAAAAATCTAAGATTTTTTGACTCTAAAACCATACATGTAGTGATTTTTAAACAAATAGTTTATAATACCAAAACTTATCAAACCATGTAAACCAAAAATTGTCATTTTATCCTATGCAAACCAAAAAAACATTGAAATAACTAATTATCTTCTTAAAAACTTATTCTTTTCATCTTTGGCATACCTATCTCACTTTATTATAAATTTATGATTGCAAATTCTTATCTGTAACCTCTAAAATCCAATTCGATAGAGTGTCACTTCCACATGAGATCTTCACAAATGACCAACAAAACAAAAAAAATGTTATTTTTAATGAAGTCACATGAATTAACTACCTATGCCTACATACACTCATGTCATTAGTCTATCAAATTGAGGATAATAATTAGCAGTCCACCAACTCATTTAGCAACACTTTCGAAATTAGTGACAACCAATATGTTTGCTAAAACCACAACTATTTTTCATAAACCAAGGCATGTACACTATGCATTAAAGTCCATTAAACCACTTATGCTTTCACCAAGATCTCTAATCATCCAATATATTTCACATTTATTCCAACCTATCGACTTACCAACTAGCTTGCCACTAAGACTACCAACTAAACTGATAAACCATTAATTTTTCCATCTCAACATTCAAAACAAATAAAAAATTCATGCCTTAGGATGATAACATAGGATATATAAAATAAACCTTAGAAATCAAATAATTATTTTATAACCTTTAAAACATCTTTAAAATTACACAAATATCCTTGTGTCTCGAGTAAATAAACTTAATTCATATTAACTTTGAAATTAATAAGCCCCTAATAACCATTCAGAATCTTTGGATTAGGTCCATCATCTTATATTTTAATCTTAAGACCTCTTTATGATAGTAAATAGTCTTAGGAAATATCTTGTTTAAATATTTAAACCAATTTTATTCATGTCACCATTTACACAATATCAACCATATTTGCAATTGAATTTTGATCAATCTGAAAACCATTAAGGTAAATCCATATAAAGTGAGTAGTCAAATTTCAAATGTAGATCATGATAAATCAAATAATGTATTTGATTTGATAAAACCATAAGATGCCTTACATTTATCAAATAGAAAAAAAGTAACAACCACTGTAATGTGATCAAACTATCAACTGAAACTATGACTGAACACAAATACTTAAGAAATGATAATTGCATATGCAAATTTTTTATTCATCCATTTATGATTTTCAAATCCACTTTAATATATATGGGAATTCATAAACCAATCATCATCAACTTATTTAATTGAAAATATGCATACTCAATTTACTACTAATTGATTTAGATCCCCAATCATAATTTTAAACATTATGATTGGGTAATCTCTATGGTAGATATATATATATATATATATATATATATATATATATATATATATATATATATATATATATATATATATATATATATATATATATATATATATATATGATTGAAGGGGTATGAAAAATAGACATAACACTAGTGATTTTGCTAGTCAATTTTGAATAATAAAATTGAGTAGTAATAAAATTACCTATTATAATAATATAATATTGAGAGTGTGATCTAGGTATATCATTTCTCAAAAATTTATGTGCAAACCCATTTATAATGAATTTTAATGAGGGATGAAATATTTAGTTAACATGGCATGAATAAAGAGAATGATATAATAGAGAGTTTTAGGGTGGATGCATAAAAAAAAATAAAAAATTCATCCAATATAATATCTAAAAATAAGGTACAACTTTGACAACTAGTTATAACTCATCATATATAATTCATGTATAAATAAAAATGTGTTTATAAAGAATAACATATTTATAATAATGGATACTTATAGTTATATTATAGAATCTTCTCATTCTTCCTTCATAATATAAAAACTTCATCCACTTGAAACATTTGTTGATCTTTTCAAAGTAAAATTTAAACAACATCAAGAAATAAATAAAATAACAAAACAAAAAGCAACCAGATAATAGAAAAGAAAAGAAACACAAAACCAAAAATAAATGAAAATAAAACAAATCTAAAAATAAGCTAATCATGAAATAATTTCAAATGATAGTTGTTAATTGAGCAACGTAACCAATTCTCATCAAAATATTTTAAATGAAAATCATTATTTTCAATCATAGTTACAACTCGGTAAGGACCAAGACATCATGAATCAAATTTATGATGTTTACTAGGATCTTCATGAGTTTTATCTTAATATAAAATTAGATAAATAACTTTAATTTTTTTATTAAAAACTTTCTTATCAAATTTTTTTTTCAATTTTTTTAGCTCTTTCTAATTTTTGTAACACTCTTGCTTTTGATTCATCAAGAGCTATTATATTATTCGATCTTTGTTCAATCAAATTTGTATCTTTAGGAACATAATGTAAAGCAGTTTTAGTTGAAAAAATTTGAAGTTACATTGGTAAGGTGGCCTGAAATCCATATGCTAACATGAAAGGTTAATAACCAATTACCACCTTGACAATAATTCTATCTGCCCATAAATATTTTAAAAAACTAAGATGCCAATTTATTTTATTCTCACAAACTAGTTTCTTCAAGATTGAAATCAGATTTTTATTCATTGACTGAACTTGACCATTACCCTGAGGATAATATTTAGACAAATGACTAGATATAATATAATATTTTTCTAAAAAATTTAGAAATTCATTCAAAATAAACTGAGGTCCATTATCGAAAATAATTTCATAAAGAACTCCAAATCTAAATAAAATTTGATCTTCTAAAAAAAAAATTACTTCACTTTTTATAAAACTATTAAGAGCTTTGGCCTTAGGTCATTTAGTGAAATAATTCATTATTGTTAATATATACCTATGACAAGCTGATGGAAGATGTATATCTAAAATAAATTTAGTACCCCATTTAGTAAATGGTTTTTTAAGTATAACAAGATTCAAAGGCATTACAGGCAACTTATATCTACCAACAAATAATTGGCATGGTATATAAGAATGAAATAACTTATAAGCATCTTGAAATAGTGTAGGTTATTAATAACCTGCTCATAAGATATTATAAACAATAGTTTTTATATCATAATTTCCACCATAATTTTCATCATGACAACCTCTAACAATTTTTTGAGTTTGATAATGTATAAGACATCCTAATAAAACTCCATCTTTTTTTCGATAAAACATATTTTTTTTAATAAATAAAAATCTAAAGATTTTAAATGTAAATAACATATTTGTTTTTTTATTAGAATTATCAAGGTATGATTGATTTTGAAAATAAAATACTAAGTCATGATACCAATCATATTTAGCCACCATATAATCCTATTCATTTATTTCAAGATCAAACTTGAAATTTTACAAAAAAAATAAAATAAAATTCATGGACTTTAAATGAGGCTTTGCATTAAAATTATCATCAACTGACGAGACCAAAACATTAATATTTGAAGAAGCATTTTCAAGTAAATGTTTTGCTAAATCATTACCTTTAATTATTTTTGAGTTTTGAATTCAATATCAAACTCTTGAATTTATAATATCCATTTTTCAAGCCTTTCTTGAAATGTTGGTTGTTTCAAAAGGTAAGATAAAATAGATATGCTAGATTTCATTAAAACTTTATTTCTCATCAACAAATAATGAAATTGAATTAAAGAAAAAACTAATGAAAAAATGATTTTTTCAATAAGAGGATACCTAGTTTTACCATATTTTAAAACTTGAGTCATATAATCAATTAGATTTTGATCATTATTTTCAAATTATTGAGTGATAACAACTCCAATTGATTTTTTAGTAGCATTCACATAAAGAATGAATATTTTTTTTAAATTTGGTTTAGCAAGAACTAGAGCACTTATAATGACATCTTTAATGTTATTGAATGTTAAATCAACAACTTCATCCCAAGTATAAATTTTATCTTTCTTAAGAAATAATTATAAATAATTAGACTTATCAGTAAAATATGATAAGAATTTTCTAACAAAGTTAAGTTTACCAAAGAAAGACCATAAACTAGATTGATCTTTAGGAGGAGGTAATTATTTAATGGCTTTAATATGTTAAGGATTTATGGAAATGACATCTTTAAAAATGATATGTCCTAATAACTTCCCTTCATTAACATCAAAAATTGATTTTTTTGGATTTAAAGAAATACCATACTTCCTACATCTTGTGAAAACTTCATGAAGATGATTTATTTTTTAATTTTTTTAATCAATGGTGAGATCATTAATACAAACCTAAATAACAATGTCAATCAAATCATTAAAATCAACATGCATAGCTCTTTGAAAAGTAGCTCTTGTATTCATTAATTCAAATATCATTTTATTATAGGCAAAAATATATCTATGAGTATAAAATGTAGTTTTATGTCTATCTTCAAGATTTACAAAAATCTAATTATAACTAGAAAATCCATCTAATAATGACATTATTTTTTATCCGACAACCTATTGTAAAATATGATCTATACTTGGTAGAGGAAAATTATCTAAAATACTCAATTTTTTTAAGTCCCTAAAATCAACACACAATCTAATATCACCATTTTTCTTCCTAACCAACACTAAATTAGCTACCTATTTAGAATATTTTATAGGGAATGACACTAACATCAATTATTTTATCTAGATCTTTATTAATGGTGTCTTCTAAAAAAGGGATAATTCTTCATATTTTCAATCTTACAATTTTAATACCGAGTTTTATAGGTATATCATATTTAATAATATAAATATCATAACCTTTCATATCTTTGTATGACAAAATAAATACATCAATAAATTATTTAAATAATTTAATTAATTTTACCTTTCATTTGTAGTAACTTGAAATCTTAAATAGGCATATTTAGGATCCTCTTATGTACTTAAGTTGATAAGAATAGTTTCGCTTATAATTATTCTAGAAGGTTATTCTTTTCTAAAGATTTTGGGTTGATCATTAAGTGTAAACATAGATTCTAAACTTACTAAACTAATGGGTAATTTATTAGTACTTAATTATAAATAATCTCCATAATTTAGTACATAATCATCATGATTAAAGTAATTACTTTTAATAAAATAATCTGTATGTTTATCACAACTAAAAATGGGTCATCTATCATTCAAATCTAGAATTTTAGATCAAAAATTTTCAAAAAAAGAGAAGTCGATAATTTGTTCACTCTCACTTAGTTTTGGCTTAGATGCAAAAGAAGCGTATCATCTCTATTATTATATTATTTAAGTATGTGAGTGATATTGAAAGTTTCTAAATGTTCAAGTAAAGTCAAAACTTTTTGAGTATAACAATGTAGATGAGTTTGATTAGTTTTATAAATTTTACAAACTTGTCTAACAACTAATTCATAATCCTCAAAGACTTCTAAATGTTTAATATTAATTTCAATAGATTTTTTCAGACCTAAACATAATGACTCAAATTCTATTGTATTATTAGTGTTTTAAAAACATAATTTGTAAGCATAATGGAATATCTTACCAGTAAGAGAGATTAAAAAAATTTCAGCACCATTTTCTTATTGAGAATAGGCTCCATCAAAATATATTGACCATAAAATGTTTTTTTCAAAGAATTCTTCATGCTAATTTTCTAGTTCATCTAAATTCAATAGCTCATATGTTCTAATTCATGTCTCAACATAAGTAATAATTTAATAAGTGCATGATTTTATAGACGTACTAGACCAATCTTCTCTTTTTATAAAAGTAATCTCATTACTAATGGGAACCCAAGTAATATATTTTATGATTAAAAAACTAGTGGCTTTTGACCAATCTCTTCCTAATAATATAGCATAATTACTAAGAATATCTAAAATTTAGACATTAGTCATATATCTAATTATTTCATCTTGAGCAATCTTAATGACTATGTCTCGAAACGTACCATAACTTTTAGTTTATCTTGAATTAAATCCAGTAAGTTTCTTATTAGTGTTAGTTTCATAATAAATGTCTAATTGATCTGTAATAAATTTAGGCATTATATGTTGTGAAGAGTCCATATCTAAGATACAATTATGGATTACCTTATTAGTAATTTTGATTGAAACATAAAAAAAGATATATAATCTGCAAGAGGATCATAACTTTGAAAAAAAATAGATGATTTTTCATTATTATTTTCTTCTTGTAATCCTACATCATTTTTAGGATTTTTAACATCTTCATTAATTTTATCAAGTTGTCTTGGAAGACTAGTTACTTGTAATAATGAGAATCTAACTTTAATTATATATAAATAATTAATTATATTATAAGTTTTAGCATTAATTTGTTGAAAATTTTTAGTCTTATAATATTGATATTAATTATTATTATTATAACTAGTTGATAAATGAATGTTTTGAGAATAATTATCAGATGCATTACTTGAATAATTATTTTGAATTATTTTAACTTTATCATTATAATAAGAATAAATATTTGTTATTTGGTTATTTTGAGAAGAGTTATAATCTTCATTTCTAGTATTAAAAACATAAGAACCTTCATTTTATGATGGATCATCAAGTGCACACATGTTTATGTTTTCTACTAGATCAACAAATAGACTATCTTTTTCTCTAATAATTTTTTTGAATCTTTCAACAGCAATACATGAATCTGGATCATGATCTAATTCAAACACATTACATTAATGAGCAACTTATTTATTTTTAATTTCAACAATGCTCCTATTAGATAAAGAAGGTTTATTATTCAATTGTCTTTTAACAATGACTAGTTCATTTCGTAGACTTTGAATGGCTTTTAAAATTTCTATATTGTCTAAATTTAGACTTGTAGAAGACTTATCCTTAAACCCAATATGTTTAATCTTATTTTCATATTCAATGTAAAAATATTATAGTTTTATCGTATTTTGTAATGTCTATCTTCTAAGGCCATTTTGTATTTTAAAGGTAAAGCACTATAAAAGTAAAGTCTAGATAAATTTTTAGAAGGTTTAAGATCATGAAAAATATTTTGATGCAACTTAATAAATATGGTAATGAAATGGAATATGGTTTCAATTAGATCAAGAGAAAAATTTACAATATCATTGACTAGGTCAAGATCTTCCTTAGCTTTTCAAAAAGCTAATTTAAGTCAATCTTTAATATCTTTTCAAGTGTTGATAGCTTTAGCAGGTAAACTAATAAAATATTGATAATCTTTCCCTTCAAGTGTTTGAGCAAAAAAATTTAAGAAAATATTTTCACTTGTAATACCAATAGTAGCACAAACTAACTTAAATTCATCTAAATTATCTTCCCAATATTATCCCAAATCTCTAGAAAATTTTGTTATATTTAATTTTTTTAGTGAAGTTAACTTACCTAGATTATTTCTAATGTTAAGTGGATTTTTAGAAATCTATGGATCTAAAGCTATCTATTGTTCTACTTCAGCTTCAAAACTATCTTCATCTTTAGTGAGATCATTTTGATATTTATTGTCCTATAAACTTTGAATCATGCTTGTATTCTCTATTCTAGTTGATCTCCCATTGAAAGTTTCAGCAGTGTCTTCTACTTAAATTGATTGATTATATTGAACCTAATTAACTTGATTTAATTGTAGATTTCTATAAATAGGTTTAGAGGGCATAACCAAATCATGAAATGGAAAAAAGATTAAAAAAATGAGTTGTAGATCTAGGATTAACAACTAAAACTCTAACTCTATCTTCCTAAATTTATCTATTTATATTTAAAATTTCCTATTGAGTCTCACAAGTAAGATTAGAATACCAATCTATCTCAAATTCTACAAGTTATTCTTCTTGATTTATGACTTGTATGACCTGTTGAAGATTATGAGAATGATTATATTATGCATAATGAGTTAAATTAAAATCAATATCAACTTGATCATCAATAATATCAATTTTAAGTTGGATAATAGGAGGTTGTCCTCCAATTACCATGAACAAGAAGAAAATACATTTTCAAAAAAAATAATATTTCTAAAATTTTTCCCTAATAATGTCATAAAATTTGTTGATAATAAAAATTATTTCATCAACTAATCAACCCTTTTACCTATTGTGAAGGTTAAGTTAAAATCATACCAGTCTAATAGTAATGTTCTAAATGTTTAATTATGACCTTAAATATGTGAGGGTTTTTGTAAATATTTTGGAAAATAATAAATAAGTTATTGAATATAACATATTCTACTATAATTTTAGAAATTATCTTATCAAATAATGAATCAGTTTAGATATAAATGTGTAGTCTATCCTATCTAATAAAGAAAGCCTATGAACAAGACAATCTATTGAAGAAAAGAAATCTGATTCAATATTATAATATATTCTCAAAGTAATATCTTTCATTCTTATTTTGGCTTCTAGATAAACACCAAAACAATAAACCATAAGTATAAAATTAAAATAAGTTATGATAAATAAGTCTATAAATGTATTATTAATAAATCAAACATCTAGACATAACTTAAAAATCAAGAGAAACAAACAAAAACCAACAAACTAAAAGAAAATTAATTAATTAATAAAAATTAAACTATTAATCTAAACTAAACAAGAATAAAAAAAATTAATCTAGAATCTAACTAAGTGTAACAAATAAACTAATCTAAAACTAACTAAATCTAACTCTAAATTATTAAATAAAGAAAACTAATCTAAAAAACTTAATTTAAAAGAAAAATAGGAATAAATAGTAAGTTAAAATGAAAATCAAAAGTAAAGCATACTAAATACTAGATAAAATAAAAAATAAATTAGATCAATTAAAGATTAACTAAATTAAACTAAACTAAATTAAAGTCAAAGTTAAAATAAAGTATGATATAGATAAAACATGTTTATCTCAATGGAAATAGTCATATTAACAAAATAGATCAATTTTATTTAACAAACCAACAACTTATTTACAAAATATTTAAAAAATATAACTTTTACAATCAATTAGATTAGTGAAGTGTTGCAAATAATGATGTTTTCATCATTATTTGAGTTGAATACTCAGATTCTTCACATAGGATTGCAAGAAAAAATCATCAAAAGATGTTGAACTTGATAAAGTTTAGATAATCCATTATAAATGATAATATAAAACTAGATATACTTGCATTGTTTAAGCAATATACTCAATGGTCAGAGAAAGTTCCATTGATCTATTTGTAAAAGTCATTCTATCTGAGATAAGTTGCATAGAAGAAAGATAAATAACTGACTTTACAATGTATAAGTCTTCAATACCTATGTTATTCCTCTTCTTCAAATGAATATTTGATATGCTTTTATATTTCAAACTTGGTTGAAAGAAGTTGTAACTAACCTTTAGTTACTTGTTAACTTAACTAATTGACTTTTACAAATCAATTAATCTTGATAGTTATTAGTTAAGGTTTAATGAAGACTTAAAAGTCTTAACGGATAAAATATTAGAATATATACTAGGTATTTTCCTATTGGGAGGGGGTCATTAATAAATTAATAATAATAAGAAATACATATTTTAATAAATAATTAAATAAATCAAAGTTTAATGATATCCTTATCTATATTAATTTCATAATGCATATTATAAATATCTAAATTTAAAAGTCTACTCTACTTTTAAAATATCATAACTATAGTATTAAAATATGATAATCAAAGTGTCAAAATTTGAAATTAATTAAGTTCTATCAACTTAAAATTTTAACTTTGAAATGAAAAATTTATCTTTCTAATAACCAAAACTCATAAGAATCAGACATAACTTCAGTCATTGATTTTCCGTATTCATTCAAACACTCATTATATTCCATTTCAATAGCAAGAAATTAGACCAAATTAATTTTCAAATCACTTGTAATATAATCAATCTCTAATTTAACATGCTTCACAAATCTGATCTTGGTTGGAGTATCTGATTCATCCTAACTGATTGAATATTTCTTAGAAGACGTTGGATGTATGACAAGCGATGGCTTTTCCAAACTTAAATTCTTACACCTAGTAATACACCCTTTCAAACTTAACTCTCTACAACCTATAATAGAATCTTTTTGAGATGGTGTGGGTTCATCAAAATAAGAAGGCAAGACAAGATTGACAAAATTCTTAACATGGGTTATCTTATTATCTTACTAGGTTGTTTTATTAACAAGATGGATTCTTTCTAGGCTAGGTGATTGAATATGGAGCTAGTTTGAATTATTCTATATCTAATTTGAATAACTACTATGAGATGAAGACCTTGATCCAAATATACATCTATGAAATCCTCAATTACCCCTATGGTTTTTAGGATTAAAGGGTAAATTATTCAAGACATTTCAAAATTTAGGTTTGTTAGAATCAAAATGAATTTACATTTTGGCTCCCCTACTAGAATACCTAGGGTTAAAACTTTTAGCCTTGAAACCCCCTCTATAAAATTTCCTATTAGGTGATTTCTTATTCATACTACCAAAAATTTTATTTATTCCCCAAACTCTACTATCATTATCTCTACTTGAACCCCATTGGTCCCATCCTAAAATCTGATATCTATTTTTAAAATATATTCAAAAGCTGATTATTATTACTGAGAATCAATATGAATATATCAAATATGAAAAAATATAACCACTTTATTTTAATATATCAAAACCTTAGTCACTTATAAAATTTCCAACTATCATCAAATTATCATTGAACTATCTATTGATTGAAGCTAACTAAATTATTCCAACTATGCCAACTATCATCATAAAATTCTAATCTAAAACCCTAAAAATAAATTTATATTTTCATAATTTTATTTTCACAATATTTTGTCCTATTTATTAACATATTGTTCTTAATATATGAATATAATCTCAAAATGTATCATTCTCAAACTGAATCAGTTCAAAATAATTGAAATAAATATTTCCATAAAAGTCCTATTTATGTCATTATAAACTAAGAATCGACTTATCATGACTTTTGAAATTATCAACATCCTTACTATTCTTTGAAATAAAACCTAAAACATTAAAAATTGTATTCCATTTCATTCTATATGTCAAATTTTTTGCAAAATAACATATTTAGATTTTCATGAGAAAACTATTATGAAACATCAAATTTTCATCTGCTTTAAAACCATGCATACAACTCAAAATAAAACCAATATGACCAGAATACCATGACATAACCATTTTCAAATGTTATAAAAAATGTATAGCTTATGAATTTTATGTCACTTTATGATTTCCAAAACACTAAAATTTGAACATATACCATTCCACATCATAGTTTTTTAGAGGGTCCTTTTCCTCTCATTATCATAGCAAAACTCAAAAAATAAATTATCACATTTTCTACTTTCATTATTTTCACTTTCTAATTTCCAAAAATAAAATACAAAAACAAAATAACCTTCTAAGATTTATAAAATAATAAATGATACATGAGAACTAAAGCTATCTATTGAAACATTTCAACATCATTTCTTCAAATTGCCTAGAAGTATTTCCAAATACTTAAAATTTTCCAAAAGGGTTATTCTTTATGAAAACCTAAATATTCACAAAAGTACGCCTTTAAAATACTGAAACACCCAACATTATTACTATAACAAATCAAAACTCAAAAATAAAATATTGTATGCTTGCAATATATCTTCAAACATTACTTCATACACAGTCTAAACATATTACATTTCCATAAAATGACTATGCAGATCTCAAACTTCAAAACCCATGTATGTATGTAACCATAACTCACCACAAAATGTAAATAACTAGAATCTTGACTGTATGAAACTAAAACTGAGAACCCAAAACTAAAAATCACATTTTCATAAAAACCTTCACATTTATTTTAGAATACTATGCTACATTGACAATCATAGTATTTCATCAGTTTTAACCTAAACAACCAAGATGATTATATAATATCAAACTAAAACCATTTATCATTGATATCTCATGCAAATAAATGACATGATAACCACTAAAACTCCAATATTTTTTGACTCTAAAGCCATACATGTAGTAATTTTTTAAAATTTAGTTTATAATACCAAAAATTATCAAACCATGTAGACCAAAAACCATCATTTTATCTCCACATAAACTAGAAAACCATTGAAACAACTAATTATCTTCTTCAAAACTTATTCATTTAATCTTTGGCATAGCTATCTGTGCTTTCTTATAACTTTCCACTTACAAATTCTTGTTTGCAAACTCTAAAATCCAATCTAACAGAGTGTCACTTCCGTAGGTGAGCTTCACAAATAACCAACAAAATGAAAAACAATTCTATTTGTAATTAAATCTCATGAATTAAATGTCTATGCTAAGATTCACATATTCCATTTGTTTATCAAATCAAGGATAATAATTAACAGTCTGCCAACTCATTTAGCAACACTTTCAAAATTAGTGACAACCAATATGCTTGCTACAACAACATCTATTTTCCATAAACCATGGCATGTACACTATTTATTAAAGTCCATTGAACCACCTATGATTTCACCAAGATCTCAAAGCATCCAATATATTTCACATTTAATCTAACTTGCTGACTTTCCAATTGGGTTGCCATTAAGACTACCAACTAGACAGCTAAACCATCTATTTTTCCATCTCAACATTCGAAACAAATAAAAAATTCAAGCCTTGAGATGATAAAATAGGATATATAAAATAAAAATTCAAAATCAAACAATTATTTTATGCCCTTTACAACACCTTCAAAATCACACAAAAATCTTTATGGCTAGAGTAAATAAGCTTAATTCATATTAACTTTGAAATGAATAAGCCCCTAATGACCCTTTATAATCTTTGAATTAGGTCCATAACCTTAGATTTTAATCTTGAGACCTCTTTAAGATAGTAAATAGTCTTATGACATAGCTTGTTTAAATATTTAAACCAATATTACTCATGTCACCATTTACACAATGTCAACCATATTTGTAATTGAATTCTAATCAATCTGATAACCATTAAGGCAAATCCATATAAATTGATAAGTCAAATTTCAAATATAGATCATGATAAATTAAATAATGTATTTGATTATATATAAACATAGTATACATTAACTTTATCAAATAAAAACAAAGTAACAATCACTATAGTCAGATAAACTATCAATTAAAACTATGACTGAACATAAATACCTAAGAAATGATAAATACATATGCAAATTTTTTAGTCATCCATTCATGATTTTTAAAATCAATTTAATATAGATTAAAATTCATAAACTAATCATCATCAAATTATTTAATTAAAAATACGCATAATCAATTTACTACTAATTGACTGAGGTCCCCAACCATAATTTTAAACTTTATGACTATGTCATCTCTATGGCAGATAGGAGTATTATTTTCAAAAAAATAAAGGGGTATGAAAAATAGGAATAACAAGCCAATAAGAGGAATTTAGGTTGAGATCTTGGTGGTGGATATTACACTTGATCATATTCATTTTCATGTTTGGAGTTGGAGGAATGATTACCTATACTTTATGAACCATCCTTAACAAGTTGATTGTTCAGTTTTGTTTGTTATTTTCCACACCCTACAGGTTTTGATCTTGTTTTATCTAGTTCGTATGACTTAATTGATGATTTTACTTCTACAGTATGTATACTACCTCTTATCATGTTTCCCATGTTTATTTTCATGATTGATATTGATTTCATGAACTAAATAATTCAGGTTGTAGGTTGGTTTCCACCAAGTTAGGTTGCAATCAAGTTCACCACTTGCAAAAGGTTTCTTTCTCTATAATGTTTTCATTTTAATGTGATATGGTATGATTAATGTTTATCATTTAATATAAATCATATTATTTCCATGCTTGGTCTTACAAGTTCATGCATTGATCAAACACATAATCACATGTATCACACAATTAACGTTTTGCAAGTTCTAATCTATAGTCATGGTATTTTAAAGTGTGAAAAAATCCATAGAATTTAATGAATAATTAAAGGAGTTTGTATACCTTCTTATCATAAAAAATCAATTAAAGGCCCTTCTAAGTGAAATAAGAAATATTGTGACAATCATTACCATATACATACAGAGTCAACCTATTGAATGAACAATCTACAGGTGCCTTAGAAGGAGCCCATCATGTGGAATCAAGAAATTTGATTTTTTTAGAATCCTTATGATTTAATAATTTAATTTGAATATCCTAAAGTTTTATATGATTGGTTGGAGGATCTTTCACCATGTTCATTGGTCATGTCTCCACACTCACTACCTAGTCTTCAACTCAATACATGCCTACAAGTGCATCATAAATACTAATTATATTTAGGGAGATAATTTAAACTTAATTAGGTTTAAAATTGTGAAAATATTCCATTTTAAAGTTTATGGAAGGTCCAAACTTCATTTAATGGCTATACATCATACATATTGTCAACTTTCTCACAGCCACTATTTGCAAATAGAACTACACACCTATAAGTGGCCCCATAGAGATTTGAAGGTCATAAGATGTTGTAGATGCGTTAATAATTTTTTTAAAAATCATAGGAAAGTAGGTAGGTTCTTGAAATACATCTTTAAGTTGATGACTATGTTCAAGGACAACATCCCTAAAAACATCAAAATAAAGGCCTAAGCTCTTTTAATGATGTCATATAATAATGTGGCATAAATTTTGATCAAGTTTTGATGTATCTACCTTGTATACATGAAAAAATGAATGGGTGTGTGACTTGAGGAAATTGATATTTGAAGGCCTTCAAAGAACATATTTGTTCACTATAAGTATTTAGTGACTTCAAGAGGATTTAAAACTCAAAAGAACTCCACAACCCAAATTTGCAATGTAAGAGCATGTACATGTATGGAAAGTGGTACTATAATAATGAGGAAAATATAAACTCTTCAAATTTCATCAAATTTTTTTGAGATGTAGTGTTTTGACCCCATCAACACCTATAGGTGTCCTTTGTCTTGAAACTACTCACCTACAATTGACTATAAACTCTCATAAGATAATTAGGTGAGATTGGACATAGAAACACAAAAAAAATTTAGTGAAATTTAAATTAAAATACATCAAGTGGATTCAATGTTGAGAAACACATATTATAATTAGTTAAAGGATCACCTACAAGATTTTTTTTATCTCAACACAGTCAACTACAACTAATTTTAGTATATAATGAGCAAAAGTGTGGTGTTATGAGTGTTGGTATTACATGAGATGATAGGTTAAAAAATTTAGAAATGAATTTTGGGAACTAATTTAAGTAGTTTGGTAGTGATATAAGTCATAAACCATGCAAGACCACCTACAAGTGTCTCTCTCAAACAAGGAAATGCAGTCAATCAACCTATAGTCCTAGGTAGATCAAGATGAGAGGTGAACAATGCAAGGTTGATAAACAATTGATGATGAACATATATGTAATAATACCCATATTTATAGTGACAACCTCATTATTATCTCATATCATTGAAATAATGCAGATAAAGGCTCTAATAATGCAACCTACAACATGTGTTCAAGACCCTACACACAATCGACTTCTCATAGTCTACTTAGAAGATTTTATGATATTTTAAGGATTTATCCATGTGATCAAGATATATAAAATTGTAAATATAATATACATAACTTGGATAATATTACCAAACAATCCATTTACCTAGAATCATAGGGGAAGTGACCTCTATTTTATCTTAGATAGAGGGCACTCCCCAAAGGTACAAACCTATAGACTGGTCATGGAAGTGGTGAGAGGGTAAGATATAAGTTTATAAAACCTTTAATGATGATGTGG
Source organism: Torreya grandis (assembly GCA_037957365.1). NCBI lineage: Eukaryota > Viridiplantae > Streptophyta > Pinopsida > Cupressales > Taxaceae > Torreya > Torreya grandis. The sequence goes on along the minus strand of JARHVA010000461.1, from coordinate 898,712 downwards.
TAAGTTTAATGAGACATAAAAAGACATGATAAAGGATTTATATGGGTTGGAAACATGTCAGAATGGCCTAGACTCATAAGGATACATACAAACCTACTTGGTTTAGATTAGGCCTAAAGCCCTAGAGGGGTATGATTTCACTTCTATCCTTAGATGAGAATTAAAATGAATTAAAACATGTTAAGGATTATAAGGTGTTTTCAAGATATTTTAATTCAAATAAATCCATAAAAAATACATATTTTTGGCTTAAAGCTAATTTAGAGTATACAAAATGAAGAATAAAGCTCGAGAGGTTCATTTGAGATGCTTACACCTACTTAGAGGTTATGCATGGGAGTATGAGGAGTTTAGGGATGTTAAATGAGGTCTTGAAAAAAACTGTGGATTTTTTTGGAGAATTAGATGCCAGACTTGTATGAAACATCCTTAGAGGGAAAAAGTACTCTAAACCCTCTAAAACCCTTGGTGGTGACCTAATTGGGAAGATTGAGTAGGAGAGGAATCAAAATGGACTAGAATGGATTTGTAGATTATTGGGGGTTTCAGAGGACACTCTAGGTATCCTCTCCATCAGCTTGAGTTGTATACTACCTATATAAATAAGGTGGAAAATGGATTTCTTTGAAAAAAATTGATGTTTTTTAGGTTCAAGAAATGGTAAAAGGATTTAAGTTACTTGGGGAGATATGTTGTGACTTTATATAACCCCTCATGTCTATTTATTTCAGCATAATATATCATAGGTGCCTCTGTAAGTGCCTTCATCTTAGCCAGTTAAAAATTGCATAGTGAGGAAGCTAGTGAGAGATTGAAAAATTCAAGTGGGAGGATTTTTTAGGATTGCCTAAGGAATAAAAGGACATGAGGTTTCATAAAAAGTTTCATAAACTCCTTTTTATGGATCATATTTGAAAACTAAATCTATCTTTGGTGAAAAGTGTGAAGGGTAAGTGGAAGAGGAGTTATTTGGACTACAGGTGATGATAACTCATATCCAAAAGAATATTGATGATTAGGGACACCTAAAATAAATGTTATATATTTTATATAACCCATCCATCTTAGTTAAATCATCACATCTATCCCTAGTTTGTCTTGGGGCATTCTAAGAAGGCTAAATGATGAAGGTAATTTTTTGAGCTAGCAATGAGGAATCCTATGCCACATTTTAGGAGTTTCATCTTTTGAGAGACATTTATCCAAGTATAACTCACATGGTCTATTCAATATTCCCCTCTCCTACATGTTTAACTCTTGTTATTAGTATGACACATGTCCTAGTGAATCTTGGACTTCATTCTCTTCTCCTCTCTCTCAAATTCTATAAGTAGTAGCCATTTTAGATCTTGTAAACTAATACCAAACAATGTATGGTGGAGCCTTGCTTGAATGACATTATATTTTGTCTTTGAAAAACCAATAAAATTCTAGTTTTAAGTTCATGAAATTTTTTATAAGTGTGCAAAGTGATGTATGGTGAAGTTAATGATAGTCTTATATCCTTTCTTTCATTATCCTCTCATGTTTATGCAAGATTTCCTCTTCTAATAGGTTACATAGAGTGTATCCAATGTATTAGGATCATTTAAAGTGTATAATTTTTTTTGATTATGTATTATATCCTTTGATTCACTTACATTATGTTGTCCCATGCATATCACCTCTATGTTGAAACACTTATGTTATAAGCTTCTAGGACATAGAAGCTAGTTTATATGCCTTGTTTTTTAGTGAAAGAAGTATGATGGTAATGTGGAAATAATCTTGGTGTATCACCACCTTAGAATAGTTTCATTTCATGAAAATTTATAACTTTTTTCCACACGAGTAATTGGCTAGTTAGGTGATAAGCATTTCAAGTTATATTGAAGGAACTAGCCATTAAACCTAGAGGTCTACATATACCTATAGGTAAACCCACATACCTAGTGTCTACACATAATATTTTCAAAATTTTATTGATTACTGACAATTCATATCTTTCAAGAACCTATCAAGTTTCAATCTCTCTGAGTACATGCCTTAAGTGGTGTACTAGTAAAGGGGTGGGTGGACCATTAGTGATTTGTAATATTATCATTCCTTTTTCTACTTGTCATTTACACACTTGTATCCTAAAACCTTGAACCCTAAGCTTATTTCTCTCTTTCTTATCCATTCTAGTCATTATCATGCTTTATTCCTTCATTTCTTGCCGTGTTACCATTTTGGCCTATTTAACAAATTAGGTCAACCTAGTCAACCTAGTGTGTTTTGGGGACACTTTAGCTCTTTTGGTTTGTTAGCTTTCCAACTGACCTAGAATAAAGCTAGTGAATTAGCCCAAAAATGTGTTAGGTCAACTCAATTGACTTAGGATAGTCGACATGTCCAAAATTTTTTAGGTAAGATTTGCATATATATATAATGTTACCACCATTTCATAAGAGAGAGAATAATTAAGTGAAGAAGTAAAAATTAATATATCTTATTGACCATTCTAATTGAGGAATAAAGTTTAGGGTTTAAAACTTTATTTGGAGCTATGATCTTGTCTTGTGGAGAAGTATTTAGATGCTTAGGTAGGTTGTGTAGCCTAGATTTGATTTATCTTGGTTATCCTTATAAACCATAAAAATATCTTATGAAGCACCTTGGACAAGGGAGAGATTGAGGAGTGGCAAGTTTATCTTCAAAGGTAAGTATTCCTAACTTTATTTCTACTTTGTAAGAGTAGATAGATAATGTAGTATGTATTCTACTCTCCATGTATTAGGATTTTGTATACACTGACATGAGTATATGTCTCTTATGCATGTTTAGTTTAGTTGTTGGTTTTTTTTTTGTTCTAACCCCTACTTTGTGCCACAACCTTTGGTACACACTATATTAGTTTACTTTTCTTGTTATTATAATAGTTTACTTTCTTATTTGTTAGCATAAATGAAATATTAAATCATAAAACTCTTTTAGGGTTATTGTGTGACTGTGTTAGACTGTAGGCTTTAGAACCCTTCCTATTATTATATGTTGTTACAAGTGATATAAGTGATCGCCTAATGAGGTCTATCAGATCCCCATATTGGTCATACTCTTTCTTAACAAGTGTAAACCCAATCAAAAGTGTAGCTATTATCTATCTTATCTAATCCAAGATTAATTCATGAATGTCATGCAATTCTGATTGCATACATTATGGTGAACTTGATGTAAATCAAAACCTTGTAGGATTTGTTCACTTTTATTTCATTTATTTTAACATCATTTATATCATATATTTTGACATACTAGCTCAAATTTTTAGGCCTAGTTCTTTTTCTCTATGTGATGGAATAGGCAACTAGATCAATTAGCTTGACCCAATATAGGTTTTCAACACTTTTTAGACATCTAGTTTGGCCTACTAGGTTGGCTAGGTCAGCTTAGCACAATTTTAGCCACTTTTTAGAGTTTCTTGTATGACTTGATTGATCAACTTGACCCAGTATCGGTTTTAATTTTTTAGACTTCCAAATTAGCTTACTAGGTCAACCAACTCAACCTAGTGCATTTTTAGAATTCCAATTAAGTCAACTAGGTCGACCATGTTGACTTAGAACATTTCTAACATTTTTTTAGGAGGTTTTTATATTTTTTGGTCCACCAAATCGACCCAATTTATAGATTTTTGATAGATTTCTCAAAGGTTATAGATCAAAAATATCCTTCCTTTACATCTATGAACCATCAAAACTAGTCATTTATTCTCTATTTCTTACTATTATGTACTTTCCTTTCAAGTTTTTAGTCTTCAAAATTACCCTTTCATAGCCAACTAGATCAACCTAGCCTATGTAGTTCTATGTTCTATGTGTTGTTTGAAACAACTAGGTTCACCTAGTCAACCTAGTAGGTTTTCCATGCCCTATCTTCATGGTATTAGCTCAACCTTGTTGACCTAGTTCTATATGTTGTGCATATAGTTTTTTCACTATACCTTATTTTAAAGTTGAAATCCACCTTATATGTTAATCACATCTTTTCTTTCAGTTTATTAAATGCTTAGAATAGTTCACATAGTGTAATTATGAGGTTTTTAATTAAATGCTTAGTGTCACTATTTCTATTTTATTCACACATGGCCAAATCACATAACATCAACAAGCATTTTAACATTTGACTACCAAGGCCAATGTACTGATATTTCATCACTAAGGGGGAATCTAACTTAATGCTCTGGTAAAGTATAAAGTGTGGTTAATGGTATATTTTGGCTAATCACCCAACACCCTTATCATTGTAGTGTGTAAAGTGAGGGGGTAGGCCACAATACCAAGCCTATATCATTGCCACTACAATCCCTTTCATCCTAAACTCACCTGAAACCATCCATAGATTGTTGTCTAGTACCTTGATTCAACCAACTCCCTATCACTTAAAATTATTCTTAATAATCTAATTAACATTCTAAGTTGACCAATTAGCTAGTTTTACTTCCCAATTTATCTACTTACTCTTTGTTCAATTGTGTGTTAAACAACTTGCATTAACCAATGTTGGTGTAAGGTTTTGACTTATGTGAATCAATTGGATTTCCTAGTGTTAATTCAATTAAATGTCTATTTACTTTCAAAATTTACCCTCTTAGATCAACTACAAACTATCTTATTTCATTTCACAAACTTATTATTGGCTCTTTCCTTTACTTCATGTTCACTACACCAGGTCGACACTATCAACCTAACATATTTTTTAGCCCATGTACACTCCAATAGGTAAACCTAGTTAACTTAGAACTATTTACAAGATTTTCCCCCCTTTTTTTTAGTCTCTATTATTTATATTGGATCAATCCTATGGACCTTGAATAGTTTCACAATCCTTATTTTTACACTAAGTCAACCAAGTCAAGCTAGTTTTGTGTCAATCACTTTTTGATTATTTGCTTTCTCATCTTACTTCTCTCCCTTTCATCATGAATTTTATGTTTTTTGAAAATAATTAAGTTAAATCAACAAACATGATGGAATTTACCAATCTTGATAGGGTCTCTCATAGACAAAGTAGGGTCCCTTTAAAGAATGCTAGTAATGTTCATATTACAACCCATATAATGAGCTATGGGGATCCTCATACCTCTTTGCAGAAAAACCATCCTCTTCTCTTAGAGGATCATCTTGAGTTAGAGTATACTCCTAAAATATTTTTCTTTATCATGGAATTCCCTTAACATAGAGGGAAAGATCCATTTACCATGTATAAGTACATGATTAGTCGTCAAGTTGAAGAACCTCATTCTCCTACTTCCACTTTCTCAATTGGATTTGGGGGCACCAATTTATTTTATTCTCAACCTCTTCTTTAAATCTTAACTCCTTATTATACCATGACATCTTCTTCTTTAACTTATTCTACCTCCATGCCTAGTATCTCAACTAACATGACTGGTTCTACATCTAGTGAGACCTTTATAAGATCCACTATCCTTAATCCTTCCACTATTTCATTGTTTTCTACCCAAGGAACTCATACTTCTAGTGCTTATTCCTCTCAACCATTAACTATTCCATATTTTGCTTCACAACCAAATTTTACCACTAGTTCCTCAAATTCTCATAGCTCTTCTCAAGCTTATATTAACACTAAAAGTGGTACCCAAGCCACTAATACCAACACAAACACCAACACTAATTCTTATAATAACACAAATAAAACTCATAAACTATTTTTGAAAAGTATCAATCAAATGAACAGATTTGAAGATCATAACACAAATCAAATGATGTGAATGCAGAACCACCTTCCTAATCTTCATTCTAATCCTCAACCAATGACTTGGGGCACACATAACCAAAGTGTTCCTCCTCCTCCTCTTTGATATTCTCATTGTAATATCATTCTTCAACCTCCATTAGTCAACAAATTCATCAAACATTTACAAAATTAACCTCTCACCACCCAAATTTCTAAAATTGACATTGGAGGCATAACACCTATAATCTCTTATAAGGGATCAACTAATCCTACCCTTCATCTTAAGATATTTAGAAATATTTATAAGGATTAGGTCAAATTAAACACCGTTACTACTACTGAACTCCTTACCAAAACCCTCATTGGTGATGCCTTAGATTGGTATAACTAACTTAGATCTCATTCCATTACTAGTTTGGAGGATTTAGTGAATGATTTAGTACAAGAATTCCAAACTAGTGATCTTCTTAAAAACACTTTGGCCCATTTCATCAATTATAAACAAAATGAAAATGAAGTTTCCCAAGCTTTTTTTAAATGATGGAAGACTTTGTCAAACAAGTGTAAACATAATATGGCTGATGATAATTTCTTTCATGTCTTTACCAATGCTCTTTATCCTATATTACAATATCGAGCCTATTGTTGGAAATATTGTCATTGATGTCAAAGGTATAACATTATTGGTGATATAGGCCCAATTGTATTTAATGATGTTTCTAATATTAATATCTTGGCTAATGTGTGTTAATATTTCTTTAATAATAATGAATATATTTTTGGTTGCATATAATTCAAAATAGGGCCCATGGAGAAGTCCAAGAATCATGGGGTAAAAGACGAAAGAAGTATAAGATGAATTTTCTCATGAAGAGTCATCTTGAGGAATTCCAAGAGTCACCATGTGAAGACAAAAGAGGTATGGTGCATTTTTCCATGAAGGTGCACTTTAAGGAATATGAAAAGTTGCCAAGATAAAGACAAAAGATGAAAGGATGCTTTTGCTTATGAAGGGTCATCATATGACTTTTCAAATGTAAGGGTACGAAGGGTCATACAAGTTTGGCACCATTTTCCATGAGTATTAAAGGGTCACAAAGGGTGAATGCCAAAGGTCATTTGGAAAGCTATAAATAAAGGCTTGAGAAGCCATTTGTAATATGAAAGAAAGTTCATTATTTGTATTTATTTTCAAGGAGAGAAAAGTAGGAGATATTGTATAGTTATATCATTTGTTGAGTAAGCAACATTGAGAGATAGTTGTGTTTTATACACAAGAGGGGTTGGTGCTTTAGTGGGTTGGTGCTCACAAATAGTTGTTGTGTTGGTGATCAGTAAAGGGGTTGGTTCTCCTACAAGTTAGTTCTTGCAAACTTTGTATTTTTAGTTGGTGCTCATTCATATACTTGAGATTGTTCTCCATGGTTTTTCCCACTTTGGGTTTCCATGTAAAAATTTGGTGTCTCTTTCTCTCTCTATCTTGTGTGGTGCAAATTATTATTTTAATTTTATTGCATATATTGAATGTATGATTGAGTGGTTAAAGAAAATAAATCAAATTAAGTAAAAGATATATAATATACTAATTCACCCCCCCCTCTTAGTATATTTCATGCTTAACAATTGATATCAGAGATGGTTTCTTTTGAAAAAGTTTTATAGCTTGAAGGAAGATCGGGAAAGCATGATGGCTAGATCACATGAATGATTTTATACAAATAAGGAACCTTTGGTTGATGGGATGAATTATGTTTTTTGGAGCATAAATATGATGACTTATTTGATATCCCATGGATTCAACATATGGCAACTAGTGGTGGAGTAATATGAAGATCCATAAATACTTGTAACTACTCTGACAGAAAATAAGGCAAGTGAAAATAATGCTAATGTTTTAAATTTTATTCTATGTGTTTTATGTGAATTAGAATTTGTTAAAGTTATGCAATGTAAATCTTCTCATGAAACTTGGGTAAAACTTGAGAATATTTACAAAGGTGATGAAAAGTTTCAGTAAGCTAAGCTTCAGACTTTTAGAAGATATTTTGAGAGTTTGAATATGGAAGAAGAAGAAAATATAGCAAGTTATCTCTTGTGGGTTGATCAAATAGTTAATCAAATTCAAGGTCTTGGAGAAAATTTAGAAGAGTCAGTTGTTGTTCAAAAGGTTTTGAGATCTCTACCATTGAGATATGGTGTGAAAGTTTTGACAATTGAAGATATGAAGAATTTAGCCAAGGTAAAGATGGATGAGCTTCATGATATTCTTATGGCATATGAGATGTGGACTGAATAAGATAAACCTTAAAAGAGAGAATTGGATTTAAAAACATCAAAGAAAAAGAAGGGTAAAATTCAAGAATCAAGTGATAATTCTAGTGATGATGAAGATGAGAATGGAGCTCTATTCATTTGCAAGCCGAAAAAGGGCACAAGTAAATATCAAGGAAAATTACCTTTTAAATGTTTTAATTATGGAAAGATTGGACATTTTGTAGCTAAATCCCCAAATAAGGGTAATGATGATAATAAAGAAGGAAATTCTAAATACAAGAAGAATTTTAAAGGAAAATTCAAGAAAGGATTTGAGAAGAAGAGTTTGTATTCTAAAGATCCTAGCTCATTTGAAGATAGTGGAGTCAGTGACTTAGAAGAAGAAGAGATTCTATTCATGGCCAAACATGAAGATGCCTCTACAAGAAAAAGTACAGATGATCAAGAAGAAGAATAAGATGAAGCTGAAGTGAATCTATAAGGAGAATTCATTTGTACCTTAGAAGATTTAAAATCTCTTGAAAATAAGAATCAAAGATTAAAGATCTAGATCGAGAAAAATGAAAAGGATTCAAAGGAAATAATTGAAGATATACAAGCACACTTTGAAGAAGCCAAGAAGAATGAAGAAGATCTAATGGCATAGTTGAAAATAGTAATTAAACAATTTTAAAGGTATGTTATTGAAATTGCTTGTTTAAAATCAGATCTTGAGAAAATAAATAATTCAATCAATGATAGAGTACCTAATGATTTAAAATTTGAGAATAACACTAATATGTTGAGTAAGATATTAGAAAATTAAAGATCAATGTCAAATAAGATAGGTATTATATTTTAAAAAGAGAGAGAGGAGGTATTTACTTTCATAGATAAGGAAAAAGGAAAGATCTATGTTGAAGCTCTTACAAAGGAAGAAATAAAATGGGAAGAAGTTAAGAATACAGAGGAGATCTCAAACAAAGAAGGCTAGAGGGAATAGAGCTAAAAATGAAAATTAGGTCATAGATACATAAATAGGTCCTATTTTTATGGTTACTAATTTTTTTGTAATGTATATGGTCATAATAAATTAGAATGTTGAAAAAGAACTAACAGTTTCAAAAATAAAGATAAGGAAAGTCATGTAGAGCCAAGTAGAAGCCATAACTCTTTTGCTCCTCTATTAGGCTTTAATGAAGAGGCAATAATATGTTACAAGTGAAAAAACTTTGGACACATATATCAGTTATATAAAATCATTTTTAAGTCAGTCAAGAAGGACTAGAGTTTCAAGGCTCCATTCATCAAGAGGAAAGTTCAAACATGTTCATGGCAAAAGAAACAACCTGAAAAATCTATGTTGGTGCAGATTGCTTTGAATGCGAGAAATGAAGAAAACCCATGGTTCATTGATAGTGGATGTTCAAGGCACATGATAAGAGACAAGATTAAGTTCATAACCTTGAAGAAGATCAATGGTAGCACAATAAAATTTGGAGATAATACTACTACCAGAATTGTTGGAAAAGGTACACTAAGTTTGGACAATGGTAGAGCTAAAACTAAAAATGTTTTGTATGTAGAAGGTCTTAATCATAATCTTTTGAGTGTAAGTCAAATGTGTGATTAGGGGTAAACACTAAATTTTTATGTACAAGGTTGTGAAATTATAAGAAAAGATTCAAATATGTTAGTTGCAGATGCTCAAAGAATAGGCAATAATTTGTATATGCTATCAGAAATCAAAGGTCAAAGATGTTATTTGAGCTAGATTGAATAAATTTAACTATGGCATAGGAGAAGGGGGCACATAAATTTTGACAATATTGTCAACATAAATAAGAAGCAAGTAGATAGAAATCTTCCAAAGATTACAAAGCCATTTGACACACTTTGCGAACCTTGTCAGCATGGGAAGCAGGCTAGAAGGCGATTCAAAACAAAAGAGTACTCGACTATTCAAATGTTAGATCTTACTCAAAGTAATCTATGTGGACCTATGAGAGCTCAAAGTACTCAAGGTGGGAATTATTTCATGTTGCTTATTGATTATTTTTCATGTATGACTTGGGTAATATTTTTAAAGAAAAAATTAAAAGCCTTCAGACATTTCAAAGCATTAGTTGAAAATGAAACTAGTTTGAATATTAAGTGTCTAAGATCAGATCAAGTATGAGAATTCATGTTAGATCAATTTATTGATTTTTTTTTAAGATCATGGAATAAATATACATTATTCAGTAGCTAGAACTCCACAATAAAATGGAGTAGTTGAATGGAAAAATAAAACAATTTAGGAGATGGCGAGGACAATGCTAAATGAATCCAAGATAGTAGATAAATATTGGAGAGAGGCAGTTGATATATTAGTGCATATTCAAAATAGAAAATTATTGAGAGTCAATAGTGACACGAATCCTTATGAGCTATGGAAATACAAACCAACAATAATTGATTATTTTAGAGTTTTTGACAACAGATGCTTCATAAAGAGAATCGATGAAAAACTTGGTAAGTTTGAATCTAGAGCAGATGAAGGTATATTTCTTGGTTATTATTTCAAAAGTAAAGATTATAAATGTTATAACAAAAAAACTAAGAAAATTGTTGAAAGTGCCAGTGTCAGGATAAAAGAAGATGGAACATGAAGAATCAGTGATCCAATAGACATTCCTAAAACCATTGAAGAGGAAGGTTTTGAAGAATCAGATGAAGATGAGAATAAAGAGAAAAAGTGTACCAAAACTCCATCCAATTATGTTTGGAGAAATCATAATGAAAGTGACATCATCAGGGACATAAATAAATGAATTCACACTAGAAGAATGATGGTAAGTGAATCTAAGCAAGTTAATATCTCTTTGTTATCCAAAATTCAGCCTAGAACTTTTTTAGAAGCTAGACATGATAAACATTGGGTTAAGGCTATGGATGAAGAATTAAATTAGATAGAAAATAATGATACTTGAAAATTAGTGCCTAGACCAAAAGATCACAATGTGATAGGAACATATAAATAACTTGAATGAAAATGGAGAAGTGACCAAAATAAAGCAAGATTAGTATGTAAAGGATATGCTCAGATTGAGATAATAGATTTTGAAGAAACTTTTGCACCAGTGGCAAGGTTAGAGGCTATTAGAATATTTCTTACATATGTAGTGTTTAAAAATTTAAAAGTGTTTTATATGGATATCAAATCTACCTCCTTGAATGGGAATCTTGAAAAAGAGGTCTACATTGAGCAGCCTAAGGGATTTATTCTCTCAAATATTAGTAATGATGTATGTTGATAGAAGAAATCATTGTATGGATTGAAACAAGCTCCCAGAGCTTGGTATGAAAGACTTGATAAGTATCTGCAAGATCAAGGTTTCAAAATAGGATTTGTTGATAGTAATCTCTACATCAAAATAGAAGGTGAGCATCAATCGATTGTTGTGATATATGTTGATATCATTTTTGGAGGAAATATTAAAAAGATGACAAAAGAATTTTTTGATAGAATGTAAAAATAATTTGAGATGTCTATGCTTGGAGAATTGTCATTTTTCTTAGGATTGGAAATATTTCAATCAAATAAAGGATTTTTCATATCTCAAAGTAAATATGCCAAGGAAATGTTGAATAAGTTGAGTTTTGAGGATTGTGCACCTGTTGGCACACCAATGTGTATAGGAAATAAGGTGAGCAAAGATGAAGATTCACTTGTTATAGATCAATCTTTGTATAGATATATGATTGGTAGTATTTTTTATTTGATATCATCAAGGCTAGACATCATGCATGCAGTAGGTATGATTGTAAGATATCAGTCTTCTCCAAAAGATAGTCATGTTCAGTTAGTGAAGAGAATATTCAGATATATCAAGGGGACATTAGATTATGGATTATGGTATCCCACAGGTAGAGATTTCACCTTGGTTGCTTATATAGATTCAGATTGCGTAGGGTGCTTGGATGATAGAAAGAGTACAAGTGGAGGATCTTTCCTCCTTGGTGATAGCTTAGTATCATGGATAAGTAAGAGGCATAATTTAGTATCACTTTCTACCACTGAATCATAATATATTTCATCAGTATTGTGTTGTACTCAAGTGATTTGGATGAAGAAAGCTTTGGAAGATATCAAGGTAAATTATGATGAACCTATTTCTATTTTTTGTGATAACATAAGTGCTATAAATATTTTGAAGAATATAGTGCTGCATTCAAGAAAAAAACATATTCCTATTAGATATCACTTCTTCAGAGAGCATGTTGTAGATCAATAGGTTAAGATGGAGTATATCAATACTACAGAGCAGATTTTAGATATTTTTACAAAGGCACTACCAAAAGACACATTTGAGTATCTATGAGAGAAGTTGGGAGTAATTTATTTTACTTCCTACCATTGAGGTTCAACATCAATTTAGGAGAAGCTAAGTGTTAGCTCCAGCTAGGCCCTTTGCCATTGATGTCAAAGGAAGAGAATAATAGGTATAGGTATAGAGAATAGATACAAATTAATAGAGTAAGGGAGAGTTACTATATTTTTTTAGATGGTAGTATGTGCATGTTTTAGGATGTGGTAGTTTTAGTTTGAGGTTGCCATCAATGATAAAGGGGGAGATTGTTGTAAATATTGTCATTCCTATCAAATGTCTAGCATTATTGGTGATATAGGCCCTATTACATTCAATGGTGTTTCTAATATTCATATCTTGGATAATGTGTGTTAATATTTATTTAATATTAATGAATATATTTTTGGTTGCATATAAGTCAAAAGAGGGCCCATGCAAAAGTCAAAGAGTCCTGGGGTAAAAGATGAAAGAGGAATGGGACACATTTTCTCATGAAGAGTCATGTTGAGGAATTCCAAGAGTCACCATGTGGAGACAAAAGAGGAATGGTGAATTTTTCCATGAAGGGACACTTTAAAGAATATGAAAAGTCACCAAGATAAAGAAAAAAGAGGAAATTATGCTTTTACTTATGAAGGGTCACCATATGACTTTTAAAATGCAAGGATATGAAGGGTCATGCAATTTTGGTGCCATTTTCCATCAGGATTGAAGGGTCACAAAGGGTGAATGCCAAAGGTCATTTGGAAATATATAAATAAAGGCTTGAGAAGCCATTTTTAATATGCAAGAGAGTGCATTATTTTTATTTATTTTCAAAGAGAGAAAAGTAGGAGATATTGTAGAGTTCTATCATTTGTTGAGTAAGCAACATTAAGAGATAGTTGTGTTTTATACACAAGAGGGGTTGGTGTTATAGTGGGTTGGTGCTCATAAATAGTTGTGTTGGTACTAGACAAAGGGGTTGGTGCTCCTACAAGTTGGTGCTTGTGAACTTTGTATTTTGAGTTGGTGCTCATTCATATACTTTAGATTGTTCTCCATGTTTTTTCCCACTTTGGTTTTCCACATAAAAATCTAGCGTCTCTCTCTCTCTCTCTCTCTCTCTCTCTCTCTCTCTCTCTCTCTCTCTCTCTCTCTCTCTCTCATGTGGTGTAAATTATTATTTTAGTTTTATATCATATCTTGAATATATGATTGAGTGGTTAAAGAAAAGAAATTAGATTAAGTAAAATATATATAATATACTGATTTACCTCCCCTCTCAGTATATTTCATGTTTAATATCTGTACCCTCTCTCCATGTACCTTGGAGGAGACCATTGACAAAGCCAAATTATAATATTTCCTTAAACATCAATTTGAGCCACCCCAACCTTTTGTGGGTCCTCATATATTACTTAAAAACAAAAACCATAATATTACCAATGATGGTGTTATCGATTCATATGATACCATTCATAATGTTCAAGTTGTCATTCCTACCCCTTCTTCAGAACCAACTTCTTCTCAACAATACATTAATCCTCATTTATCTTCAAAAAATAACATTAATTTTCATAAACCTCTTTCCTTAACTAAATTACTTAAGTGTCTACCCAGGCCTCTTCCTCGAGAGATTGATCCTACTCATCCTATGAAAACCTGGTATGATCCTAGCAAGTTTTGGTGGTTTCATGCTAGTTGGGATCACTCTCGTGAGACTTGTAGAAAACTTCATAATTTATCTATGGATTTTATTCTTGGACATAATTTTAGTCATGATTTTATCACTCACAAGCATCAAAAAGCTTATGATCCCCCCTTATTTATTAGCATCCAAATAGGTGATATCCAAGTTATATGAGAATTGATTGATGAGGGTTTTGTCACTTGTGTTTCTTCTCTTAATTTTATTGAAACACTTGGATATTTAAAATTCAATCTTAAGTCCACATGTATCACCTTCTAAGGATATGATATAATGCAAATTCATCATCTTAGGTGTGTGTGGCTTCCCATTACTATCCTTCCTATCACTATTGTATAAATATGATGATATTTAACTTTCCCCTTTCTTATAACATCTTGTTTGGTAGGCCATGGATTCATCATATCCAATATATCACCTCTTCTACCTATAAATGTGTTAAATTCCCTCATAATGGAGCCATTTATAGGATTCAAGGAGATGTTAACCTTTAGAATTTTGAAAAATTATAAGATCATGGTGTTTTTAAGATTCTTACTCTTGAGCCTTTACCTAGAATTCCATTCCATGAATCACAATGTTTCAATTTTTCTATTAACTCAACCAAAGGTTACAATGGGCATCCTAAGTTCATTGGTAACATTCCTCCCAACCTTTTAAACTCTAATTATGATGAGATCCATGAGATTAACTTAAATATCATTACAATGGGCATCCTAAGTTCATTGTTAACATTCCTCCCAACCTTTTAGACTCTAATTATGATGAGATCCATGAGATTAACTTAAAGATCAAAACTTCTAATCTTATGCCTCATCTCATCTCCTACCTTCTTCATTCCTTACAACCTCATTCTTGTAAACCTCCTTGTGATGACATTCTCATAGTCTTATCTAGAACTTGACATTCCACTCACCATGATTCTATTAATGAAAAAGTTATTCCAACTTGTGTTATTGATCTCCATACACTGGATTATGATGATGAATATTCTTTAGACAATCTTTTATTAGGTGGTCTTGTCCAAGCTCATGATGCTAATATTGTGCATTATCATTCTTATTTACTTGAGTATTTTAATTCATCTTATTTATCTAAAACATTTATTATTCCTAGTTTTTTAATTTTTTTCCCCTTATCATAGAGTAGAGATGGCATCAATACCTCTAGTTTATGAGGAGCCCTATAGGACTAAGCTCATATATCATGTTATGACCAGACTTTCCCATTTTGATAGGTTCCATAACTCCCATCATTGGTTCACCCCTAAGGTTATTAAAACCCTATTTAGACTTTATGTTGATCCCACCCCTCCCATAGTGTAACATGTATCCTAACTAGTTATTATTATTGCTTCTATTGTTATTGAGCCTACTCTCATTTCTTCCACTAGAGTTCCTTCTATTATGCCTAGTTCCATTCCCTCTCCATCACCATATTATATTGGTGATGGTTTGCTTATTTTACCTAAGATGGATCTGATGCCCATAAAATGGGTTGATGATCCATCTCTATCTTCTTCCATTCCTATTTAAAAATACTCACAAATTTATCTATTACTTTTATGGGATAGATAATCACTCTTATACCCATTGTCATAAGTTGTGACAATTTATTGATACATTACATCCTTCTTCCTCATTAATAGACACTACCTTACCTCCTCAAAAGATACTTATTAAATATATTCATAAATATGATGAGAGGTATATTTTATGGCACTAATGCAACACACATCACACTGATCATTATCATATCCTTCAACAACATCTTGAGGATCATCTTATAGCTATTCTTAATCCTTCTACCATTCCTCCCATAGGTCATTATAAAAATAAGGATTACCCTTCTTCTCCCATATCTACACCTCCTATGGTCCCTTCACCACCTTTTACCCCTCCACATATGGTTCCTTCTCCACCCATGGACCCTCCTTCACCCATGGATCCTTCTCCACTAGTGATTCCTACATCTCCCATAGATCTCATTCTCATACATTCTCCTGACCATCCTTTTCCAAATTCCTATCCTCAACATGATCCAATGAGTATTCTTTCTTTTTTAGTTGAGGAGATTAGAAAATAAGTATTTGCCTAGTATTCAGTAAAGATTGATGACACATTAGTAATAGTTCATATTCAACTTCATAGAGATTTATCTGATGTCTTTGGATAATGTGTCTAAAATAGATTTACTAGTATTTATGAGCACATGCATGGTGATTTCTCATTTATATTTGGATTGGACATGTGATCCAATATTATTTCTATTTTTGATTATATCATTTTGACACTATGTCAAATTATTTTCTATCTTATATCATGTTTCTCCTTCTTGTTATATTATAGTTAACTTACATTTTGATTTTCTATTTCACATATACTTATCTTTTCCGTATCATTGTTTTTTTTTGCTTATCATTTCTATCTTTTTCTTTAGATTCTTTCTCAAAACTCTTCCCTTACATCTTCATGATTATTTTATTTCTTATCTTCATTTTTCACAGATAGTTGTCAAGGTGACTTGGTTATATCTACCATTTTCCCTTTGGTTATTATTTCCTTTTACCTTTTGCTCAATTAGTAAATAGCAATTTTTATTTATATTTCCTTTTATCGGTACACCTTTGGATCTTCTTTTTCATTCTTCCTTTTCTGAAAAACTAAGCATATATATGGTTGAGACTTGAGATAACATACTTGTTCATTATCAAGCCTGTGTCCTAGTTAGTCTTTTGTCTTGTGTTACTCAACTTCCTTTAGACTTAGCCTACAACTCATTCATATCACTATCTCTCTCATGATTGGTCATTCCAAATATGTATGGAGGAGGAATCTTAAAAATCCTTCAAAATAAATTTAAAATCCAAATCATTTTAACAAAAGGTAATGATATCAAAAGGAAAAAATATGCAATACATTAAAAGTTAAATCACACTAAAAGACATTATTCAAAGAACACCTCCTTCTTCTAGTTGAAGCTCAAACTCCATAGTTGGTCTCAAAATAGAGTTGAGGTTATTTTGGGTGTAGTAGGCTAGTAAATTAGAAGCGGATAATAAAAAATAATTCTTTTAGTGTTACCTACTTTATCATGCAAGTACCTAATCTTCGTAGTAGACTGATGACTCTATAAGGAGTACTAAGGAGTGGGGAACACGTTGTGGGGAGGTAGGTCAATTTTAATTTTCCTTGCACCAATCTATGTTCATGAGTTGATCTTATTAGCACACTTATCTACCTACAAAGATTTGTGTCTATAGGGAATATGTTTCCTTTGTACATTGACGACCACTAGTTACTTAGTGTATTCTTATGTCCTTAGTATGCCTCTTTCCTCCTAAGGTCTTCTCATAAGATGCCTAATTATTTGAGTTTTGCACTCCCTTTTTCATTCCCTTTCCTCATATTTCCTCTTGGGAAATATTTTTTTACTTATTGATCACCCCCATAGGATTTCATTTATGATTTGCTTCGTAAGACCATAGATAGGACCTAACATCACTCACAAATTACCACCTTTTCCATCTTATTACCTAGATCCTTGATTTACCATTCCTTATCCTTCTTCTTACCAATATTTATTTGGTACCCCTTAGGTTTTTTTTTTTGATTTGCAGTGTCAGACTGTGGATAAGATCCTACCCTTCTCACAAAACAATTTTTTTCCAATAATCAATTTACCATCAAATTACATGTGTCAAGTAAGAGATAAGATTAGATTGATTATGAGGTTACATATCATTGACATACTTCCCATCTTGATATTTAATATGTTTTATGCTTTATTTTTCTTTCACTTTTTTTTTCTTATTTTATGAGTGCATGTAAGATCATAACCATTTCTTGAATTTCTCATACTTCCCATCTTGAATTAGTGTGATAAATTTAAGACCAAGTTTTTGAAAAAATTATTTTTCTTTTGTACTTCCAATCATGCAATAGTATAATTGATTGATTTAAATTGATTTATTTTTATTACCATTTGTGCCCTTTTTACATACCTTCCATTTTATTACAATGTTTATCATACTTCCCAACATGATATTTAGTATGATTTTACTTGTTTGAATTTCATGAAAAAATCTTTTGCATTGGTTTAAAAACAAATCTCATTTTACCATCCTATTTTCCATTTGTTGGTTCTCTATACTTAGTCATTTTTCATGTTTTTACACATTTCCTTAGTGTGTAGTGCATTTATTTGATTGATTATATTTTTCCAAGTATTTTTTTATATTTTTTTAAAACCATACATGTGTAATACATAATGCTAGAAAAGAAACCACACCACATATATTTATTATAGCATATACAACAAAGTTAAATACATGTTCTAAAAACAAATATATCAAAAGCATCCACAACCTTAATCATTATGAACAAATATAAAAACTATAAAGACAACATACACAACCAACACCATTAAGCCAAAATGATAAATCATATATGTATCTTAAGAGTTTGATAAAAAATATACAATCATATATAATGCCTCAACACTAGGGTTGAGATCCATCATGTCTATCTCAGAGCCTAGACATGCTTCCTACTGAGGCCTTAGTCTGACTCCAAATCATATGTTGTAATGAGTAAGTCCAAGATATCAATCCCTCTACATATCCCTATATATGTGTTATCTACACTTGTGCCTATACTAACTCAGTCTAAGTCAATACATGTGCCTACATCAGATGGGTCTATATCATTGTATATGCCTATGTCATTTGTGTATCTCCAAATCTATATCTCTCTCATTTACCAAGGCATATTAGGCCTACCTCTCACCTCACCCATCTCTTTCTACATTTTTATTTACCTCATGACCTCTCCTACTAGTCTAAATCATCTCACTTAAGCGAGGGTAGATGGTACACTCAGATCCTCCAATGTCATGGGGTCATACAGTTTTAGAGTCTCATATAGGACATCATGGAGTGCTCCCTTACTAGGGACCCCCATATTTCCTCCTCATCCTTAGGTATGCCTGAAAAATAACATTAAATGGATATTAGATCACTGTCATATCTCATAATATATATTTATCTACCAAATAACAAACTTAATAAATAAATCAATCATATTTTTCTTACCTAGATGTGTCTTAACTCCTATGGTATTACCATCTACATGAACACATAACATAGTTTCCCTATCTATGTGAATTCTTAATAACTCCTCTATAAGTCACCTCCTTATCTTAAACCCAACTATCATGGCTCATATCTATTTCAACCTATGCATGAGTGGTCTCTCTCTCATCTATCTCTCCTCTAGATCCTTTGTTGACTCACAAATAATGATGATTGTCTCTAATTTGTCCTTTTGCCTCTATTGATGATATGTCCTTGGTGGTTTTAGTTCATATCTTTGTGGAGTTGGTGGTGGTACTTTTGTTATGTCCACCTCCACCTCCACCTCCTCTTGCTTTGTTCCTCATTATGCCTAACTAATCTATGGTCACTCCTAGTGTGGCCTCAATGTTGATCTTATTATTAGTGGTATGATTCCCCTCTTCCCTCATGGCTCTCTCATGTGCTGATTCCATTACTCAAGCATGAGTATCGATGTCATTGGATGAGGCTAACCTATCTACCCTAGCACCCATGCCACTGAATGTGATCTCTCCACCATTTATAGTTTCTTATCACCTCTCTCCTCTTTATCACTAGTCCAACTATGAGCCAAGTCTCCCACGTAGTCATTAGCTACTCATATGGTCACCATACTATTTCAGTGCATCTCACCATCTATAGTGTTAGTACATGGGGCATGGCTTACACTATTTGGTCTTCCCTCTATCTCCTCACTTGAGGTAACCTATCATTGATTGCATGGTATAACCTAGTTGATTGATACATAAGAAATATCTCATATATCCATGATGTTACTAGTATGATTAGTCCTATGGTATTATGTGCTCTAACTCACATCTCATGGAATAAGTTAGACCTAGATGATAAATCCTATATCTTATAACACTCCCTCCTCTAGCATCATCCTACTCAAAGATACCATGTATAATGGTACCTTACCTGTTAAGGTGTGGAGCTAAAAGCTTCACCAAGTGAGCAGATTACAGAAGTTGTAGATTTACATAGTCACCGGCATCGGTCAAGAGCGATCAACATCGGTTAGGAGGAGTTCAATATATTCTAGCATCGGTAGGAATCAGCTAACATCGGTCACAGGCAAATAGGCAGGAACTGATGTCAGTTACCTGTGCGTCTAGAAAGCTATTTCTATGGATAGAACAGATTGTTTGCATGATAGGATTAAGTCATAGTCTTAAGTACACATCTCTATTATTAGTAAGACTATTTTAGAACCCTTGTTTAAGAAGCATAACTATTAGTTGTAAATGCATGCTCTTGTTTCCTAATTTTATATATAGGAAAGATCTTCATAGCTTATTGAATTGAACAGTACAAGATATTTGTAAGATAGACACTTCAAGGTGTGAATTGTGATTGTACTTGAGAGAGAGAGAACTCTTGAGGGAAAGAGATCTAGAGAGAGATTTTTACATCTGAGAGAGGTGTGGAAGAAAAGAAGTTTCTTCAATTGCATTCCTTCTATAAAGAGTTTAATACAAGTTTTCAGGGTGGTTTCTTGTATCTCTTCTTCTTGCTATATTTCTAATTCTAGTTACTTATCTTTTTGGTTTGATTCCAGATTAATTGCTTTCATAGTGTAATCAACATTGTTGGTTGATCCCCAATAAGTGGTATCAGAGCTCAGGTTGACTAACAAGTGTTTTAGATCTGGTTAGTGTGTATTGATTATAGGGTACTCACAGGGGTTTTTGTAGGGATTTTTGTTTGAGTGGGAGAAGCAATGGCAGAAGAAAGTAAACTGAGAATGGAGAAGTTTAATGGAAAGAATTATCAACATTGGAGAATGCAGATAGAGGATTATCTGTATCAGAAAGATATATACTCACCGTTAGGTGGGATTGCAAAGAAGCCCAAAGACATGGATGATGAAGAATGGGAAGTTCTTGATAGAAAGGCTCTAGGGTCTATAAGACTGAGTCTGGTATCTACTATGATATCTAATTTATCACAGGCAAAGACAACGGTAGAGTTGATGACTACTTTAGCAAATTTGTATGAAAAACCCTCAGCTTCTAATAAGGTATATGTTATGAAGCAGTTATTTAATTTGCGTATGTAGGAAGGTGGATCTGTATCTAATCATCTAAATGATTTCCATGGAATTGTGAATCAATTAAGTTCAATCAATATTGTGTTTGATGATGAAATTAAATCTCTTTTAATATTATGTTCTTTGCCTAAAAGCTGGCATAGCTTGGTAATGGCAGTTAGTAATACTGCATCTGCTTCAAACATTTTAAAAGTAGATGATGTTGTTAGTGTAATCTTGAATGAGAAAATTTGTAGGAAAAGCATAGAGGAAACATCAGGGAATGCTTTAAGTTTTTAGAGCAGGGGAAGGCAAAAAGAGAAGAGCAAGAGGAGATCAAGGTCTAAGTCAAAGGTGAGAGGCAGATCCAAATCCAGAAATGGCAAGAGGCCACAATGCCAAAATTATGGAAAGATGGGGCACATAAGCAAAGATTGCTGGTCAAAGCCTAAGGAGGATAATCAACATGAAGGAAAAGAAGAAGTAAAGGTTGCAGGTATTACACAAGATGCTTTAATATTCTCTTTGCATAATAATATAGAATCTTAGGTTTTAGATTCTGGTGCATCTTTTCATGCTACCCCTAATAGAGAATTTTTTAGTGACTATGTCCATGGAGATTTTGGAATAGTGTATTTAGGGGATGATGAGCCTTGTAAAATTATTGGCAAAGGAAAAGTGCAACTGAAAATGTAGAATGGCAACACATGGGTGTTGAGAGATGTTATGCATGTTCCCATCTTGAAGAGGAATTTGATTTCTATAGGAAAGTTAGGGGATGAGGGTTGTACAGTAACTCTCACAGCTGAATCTTAGAAGGTGACCAAGGGTGCACTTGTAATGGCCAGAGGTAAGAGAGTAGGTACTCTCTATTAATGTAATTGTGTTACTAATAATTCTCCTTCTGTATTATCTACTTCAGATGTGGATGCAAAATTGTGGCACTCAAGGCTTGGCCACATGAGTGAGAAGGGAATGTCTATTCTTAAGACAAAAGGTAAGCTTTCAGATTTGAAAAGCATAGACTTGGATTTTTGTGAGCATTGTGTGTTTGGAAAATAGAAAAGGGTGAGTTTTCTCAAGATTGGGTCAACAAAGAAGAAGTATAAGTTGCAGCTTGTTCACACAGACGTGTGGGGACCGGCTCAGGTTGCTTCTATTGGAGGATCACAGTATTATGTTTCATTCATAGATGATGCTACAAGAAAGGTATCAATCTATTGTATTAAGAAGAAATCTGATGTATTTGAGACTTTTAAGATTTGGAAAGCTATGGTTGAGAATGAAACAGGCAGGAGATTGAAGTGCCTGAGATCTAACAATGGTGGTGAGTTCTGCAGCTATAAGTTCAACTGGTATTGTTATATGCATGGAATACGTAGGCAAAGGATGGTTCTAAGGACACCTCAGTAAAATGGAGTTGATAAAAGGATGAACAAAACAATAATGGAGTGTGCAAGGTGTATGAGATTGCATGTTGCTTTGCCCTTAGATTTTTGGGTAGAAGTTGTTGATACTGTAGTGTACCTGATTAATAGAGGACCCTCTACAGCTCTGGATGGTGGAATTCCAGAAGAGGCATGGACAGGTAAAAAGGTATATCTCTCATATCTCAAAGTTTTTGGTTGTGAAGCCTTTGTGCACGTTGATAAGGAAAATAGAAAGAAGTTGGATGCTAAGTCTATGAGGTACACATTTATTGGCTATGGTTCTGATGATTTCAAATTCAGGTTTTGGAATCTAGGAACTAACAAGATAATTAGGAGCCGTGATGTTGTTTTCAATGAAAAAGTGATGTATAGTGATCAGCTGAAGAAGCTAAATCAATCTGGGTAGAGCAATGGAGAATTGGACGAGGTGACGGTCCAAAATGAGCTTGTGAGAAAATTTAATCACAGACAAGAAAACACAGAGACCAACATCAATCAGGAAGGAACTGATGTCGACAATACAGGAACTGATGTCGGTCACACAATGACCAATGTCAACTAGGTAGGAACCGATGTCGGTCAGGTAGAACCGATGTCAACCAGTAACAGGCTTGGAGGTGATTGAGGTCGGTCACTGTCAGAGAATTTGGGCAGATAACATGTTGTGAATGAGTCTCAAATGCCCATTAGGAGGTCAGAAAGGGTAAGTAAACCTCTAATTTGATATTCCCCTTCATTATTCTATTTATTGTTAACTGATGGTGGAGAACCAGAGAGTTTTGATGAAGTAATACAGGTGGAATCCAAGAATTAATGGGAGCTAGGCATGAAAGAGGAGATTGATTCCTTAAGAGAGAACCAAACATGGGATTTGGTTGAGTTGCCAGCAGGAAAGAAGACACTGAAGAATAAATGGATCTATAGGTTGAAGGAAGGTGAGAATGGATAGATGAGATATAAGGCCAGGTTGGTAGTGAAAGGATTTGCACAAAAGCCAGGTATTGATTTTGGTGAGATTTTTTCTCCTGTTGTTAAAATGACTTCTATACGGGTTGTATTGTCTTTAGTTATTATTGAGGATTTGCATCTTGAGTATCTTGATGTTAAGACAACGTTTCTTCATGGAGATTTGGATGAAGAAATATATATGGATCAGTCAGAAGGATTTGAGGTCAAAGGTAAGGAGAAGTTAGTGTGCAGATTGAAGAAAAGCTTGTATGGCCTCAAGCAAGCTCCTAGACAGTGGTATTTGAGATTTGACAAGTTTATGACTGAGCATGGCTACAGTAGGTGTCAATCTGACCATTGTGTGTATTTTAAGAGATTGGATAATGGTAGATATATTATCTTGTTGTTGTATGTAGATGATATGCTAGTTGTAGGATCACACATGCAGGATATCTCTGAGCTTAAAATGAAATTAGCTCACACGTTTGCCATGAAGGATTTTGGAGTAGCAAAGAAAATCCTTGGCATGAGCATCGAGAGAGACAAGAAAAATCATAGGTTGATTTTGTCTCAAGAGGATTATGTGAACAAGGTGTTGAAATGGTTCAATATGCAGGATGCAAAAATGGTAAGCACACCTATGGCTAGACATTTTTAATTGAGTAAAGAACAATGTCCTAATTCACATGATGAGGCAGAGTACATGAGTAGAGTTCCATATGCTTCCGCATTAAGGAGTTTAATGTATGCAATGGTTTGTACTAGACCAGATATTGCCTAAGCAGTGGGAGTTGTAAGTAAGTATATGGCCAATCTAGGGAAGGAGCACTGGAAAGCAATTTAGTGGATCCTTAGATATCTGAGAGGAACCAGTAGTATGCATTTATGATATGGAGGTTTAGATACTTCTCTACATGGTTATGTAGATTTAGATATGGTAGGTGATTTGGATGGTAGGAGGAGCACCACAGGATATGTTTTCACTGTTGGTGGAACAACAGTTAGCTGGATATCAAAGTTGTAGAAGTTGTTGCCTTGTCAACTACAGAAGCAGAGTATATTGCAGTCATGGAGGCTAGCAAAGAGATGATATGGATGACACAGTTCATGGAAGAGCTTAGAAAGGAGAAAGAGAGTTGCAGATTATATCGTGATAGTTAGAGTGCAATTCATTTGGCTAAGAATTCAGCCTTTCATTCAAGAACAAAGCATATACAACTTAGGTACCACTTCATAAGACATGTATTGGAGGATGGTGAGTTGAAGTTGGAGAAGATCCATATAGATAAGAATCTTGTGGATATGTTAACCAAGCCGGTTACAAAGGATAAGTTGAATCATCATTCAACTTTTGTTGGTCTTCATGATTGAGTTGAAGATGGAGGAGCTAGAAGATGTTGCCGTACAGGTACTGGTGTAGCTGTTTATCTCCAAACCAAGTGAGCAGATTATAGAAGTTGTAGGTTTACACAGTCATCGACATCGGTCAGGAGCAACTGACATCAGTTAGGAGTAGTTTAGGAGATGTCGGGGTTGGTAGGAATTGGCTGACGTCGGTCACTAGCAAACAGGTAGGAACCAATGTCGGTTACCTGTGCATCCAGAAAGCTATTTCCGTGGACAGAATAGATTGTTTGCATGATAGGATTAAGTCATAGTCTTAAGTCTGCATCTCTATTATTAGTAAGACTATTTTAGAGCCCTTGTTTAAGAGGCATAACTATTGTTTTTAAGTGCATGCTCATGTTTCCTAATTTTATATATAAGAAAGATCTTCATAGCTTATTGAATTGAACAGTACAAGATATTTGTAAGATAGACAATTCAAGGTGTGAATTATGATTGTAGTTGAGAGAGAGAGAGTTCTTGAGGGAAAGAGATCTAGAGAGAGATCTGTACATCTGAGAGAGGTGTGGAAGAAAAGAAGTTTCTTCAATTGTACTCCTTCTGTAAAGAGTTTAATATAATTTTTTAGGGTGGTTTCTTGTATCTCTTCTTCTTGCTGTATTTCTGATTCTAGTTACTTATCTTTTTGGTTTAATTCTGCATTAATTGCTTTCATAGTGTAATCAACATTGTTGGTTGATCCCCAGCATTACCATCTAAATTGTGATAGATCACTCATTGTGTCATAAGGCCTATCATCACCTTTTAGAGATCCATTATCTATGATATATACACGTCATCCATACTCACTCTCCACCCCATCAATATCATCTCTGAGCCTATATCCCACATGGCTAAGGATCTCCTCTCCTCCATGTTGTCTAGTATCCCTATGATCATTAGTGATCCTACTATGGGTAGTCCAAGGATTGCATGGACATCCTCTAGTGTGATATCCACCTCTATCACATCCCCATCCACCTCTCATCTGATGGAGTTAGTCATTATTCCTAACAACTAAGGAACATGACCAACACATCTACACTAAGAAGGATCCTACACATATCTGATATACCTTCTAGACCTATGGCTACTAGTCTATCTCTATCTATGTCTATCAACCTCTCTAACAAATTAGAAAATCGAGGCATGTCTAACAACCTCTAGAACTATGGCCATTTATGTAATCAATAAATAATAAAGGATGTATTAGTTCTTCCATATCATGTATAATCACAATAAATTCCTTATACATTTTATTTTTAATTAAAAATAAGCATAATTTATTCATTTTTATCTAGTCTTATCTTATTTTGGTCCTTTTTGCCCTTCTTTGGTCATTTTGGGCCATTCTAGCCCTCCAACTTTTGACATGCTTTTCTATGTTTATTCTAGCTCCCTACTCAACCTAGTTTGACCAAAATTTCCCTATTTTTGTCTTATTTTATCCTAAATTTCTTATTTTTCCTCTTATCTTCCTATCCCTAGTGTTAAGTTTCCATTTTGGCCCTTATGGACCAATTGGACACTTTTGCACTAGGTCTTAGCTTACAAAATACACTAGATCAACCTATACCTACTAGGTTAACCATATGGATTTCTACCCTAACTTAACCCACTAGGTTGACCTGGTTGACCTAGTAGGTTCAATGTGCCAACCTAGTATATTTTGCTAAAAATGTGTATTTTTCTATTTTCTCCCTATTTTCCTCAAATGCATTTATCGTATCCCTATTTTCTACCCTTACAATCTAATTTTGTTCATTTTTGACATGTATAAATGATTAAAATCAAAATTTATCAAAAATTCACTTAATTCAATACAAATTTTTAAAAATGGTTTTAGATTCGTAGTTGCATACTTGTAGTGCACATGTTGTTGCCTCTAGGTGTCCTTGTCTAGTGTGTCTTTCCATCACCATCCTAGCCCTTTTTGGTCTCAAATCTATATTTTCTCCTTTCACAATTACAAATTCCAAATGAATTCTCTTTTTCCTATTTAAAACTAATTTTCAGCAAATTTCAAATTCTTCAATTATTTTCCTTTAGATTCCTTGTTTTGCTCATATCTTTATTTCTACTCATCTATTTTAAAAACCATAAAATGTGTTAGAATTGTGATGATGTAGAGATTATTTTCCATTAATATATGCTTACCTTCCAAAAATTTCAAATTTTGGCTATTTTTTGCACTAACTTCTATAGGTTCACCTAGTGTGCTTTATATTGGATGCCTTTATTTCTTGCAGTCTTCTTCTTTTTCTACGATACTAAGGTAAGTTAAAGGTATGCATTTTAAAATTTTATCCTTTAATTTATATTATTTTATACTTACTACACCATACTTATCATCAAAATTGTATGTTATCATGTTTTATCTTCAAAGCACCATCCCATGCTACACTTACATGACATGTGATGAGCTTTAGTTGGGGCATATGTATACACATAATATTTTCAAACTTCTACTAAGTAATGACACTTTGTATCTTATAATAACCTATCAAGTCTCAATCTCTCTAAGTGTATGCCTTAAGGGGTAGACCAGGAAAGGGGTGGGTAGACTATCGGTGCTTTATAAGATTATTGTTCCTTTTTCCACTTGCCATTTACACACTTGTCTCTTAAAACCTTAAATCCTAAGCTTATTTCTCTCTTTCTTATCCATTCCAATCATTGTCATGATTTATTCCTTCATTTCTTTCCTTTTTACCATTTTGACCTATTCAACAAGCTAGATCAACCTAGTTGACCTAGTGTGTTTTAGGGACACTTTAGCTCTTTTGGTTTGTTAGCTTCAAGACTGACCTAACACAAACCTAGTGAGTTAGTTAAAAAACATGCTAGGTCTACCCAATTGACCTAATATAACCAACATGTCCAAAAGTTTTTAGGTAAGATCTACCTATATATACAAGGTCATTTACCACTATTTTAGAAGAGAGAGAAGAATTAAGTGAATAAGTGTGAATGAACATCTGCTTATTGACCATTCTACTTGAGGAATTAAACTTTAGGGTTCAATATTTTATTTGAAGCTTTGATATTGTCTTGTAGAGAAGTATTTTGGATGCTTAGGTAGGTTATGTAGCCTAGAGTTTATTTATCTTGGTTATCCTTACAAACCACAATAATCTCTTATGAAGCACTTTGTCCAAGGGAGAGATTGAGGCTCAATAGGTTCATCTTCAAAGGTAAGTATTCCTAACTTTATTTCTCCTTTGTAAGAGTAGATAGATAATGCAATATATATTCTTGTTTTCCATGTATTAGGATTCCATATACATTGACATTAGTATATATATCTTATGCATATTTAGTTTTGTTGTTGTTTATTTGTTTTGTTCTAACCCCCACTTTGTGGCAAAAGCTTTGGTGGGCACTAGATTAGTTTACTTTTCTTATTATTAGAATAGTTTACTTTCTTGTTTGTTAGCATAAGTGAAATATTAAATCATAGGACTCTTTTATTATTTTTGTGTTATTGTGTTAGATTTTAGGCTTTAGAAACCTTCTTAGCATGATATGTTATGATAAGTGATACAAATGATCCCCTAATTGGGTCTAGCAGATCCCCATATTAGTCATGCTCTCACTTAAAAAGTGTATACCCAATAAAAAGTGTAGGTGTGCTCTATCTTATCTAATCTATGATTAATTCATGTACATCATATGATTCTAATATCATACACCTAGAAGTATTCTCATGTTTCCCAAATCTAGAAGAGGAGCACCCTCTTCTAGGGTGCAACATTTGGTGACAATAATACCATTCTTATCTCAAGTAGAATGATGAAAATAAATTAGAAAATATTTACATCCTTAATTTTGGGTAGGTTTTGTCCCTTGACATTCAATGACTTTACATGAGTCTCATAAAATTCTACTAGATAATAACCATTTATGATTATAAGATTGAATTTGAGAAACTAGCTAATCACACTGAAGGTTTATCAAATGACTTCTTCAAGAATTGTTTTATTGGTGGCCTCAAATAAATAATACACTCAGAGGTGAAAATGTTTTAGGCTAACAACATGATGAATGACTTAGTATTTTCTAATTTATTAGTGGATAAAATATCAATGTAGTATCAACCTCCCACTCGTAAAGAACATAATAAACCAACGACCAGCCACAACCACACCAGTTAAACATATTACTAAGGAAGAGATGAAAAGTTATAAGGAGAAAATATTATGTTATAATTGTGATGAAAAATGGGTTAAGGTTCATAGGAGCGTAATGTAAAATCTCTACTTTTTAGATGTCAAATCAATGCCAAATCAGGCCAATGAGCCTAATATCTAGGAATTGCAAGATGCTAAAAAAAAACCCTCCAAGGACTCAATGGCCTAGGAGACTCAACATAAGATCTCTCTACATGCACTAGTAGGTATTAACACCACTCAAACCATGAAGGTAAAGGGATTATTTAAAAATATCCCTCTTATAATCTTTATTGACTTTGACAGTACTCATAATTTCATCGATCCCCACATTGATAAGTAGGCAAACTACTTTTTACACCCTTAGTCTAGCTTTAAAGTCATGAATACTAATGGGGGAACATTGACATGTAAAGGGAATTATCAACATGTGTGTATTATGATAGATTATTACACTCTTCACTCAGGTATGTTTGCCTTACCCTTAGGGTGATGTGATGTGTTCTTAGAGGCATATTAGATCTACACATTAGAACCTATTCTATGGGATTTCTTTGAGATTTGTATGTATATCATAGATAGTGTCTAGAAGCACACCTTAAAAGGGTTATTTCCTAGATTTTATCACATCATGAGTTCTCATTAAATGTAAAATATTATAAATAAAATCTCACATGGGATCATTACTTAGCTTCACTCTATCCAACTCTAGCTCCCTGATACTACTAACTACCCTATTGATTTATAAGACATCCTCGATAAGCATGCAACCATTTTTAAAGATCTAGTGGGTTCTCACCTTCATGAATTAAATATCATTGCATTATTATCCTTCTAACAATCATCCCACCCAACATCCATCCATAATGTTATCCCCATTTATAAAATATAGATATTGAATAGCTAGTATGAGAACTTCTCAAGTCCCAAGTTATTTGCCCCAGCACTAGCCCTTACTCCTCCCTAGTGAATCATGTCCAAAAGAAGGATGGGTCATGGAACCTATGCAATAATTCCATTCCCTTAACCACCTCACTATAAAATATAAATTACCAATTATAGTCATTGATGAACTTCTTGATGAGCTCCATGGGGTAAAAAATTTCTCCAAATTAGATCTTCAGTCAAGATATCATCAGATCTGCATGCATGTTGATGATATTTAAAATATATCATTCCACACTCATGATGGTCACTATAAATCATTGGTCATGCCATTTGGACTTATATATTCTCCTTCAACATTTCAATCACTAATGAATAACATATTTTGGACATTCCTCCATCCATTTGATTAGGTTTTCTTTGATGATATTTTGATCTACAAATACACATGGGCTAAACATCTCCAACATCTTGATAGGGAATTAAAATGTATAGAAAACAATCAACTATGTGACAATAATTCCAAGTTTTCCTTTAGTCAAGATTAAGTTTAATATCTAGGGCACATTATTTCATATGATGGGGTCCATATAGATCCATAAAATGTTAGTGTCATGCAACATTGGCCTAAACCAACAACCCTCAAGAGTGTTTGTTGATTCATAGGCCTTACATGATACTACTATAAGTTTTTCAAGGATTATGAAAATACAATGGATCCCTTTAATTACTTATTAAGTAAGGATGCATTCACATGGGATGATATAGTTGACCACTAATTCATGGCTCTTAAACAAGCTACATGTAACATACTAGTTTAGGTTGTGTTAAATTTCAAAAAAAAATTCACCATCAAAAGTGATACCTATGGTAATGGCTTGGGTGATATTATTCTCTAATAGGTTTATCCCATTAATTTCACTAGAAAATACATTATTTGATGAAATTTGGCTTTGTATACATATAAAAATAAAATGATGGCATTTATGCATGTAGTACAAAAATGGTGACCATACTTGGGAATAATTTTTGCATTAAAATAAATAACCTATGTTTAAAAATACTTCTTGGAAAAATAGGTCTCACAAATGACACAACATAAATGGATCAATAAACTCATGTGCTATGATTACGATATCACTTACAATAAGGGTAAAAATAGTGTCATGGTTGATATTCTCTCATGCACATTTAAGGACTAGACTTCCATTTTTTCCATCTCCATGCCTATTCTAAACTAGTTGGAATCTAGACACCAAGGGTATGAAAATTATCTATCCTTATACCACATCATTTAATAATGGACCACTAACCCCTCTACAGTACCACATAATTCTTGGGATGGTGTTTATTTGCATTATAATGGTTATTTGCTACGTCACAATAGTACATACCCTCATTAGGCCATATTCTTTGAAATTCATGCTTTTCTATTAGTAGGGCACTCAATATTTCTCAAAAAACATGAGCGGTCATGTTGAAACTTATCATAGAAGGGGATAAAGGGGGAAATTAAATAGATGGTGGCTAAATGTGATAGTTCCCAATGCAGTAAATGTGAAACAATAGTGATTCCTATTTTTCTCGATCCCTTTCCCATTCCTATTGGATATGGACTAATATTTCTATGGATTTCATTAATGGGATCCATAAATCTAGAGGAAAAATAATGATCTTGGTTTTGATAGACTACCTCTCTAAATATAGTCATTTTTTCCCCTCAACCATCCTTATCTGCTTAAATACAGTGTATGTGGTTACATAAGTTTTTGTCAACCAAATCTTTTATCTTCATGGCATCCCTTCTTCATCATCTCCACTCATGATATAACTTTCACCAGCCATTTTTTGATGGATCTATTGCAAAATAGAGGCACATAATTGAAGATGAATTTTGGGTATCACCCCCAAATAGATGGATAGACAAAAAATTTCAATAAATGTTTGGAAACATTCCTTCATTATTTTACTTTGGAATAACAATAATAGTGGGCAAAGTGACTTCCCCTCATAGAATGTTGGTATAATACTCATACCACACTTTTACTAAAATGACTCCATATCAAATGTTTTATGGTCAAGCACCCCTAGTACTTATCCCATATACCCCCATTAGTCCCTCGATTTAGGAGGTTGACACTACTCTCTGACATCAAGATTAGATTTTTAACACCCTATTGAGAAATCTCCATCTAACATAGAACCAAATGAAACACTAGGATAATAAGAAATAATTCAAGAACACCTTTCAACTTGATGATATGGTTTTTATTCATCTACAATCATCCCTAAAATTATAAGGGTGTCATAATCTTGCTATGAAGTTTTATGGGCCATATAAAGTTATCTAAAATATTGGATCTATTTATTACAAGTTGGAGATTCCACCTTCCTATTGAGTCCACCTAATCTTTCATGTCTCATGTTTGATGAAAATTATTGGAACCACCATTAAAATGAAAATAGTTTTACCAAAACTTGAAAATGAAGGATCCATCCTTCTCAAACTAGAAAAAATCATAGATAGGTGCACCTGCCAACTTCACTCCCACAAAATCATAAAAGTATTAATATATCAGCATGAAATACAACTAAAAGATGCCACATGGAAACCATTATTCCAAATTCAACAATGATTCCCACATATAAATATTTAAGGATAAAACATTTTATAAATGGGAGGGGATGTTAGGAACTTGTGTCCTAGCCTTCTCTTTGGATTATTAGTATATTAGTCACTATGGATGCTTATGCTTTATAATTCATCCCTTTAGAATATTTGATTTATGCCACATACATGGGAAGTAGTAGTTGTTAGAATAGATTTAGTATTTAAGTAATTGTTGAAGTATAATGAATGCATCCATGAATATTATTGTATTGATCTTGATCAAAGGAGGTTTCCCCCTCGAAGTGGCCTATGATATAAAGGATATTTTACAAATTTCATTTCATTATTCATTTATTTTTTGTATTTAATAAATGTTTTTAGAAGGATCCTCACAATGAGTTATGAAACCATAAATATAGCCTATTTTGACTAATTTTATGACCAAACATTAATCCTCTATGTTGCTAGGATATTTGGTTGATGCAAGAAGAAAAGTGTATTTATTAGTGGAATAAGTTACACATACTCAACACTCCACTATGATGAGAGTTAACTACATACCAATACTCTGAAGAGGGATCAATATTGATGTAGTTCTCCCCACCTAAGTGTTGGTGTAAGTGTAAGTGAAGCTAGTATGATTGTAGACCTGAGTGCTTCAAATGTGATTGAGACTAGTGTTGACCAAATTTGACTTATAGTCAAATGAGGTCAATTAATACTATTTAAAATTATTAAATATGGTTCTATAGGTCTTATAGGGGTGTCATTATTGGTATATTATCATACTTGGCCTTGTCTTAGTCCTTGTCTAAGCTCACCCTCCTTGAAATGGCTTAGACAACCAAAGTCAAACCTAGTCAAACCTTAGTCAAATTTGGTTAAAGGTATTTTATGCCCAATTTTTCCTAATATGGAATTTATCATGCTTTAAATGTTTTATAAGTCAAAAATTGTTCATTAGTTATATCTCATGTGTAAAAAGGGTTTTTTGGCCACTTTCTAGCCCATTTATTGACTTGTATAGAATTCCAAGAGGGCAAATTTGTCACCAAGGTGGATGAGAACATGGAAGAGGTCAAATTATTTTTATGATTAGTAACATGGCAGAGAGAGGTTAGTTATATTCATAAAATGGGAGTTTTCCCTTATTTTTAGGCCCTTTTGGGCAATTATACAACATCCATGATCTGATGTTTAGCTAAAAATGTGGTGGGGTGTCTCTTCACCTCCCCACACCCATTTTCACAATTTAAATTCAAGGATAATGCAAAAAGATGCATATACAACTCATTTTTCTTCATTTTCCTCTTGGTATGCAAAGGAAGGTCAACTTCAAGTACTCACTATGGGTCATAAAGTTTGATTTGGAGGAAATGATCTTAAGGTAGATAGTGATATGAGTCTACTTCACATCCATAATGTGAATTTGCAATTTGGTGCCTCCATTATGAATGTTTGTTAACACTCGTAGGTTTTTATGCCTATTAAACCATGAGGGGGTCTCTTTTTGAATCTATTTCAACTATTCTTGATATATATTAATGGAATGGTTTGTTTTAGGTGCTTCCACATGTTTTTCAAGATGTTATTATTGTTGACCCAATTTTGCCCCTCAGGCAAAATCTCAGTCACCTCCTACACCTGCTTTACAGGCCAGTCATTTTGGGTTGCAAGGTCCACCTTCAGGTTTCGACAGCGCCGTTGCAGAGCATTGGTCACGAAAGGTAGTGAAAGGCAGAGTCTTCAAATGTCCACGAGAGAAGAGAAGAAAATGGAGCGTTCAACACTTAGGTAAAAAAGAGGGCAGAAAGAATGCAAAGGGCGGCAAAATCGCCGCCCACAACAAGGGCAGGCAAAATGGGCCCACATACACACATGTAGAGGGTGTAAAATTTTCTGCCCATAACACAAAGGCCGTTGACATCGGCTAACGTCGGCAATACTGCCGCCATCGGAACCTTACATAGGCCGACGTCGGCAGAACCGCCGCCATTGGCAGAACAACAGTAGGTGAAAAAGGAAAAAAGTCCTGCCCTTAGGCAGCAAAATGAAAAAGCCCACCCAAGGGTGGCAAAATGAAAAAGCCTGCCCAAGGGCGGCAAAATGGAAAAGTATGCCCTATGGTGGTGAAAATGAAAACCCCGCCCCATGGCGGGGAAGGAGAAATTGCCACCCAGAGCACAATACTGCCGACGTCGACAACTTACATAGACCAACATCGGCAAGACTACCGCCGTCAGCAGCTTATCGGCCGATGTCAGCAATAATCCTATATAAAGTCCATGCAGTGGG
Source organism: Torreya grandis (assembly GCA_037957365.1). Taxonomy (NCBI): domain Eukaryota; kingdom Viridiplantae; phylum Streptophyta; class Pinopsida; order Cupressales; family Taxaceae; genus Torreya; species Torreya grandis. The sequence goes on along the minus strand of JARHVA010000461.1, from coordinate 863,833 downwards.
CGGCAAATTTGCCACCCACAATAGATGGTGGCAAAAATCACTTGCAGTGCACAAGGAAAAACCCACCCAGTCGCCGGAGGAGAAGACTAGCACGCAAAACGAGGTAGTAAGCATGGCCTTAGTAGAATTGTGACATCAGTAATAGTGTTTTTTCATGCTTTCCAATGAGACTTCTCTTGGCTCTTCTGTTATAAATACAGGGACTTAGTCATTTTCCAAGGATCTTCCTGACTTTTGTAAAGAGCACTGCTCTGCATTTTCTCCACCTGAATCAATAAAAATATAGTTTTTGCCTCCATCTTGGATTGATCTATTGTGTATGCCATTAGTATTATTTGTGTTTAGTCATTGTCTTCCATGCTTTCACAGGTAATACCAATAGACCAGCTATCTACAGGCACCGATTCTGTAGCTGAAAGGAGAAGAGCAATATTTGAGAAGGACAGAATAGATTAAGTTGCTTGTAAGTGTGCATTCCACAGCACCTCGGTAAAACTCTGTTATGTATTTTCCATTATAGCCTCCCTGTTAGTCTTAGCAGCCTAGTCCCTCTACCAGATGTGTAGAGTATACTTGCATTTTCCTTGATTCTGAGAGTGGATCTGGAAGGTCACCCCTTTATTTTGGTGTATCACCTCTTTTAGAGTAGGTTGTTTGCTTTCTTACTTTTCTTCCTTCCCTTTTCATCCCCCCCCAGTATACCTATATACCTATATTTTTACACTACCTGAAACAAACAAGATACATCAGAGGGAACTAGCCCATATCTAGAGACTCTCCTCTCCTGCCTCGCCGTCCCACAGGCGAGAGAGGGGTTTCCATGTTGCGGGGAGAGGGCAGGAATCTACTTTCCTGCCGTTGGGTGCACTTTCCAGCGTCAACAGTTTTGGCACGCCCGGTGGGACTGTAATTTTATCAATTTCTAATGCAATAGTATTTCAGGATTGATACTGGTCCGACTACAGTAATTTCAAAAAATTCCAGCATCTGGTGACTCCACTGGTAAGAGCTCAGTACTTTATTTTAAGACCAGTCACTTTTCTTCTATGCCAAAGGTTACCACAAGGTCAGATTCAACAAGGGTCCCCTTTGAGTTCATTGAACTACCTTTAAACTCTGATAAAAGGCTCAGGTTTGGAAGAACTCGCCCTTATCCACTAGTAAATCCTCCTAGACCTATTGCTAGGAACACCAACCCAGCTCAGCCACAAATACAACTTGTTCTGGCCATGGCATTGTCTTTTGCAACTTTTCATGGTGAGAGCCCCTTAAACCTCCCACGCTATGATCTGATCCCTAAAACAGCTCTAAAAAATGTGCCCTCTTTTGATGGAGTGGGACCTATTACAGTTGTTGAGCATATAAAAAATATTGCCAACCTTTGCAATATTCACAATATAACAGAAGAAAATATTGCCATCAGACTGTTAGCCTTGTCTCTGAAAGGGAAAGCTCTTGATTGGTATGGCACCTTGCCTGTGAATTCCATACATTCCTGGAACGAATTGGGCACCCATTTGACTGATCATTTTGGGGAGAAAAGTGACAGCCTCTCTCTTGCTGAGCAGCTGACAACTATAAAAAGAGCTCCGCACGAGTACATGTAGGACTTCAACACGCGGTTTCAAAAGACTTGGGATAGAATTCCCATTCTGGTAAGGCCAACCCCTAGCTACGCTTTCTTATACTATCTAAAAGCATTAAATAGTGACATTGCTATGATGATCCAATCTATGGGAGGACACATACTGCCAGCTGCATATAACATAGCCATTGCGACCAAAAATTGCTTAATTCAAGCTGGGAAAATCGTCCCTAGACCTCACATGCCACTTTTCCCAGAACTGCTGCCCCCAATTCAGGTTGTCGCTCCTACAATTGCTCCCCTACCTGTCATTGAGAAACCAGCTACTTTTCCATCCAATGAATTAAATAAAGTTAAGGGCCTGTTGCAGAGCATGTCAAACGAACTTGTTGCCCTTAAAAGGCAGGAAGCGCAAAGCAACAAGCCAAACCAGGGTTATCAAAATTATGGCCATGCCCCTAGACCCCCCTTTCAAAATTATAACCAAGGTCAGGGGCAGCTCACTACAACCAAGCCTTATCAAAATTAGAACTCAGGCCCCTCTTCGTCATCTAAAGCTATGGTGCCTACTCAAAATAATCTAGTGCAGGAGCAGCTAGGTTGTTCAAACATGGGACAAGGTCAAGAGCAAGCTGCCCACATGAACGATATGTTGAATTTTTTCCAAAATTTAGAAAATCAGGCTGCTGATTTCTCTCAGTTTTTTGAGTTCCCAGCTCAACCCAGCACAAGTAACAATCAAACTCAGCTGGATTCTACCCTGATAAATCACGAAGAGGGTGAGCTCTGTGTAATTAATCATGGGGGTGCTATAGGCAATCATGCTGATTGCATTGTAGCCAATACGAGATTTAAAAGAAGGGCAATTGGGGAAGTGCAAGCTTCCCCTCAGGCAGTAGCAAATCCTCCACCACACCCTTTTCAAAAGGCTCCAATTCCCAGACAACCATCTGTACTCCTAGCTCCTCAGTCTACAGCTCTGGCCGAGATCAGCGTAAAGGAAAACATGAAAGGAGTCAGTCCCCAAGTTAATATAGTTGATCAAATGAAGAAATTGCATGTGAGCATTTCTCTATGGGATTCATTGTCTCTTCCGGGATAAAAGGAGGTATTGAAGAAAGAATTGCATGAGTTAGATCCCCAGGCCATCCCAACAGACACTAATAACGTCTTAATGACGAATGGGCAGCCTTCTGCTTCAAGTCAAGTAAAGAAAGAAGAAAAGACTCCCCCTTTTTATGTATCTATGATCATAAGGGATTTCTTAGTACATAATTGCATAATTGATAGCGGGGCCAGCACTTCAGTAATGCCTAAGTGCATTGCTGATAAGATGGGTTAAAGTACGAAGCCATGAACAAGGGAGTCTTGCAACTAGATGGAACACATGCAAAGATAGTCGGGATCTTGAAAGGATTAAGTTTAACATTGCATGCCTGCCCGACATTCTCAATCCAACAAGATATAGTGGTAGCAGACATTCCTCCATATTTTGTAATCTGTTTGTCTAGGGACTTTACATCCAAAATAGGTGGTTATCTAGCAGCAAATTGGTCATACCTAGTTTTCAGAACCAAGTATGGAACTAAAGTAAAAATCAAATTTGAGCCACTCTACAAGGACCACCTAGAGCCCTATTCACTCATGGCAGCAAATGTCAGTTACACTATCATTGATCCAGAAGACTCTCAGACAGACAAATCTTCATCTTTCACTCTTGAAGGAGTTGCAGATCTACTCTTCTATGAGTGGGGAAGCGATAACTTCAAGCACGATCCTTATAAATTTATTGAGGAGGCAGACCTTGGAGTTTATTTCTTGCATGAAGAAAGTGCCATCATGCCCAATATAATGAAAGAAAACAAAGAAGACCTCGGCCTGTGGCAGCTATACTTTGACGGTTCCAGAAGCAAATTAGGTGCTGGTAGTGGGGCAATGTTAGTCTCCCCTTCTAAAGAAAGGTACTTTTCAGCTTTTCGTTTCTAGTTCTCTTGCACATGTAATGTTGCAGAATATGAGTCTTTGATTCATGGACTTGAGTGGGCAAGAAAGAGAGGGATCAGGAAATTGCAAATCTTGGGGGACAGTGAACTAATAGTGAATCAAATCAGAGGCTTGAACCTAACCAAGAACTCCTTACTGAAGTCTTACAAGCATAGAGTCTAGGACTTGATGGAGGATTTCCTTGCTCTTAACATTACCTCTATCCCCAGGGAATAGAATAAGCAGGCTGACAGGTTGGCAGATGTTGGTGCCCAATTTGATGTTTCAAAAGAGATAAGTAGAGATTGTGGTTCACGCCATTTAAAAGTGGTGGTTCGGCCTTCAATTCCAGACAATGTTACAAATTGGTAGGTCTTCGAAAGCGACCAGTAGATAGCTCTTTTCCTGTAGGAAGAAGCCAAATTTGCGGTCCACAATCAAGTGAAATTGCAGCAGCAATATGGAAATCAGATTGTTCAATTGAAGAACAATAAACTCCCTAAGGGTCTGGTCACACTTGAAAGTATTTTCAACGGAGAAGACCAACTAAGAGATGACAAAGCATGCATCACTACCCAAGAGGAAAATTATGAAAAAGTTGAAATCTTCAAGGACAAGTTACTAGCGCTTGGTAAGGTCTGCACGTTCCAAGAAAGGCAAACTTTCATTCTGCTGTGTTAGGAGTTCGCTGACGTCTTCGCCTGGAACTATAGCGACTTGAAAGGATTCGATCCAAGGCTCACCCAGCACACTATTGAATTAGATGAAGGCGCAAAACCAATCACACAAAAGCAGAGACCTGTTAACCCGATGGTCGAGCACCTTATGCAAAAAAAATTGGCCAAGTTGATTGAGTCCGGCATTATATTTCCGATCAAACATTCCTCATGGTTGGCTAATTTGGTTCCAGTTAGAAAGAAAAATGGGGAGATCAGGCTGTGCATCAACTTCAGAGACCTTAATAAAGTCTCTTTAAAAGATCATTATCCCCTTCCAAACATGGAGCAGATCCTCCAAAAGGTAACTGGTTCCGAACACTTCTCCCTCCTGGATGGCTATTTAGGATATAATCAGATTCTGGTGCGAGACTCCGACCAATACAAAATAGCCTTCACCACTAAATGGGGAACGTTCGCCTATCAGAAGATGCCTTTTGGGCTATCCAATGCTGGTGCTACCTTCCAGCGAGCCATGGACATGGCTTTTAGTGGTTTGATAAATAAGAACGTGTTGGTGTACCTCGATGATATAACAATTTTCTCCAAAGAGGTAGGACAACATATGAAGCACCTCAGGCAGATTTTTGAGAGGTGCAGGGAATTTGGCATCTCCCTAAATCCAAAGAAATGTGTATTTGCGGTTCATGAGGGGAAACTTCTTGGCCACATTGTGTCCAAAGAAGGTTTGTCTATTGACCCCGAGAGATTCTGCTCCATCTCGGAGATGTCCCTACCAAAGCACAAGAAAGGCCTGCAGAGTTTCTTTGGCCAGATAAATTTCATTCAGAGGTTCATTCCGAATTTTGCTGAAATAGTTAAACCCCTAACCTCCTTGCTAAAGAAGGGTGAAGAATTCAAATGGACAATGCCAAGAAAGGATAGCTTTGAAGCTATCAAATAGGCTTTGACCCAAGCTCATGCTCTAATCAGCCCCAACTTCAATAAAGACCTCAATCTATATACCTTCAGCAATGGAGAAGTAATATCTGCTATGCTCACCCAAGCAAATAGTGATGACCTCGAGCAACCACTCGCCTTCTTCAGCCAAGGGTTAGAGGACTTTGAAATCAGGTACACCTATGTAGAGAAGCAAGTCCTGGCAGTAGTGCACAGCCTGAAGAAATTTAGATATATGTTATCAAACAGTAGGATCCATCTCATGGTTCCACATCCTGGCATCAAAGATTTCTTGACCAATCGAGACTTAAACGAGAAGAGAGCGGGATGGATCACCAAGGTAATGGAGTACGACATAGACATCAAAATCACCAAGTTGGTGAGAGGATGGGGCCTATGTGAACAGCTAGCCACAGATTTGAGAAAAAAAGATGAGGACAGCTTGCTGATCCATGACGCAACCACTTCAGAAGAACCAGCTATCGTAAGAGATTGGACACTGGACATGAGGCATTTCCTTCTTACGGGCGAATGTCCACAGGGTCTCGGTAGGGCCAGAAGAAGGTATTTTAAACTTCAGTCCCTTCCCTATGTTTTGATTAATGGAGTATTATTTAGGAAGGATCTCTATGGGGTTCTCTTGAGATGCATTGACTCCAGTTAGACTGACAAGGTATTGGCTGAGTTTTACGATGGGCCAGCAGGTGACCATTTCACCCCTAAGACCACAGCAGCAAAAATAATGAGGGCTGGCTATTTTTGGCCCACTCTCTTCAAGGATACCCATGCCTAGGTAAGAAAGTGTCAGAAGTGTGCACTCTTTGACAAAAAGCAGCAATTGGCTACCATGCCCCTACAACCCATTCAAGTTGAACAACCATTCATGCAGTGGGGCTTGGATTTCATAGGGATGATCAATCCTCCCTCTAGTGCTGGACACAAATGGGTCTTGACTACTACAGATTATTTCACCAGGTGCGTGGAAGCCATTGCTTTGAAGGAAGCAAATGAGAGTGCAGTCCTAGATTTCTATGAGGACTTAGTGACACATTTTGGGGTCCCAACCACTATAATCTCAGATAACGCCTTGGCTTTTCTGGGAACCAAAACTAGTGAATGGGTGCTAAAATATGGTATATACCTCAGCACTTCATCAAATTACTACCCATAGGGGAATGGACTGGCTGAGTCCACTAACAAAAATTTGATCAAGATTATAAAGAGGACCATGGAAGAAAATCAAAGAACTTGGCATGCCAAGTTGAAAACAGCTCTATGGGCCGATCGAATCACTCCAAAAAGATCAATTAGAAATTCTCCATATACGCTTGTGTATGGAAGGGAAGTAAGGCTTCCTATCTCGCTCGAGTTGCCAGCATTAGACCTCGCTCATCAACTGCAGCTAGAAGAAGGAAGCAACATGGAGGTCAGATTGTGTGAACTAATGGAGCTCCAGGAGGTAAGGAATCGGGCCATGGTCTCTATGGTTAGTCACCAACAGCAGGTGAAAGGACATTTGACAAGAAGTCTTCATCAAAAAGTTTCATCGAAGGAGACATTGTCCTAAAATGGGATGAAGATAGAGCTAAGCCCAGAAAACATGCAAAATTTGATGCCCTCTAGAGCGGTCCTTACATGATTACTCAATGTAAGCAGCATAACGTGTTCCAGCTCTCCAAGTTGGACGGTGAAGAATTGCGTATCCCAGTCAACGGGATACATCTGAAGCATTGCCACTAAATTTTGGTTCGGCTGTACATAGTTTCCCTTGTTGTTTTCTCTATTTTCCCTAAGTGTAGTTTACACAGTTAGTTGTTTTTAGTCTTGTGTGTTCCCTTTGCATGTGGGGGTAAAATTCTATATATTTTGATTTCAGGATCTTTTGAGCTGTTGTGAACTACCTTCAAAGTTACCATTCGACTCTGCACCCAATGGATATGCAAGTCAACTGGGTTCTAAGCATAGCAGGCACGCTTCCCCTGTGAGTCGCCAATTTGTTGACCCAATTTTGCCCCTCAGGCAAAATCTCGGTCACCTCCTACACCTGCTTTATAGGCCAGTCATTTTGGGTTGCAAGGTCCACCTTCATGTTTCGACAGTGCCGTTGCAGAGCATTGGTCATAAAAGGCAGTGAAAGGCAAAGTCTTCAAACGTCCACAAGAGAAGAGAAGAAAATGGAGCGTTCAACACTTAGGCAAAAAAGAGGGCAGAAAGAATGCAGAGGGCGGCAAAATCACCGCCCCCAATAAGGCCAGGCAAAATGGGCCCACATACACACATGCAGAGGGTGGCAAATTTGCTTCCCATAACACAAAGGCCGTTGACATCGGCCGACGTCGGCAATGCTGCCGCCGTTGGCACCTTACATAGGCCAACATCGGTAGAACTGCCGCCGTCGGCAGAACAACAGAAGGCAAAAAAGGAAAAAAGTCCCGCCCTCAGGCGGTGAAATGAAAAAGCCTGCCCAAGGGCGGTGAAATGAAAAAGCCTGCCCAAGGGCGGCGAAATGGAAAAGTCCACCCTATGGCGGCGAAAATGAAAACCCCACCCCATAGCGGGGAAGGAGAAATTGCCGCCCAGAGCACAATACTATCGACGTCGACAGCTTACATAGACCGACGTCGGCAAGACTGCTGCCATCGGTAGCTTATTAGCCGACGTCGGCAATAATACTATATAAAGTCCATGCAGTGGGTGGCAAATTTGCCGCCCATAACAAATGGCGGCAAAAATCACTTGCAGTGCACAAGGAAAAACCTGCCCAGCCACCGGAGGAGAAGACCAACATGCAAAACGAGGCAGTAAGCATGGCCTTGGTAGAATTGTGACATCAGTAATAGTGTTTTTTCACGCTTTCCAATGAGACTTCTCTTGGCTCTTCTGTTATAAATACAGGGACTTAGTCATTTCCAAGGATCTTCCTGACTTTTGTAAAGAGCACTGCTCTGCATTTTCTCCACCTGAATCAATAAAAATATAGTTTTTGCCTCCATCTTGGATTGATCTGCTGTGTATGCCATGAGTATTATTTGTGTTTAGTCATTGTCTTCCATGCTTTCACAGGTAATACCAATAGACCAGCTATCTACAGGCGCTGGTTCTGCAGCTGAAAGGAGAAGAGCAATATTTGAGAAGGACATAACAGAGTAAGTTGCTTGTAAGTGTGCATTCCACAGCACCTCGGTAAACCTCTATTATGTATTTTCCATTATAGCCTCCCTGTTAGTCTTAGCAGCCTGGTCCCTCTACCAGATGTGTAGAGTATACTTGCATTTTCCTTGATTCTGAGAGTGGATCTGGAAGGTCACCCCTTTATTTTGGTGTATCACCTCTTTTAGAGTAGGTTGTTTGCTTTCTTGCTTTTCTTTCTTCCCTTTTCATCCCCCCCAGTATACCTATATACCTATATTTTTATGCTACCTGAAATAAACAAGATACATCAGAGGGAACTAGCCCATATCTAGAGACTCTCCTCTCCTGCCTCGCCATCCCACAGGCGAAAGAGGGGTTTCCATGTTGCAGGGAGAGGGCAGGAATCTGCTTTCCTGCCATTAGGTGCACTTTCCAGCATCAACAATTATGCTTATTTGTGTGTTGGAAGTTCAAATACTTGGAAAAGCCTCCTTTAGGCTTGTACATGCTTGTAAATGCCTAGTTTGCTTTTACAATCAGCTCAATTGCTTTGCAAATGATTTTTCCACATTGGAACAAAGGATTTGGTGCTTGTTTTGATGTTACCCTTGAGGTTGGTTATATATTTAAGGTTTGATAAGTGTTTTTGTTGTTTTTGGAAGGCCTTGCCTTGCTTTTTTTTTCTCTCATGTTTTCCTTGCATATAACAGTCAAAGTTTTACTTATAGGAGCATGTTGAAGTCATCTTAATTTGAATAAAATCTTGGTGAGGTTTTAAAATCCTTGTAAACATTGGAATGGAATGTGATGATAAAATAAGAGACCCTAAGGCCTAAACTATGCACAATTGTTCACTTCTTTCTTGTTCACTGTCTACCTTGTTATAGTCACCTTACACTTGAGCTCCAAGAGGCTTGTATGAAGCATGAATGGTGAAAAACATGGTGACATGAATTTTAAGTTTTAACATCCCCAGGAATCATTATTTTCATGGAATGAATACCTAGGATGGTATATGGGCAAGTCTTCACTTCAAGAAAGGATACTTCTATTTCGGGCTCTCTGTCCCCATGTGTAGAAAATAAAGATCCTATAGCTTTTATGGATTAATATCTAACATGGTGGAGGGGGATATTGATGGGTGTCATCATCCCCTTCATTTAATCAACTTTCTATTGATGTCATATTTAACTAGGGCTGTGTCTAAAGCTATATACAATAAGAGGAATCATAGAGATTTAGTAATTGAATGGAGGTATTTGTATTTTTGTTATTTTGGGGAGTTTTTTATGTCTTAAGGATTTCTTGGTTAAGACTTTATTGGAATCAAACTATGCAAACCTACTAGAAATAAACACACTTTGCAGAAATGAAATAGACTACTGGAAATAAACACACATTGTAGAAATGAAAATATATTACTGGAAACAAACACATGTTGCAAAAATGAAATTGATTACTGGAAACAAACACATGTTGCAGAAATGAAAATTTAATCTAAAAAACTTGCAACAATAAATTTACAACAAATCTTAACTTCAAGGAGTTGGAATCATTTATAAATTTAATAGAATTACCTATTTACTTTTGCAAATAGTAATATTAAAAATACTGACAAAAATGAAGATCTTGGTTCTTTGGAGGAGTGGGCCCTTGCTCTGCCTAGAACAAGGTTTGAACAATTTAATTTGCTTTCAAAATAGAAATGGCTATTTCATTGATAAAATGTTCTATGTTATAAATGTACTGATCTATCCTTTTCTCTCTATATTCTATATTCCTAGGTCTGTATATATAGATTCTTTGATGGTTGTAATTGTTTCATAGATATGATGGAACTGAATCATACCTAGAATAGATACTAAATCAAGATGTGGCTAGATGTCTAGATGTGTGATAAATGTCTTGATTCTACAAGTTTGTAAAATTGGGAATCTATTCTTGATTTAATGGGATCATTGATTTGATAGATCACTAGTGGTTTGGAATAGATCCTCATCAGTTCCATATCTATCACAAAAGTTCTAGAGCTTATCTATAAGAGTACCAGAGATAAATATAGAGTTCCAAAGCTAAGTCTAAAAATGTGATGACTTGAAATAGTATGGTTGAGTTTTGGAACTAACTGTGATGGTTTCAAAATAGATTCTATAGGTTTTGGAACTAACTATGATGATTCTAGAACAAATTTTGTAGGTTCTAGACTAATCTGAATTGAGTCTAATGCTTCCAAAAACATGCAATCCACTTCATATTTATTCTTTAGCCTGATGATGACCTGTTTTATTGCAAAACTAGAATTTTCCAACACACTTGTTAGGAATTACAGGTCTTTTAAAATGTTAGAATCATAATCAATAAAAGATGGATAATCACATCCTAGCTCATCTTAGATCAAAATAAAAGTTACAAAATGAAATAAAACTTAATAGAAAGAGAGAGTAAGATGAGGTCATTTATTATACTTTTATTTGGCATATCTTGGCCTCATCACTTCCCCCAAACTTGTTTTTAAGTCCCTTTACAAACTTCATTCTTCAAATTTGGGACTGTATATCCTGCATTCCATTTGATTGTTTAGATCAAATGGCTAGAACTGAATATCCCAATGCTTTGACTCAGAAGTTCTATACCCTATTCCTACTTCTACTTTTCTTTTCCATTCCTCAAATTGAGTGGGATGTTGAGGTTCTCTATTTTTCCAAGGAGATATGGGGGTGAGAAGTAGAGGTGGCCTTGTCTGCATTCCTATCCATATGATCATTGGAGTTTCATTGATCTGAGGAATTATTGTGCATAAAGATTTTTCCCTTTATAAAATCTAGATCAAATTTGAAGGGGATATTACTTCCCTTCTTTTCAATGCCACTAGGAGAAATTCCCATCTTTTTAAACATCCATCATAGATACTATCAAAATTTTCCCTTTCATAGGAGGTGAAGACATCCATGCTTTGATGTAAACTGAAAATATAAGGTCCCTTAAATTTATCATTAAATGCATGGGATTAGAAATATGTATCAAATGCAAATGGATTACCATAATGAATTCTCATATAGAGACTAGATGAACTAGCCTTTGACCAATGCTCTAACTCCCTTTCTTTCCATGAAATCTGATTTTGAAGAACATAGACAAATGGATTAAGCTGGCTTTCTGCTACATACAAATTGATCATAAAACTTGTATTTCTTTCTAGCATAAAATTGCAGAGATAAAATTCACAAAGAAGCTTTTTCTATTTTGTATTAGCTAAGGAGTATGTGGCCAAGAAATAAGCTTCATCTTTTATTTCATGTGGAAGGCCACATGCTATCCTTGCCAACTACCAACAAATGAATTGTTCCTCTAAAAACATGCTATAAATAGGAGAAGGTCTTCTACATGCTAACAGCTTCTCACTCATCATAAAAACTATTTATATTTTCACAAGCCATTTATACTTATCATTTTCCTCCTTGTAAATTTTTTCTTCACATTCCTTGCTTTCTCTTCTTTCACCAGTTTGCCTTTCAAGTTTGTATTGGATGCTTTGATTTCACTGAGTTCTCTGCATGTGTCATCCCATAACTACTTGAGTGGAAAATAAGTCAATTTAGTTTATGTAGAGACTGTTGACATAGAGGTCTGTCTTGTACATTTTCCCTCATTCTCCATTAGTTGCCTTTTATTTTTTGCTAATTCCTCATTCTTGGTTGTGAACTGGTTTGTTAATTTTGCAAGGAGCATTTCCTTCTATTCTAACTCAATTTTAAGAAATTTCAATTCCTCATCCTTTTCCTTGATAATGAGTTTTACTCTAGGCAAAAATAAAGCTTGTTTAATCTGCCAATTTTTTTCTTTTTCTGAAAGTTCTTAGGGAGTTAAGCATTCCTCTTCCACCATAGGGGATTTCCCTTTCCTTCTCTAAGATGCCTATTCATCTTTTGCATATGATGGAGTTGTAGTCTCACTCATTTCTTGGAAAACTAGCTCCTCAATTCTTTCATCTTCTTTTTCCTTTTTTGCTTGGCTTGGTTCAGGAGGAGTCATGGCCATGCTACCCAAAATATCAGTAGCTTCAATTTCTATCCTTTCTTGTTCTTCCATCTCCTTTAAAGTTTCTTTATACTTTTTATGACATTTTCTTTCTTGAGGAGCCTCAAAATGTGCAAACATAGGTCTCCTCTTAGAACTTCTTCTAGTTTTCACCTTTTGTTCAGGCCTAGGTGAACTGTCATTGTCAAAGACAGGTACCAGTTCTTCTATATCCTCAACAGAAGAAGAAATGGCTTGAGAAAGTAGAGTAGGGTCTGTAAATTTAACTTTTCTTCCAGATTTTCTTCTTGTTGGTATTTCTTCTTCCCCTAATATTTTATTTTCTTCAGAAATGGTAGAAGTTTTAAAATGAACTAAAGGAGCATGAGGAGTTGCTATTGTTCTTCTAGGAATACCAGGGTTTTGTCCAAATTTTCCAAGAAATTTGTTCCACATTTCTTACCCATTTTTCTTGGAAAGGAAATGGTGTTGGCATACTAAATGCACTAACCCATGATGTCTAATTGTTCTTACACCCCAAGAATACCTTTGGGCCATGGTATGGATGGAGTCAAAAAGAAACCCTGGAAGGTTTACTATATATTCTAGTTTTTCAACTCCATATCTAAGGTGTATAAGGATTTTTAGGACTTCTTTTCCTACTGTCCCAAATTGTCCATCATAGGTTAAATATTTGACTATCCAAAATGCTACTCTGTCAAAGGGTTTGGGCAAGCTGGCCCTCTTAACTCCTTTGATGATTTTCTTTGTATTATAAATATATTGGGCTTCATCTCCCCCTTCTTTCAATAGGGTTTCAGCCAAGTCTTTCAATGTCCCTTTGACAGGGTTTGGAACATGCATTATCAGTATTCCAGACATCTCACTTATGATATTCATAAAAAAAGGAATGAAAACCTTCCTAATATTTGTCCTTGTTTACTCTAAATTGATAATAAATTCTCTTACCAGTCCATCATTGTATTTGGTAAATTTATTCAAAAACTCCAGCCATCATGCCTATTGAAAGATATTTTCTACCTCTTCATCTGTAAGGAGTTGGGTATCATTGTCTAGTTTTGACTTATTTTTGATTCCCATGATTTGTTCTTCTTTAAATATTTCATGGGTTAGCTAAAAATTGCTTCTCATCTTGGTGGAACTGATGATTTTGACTATGGAACTAGAAGATTTGATTACTGATTTGTCAAATTTAATTGTGGAATTAATGTACTCAACTATGGAACTTATCAATTTCAGCTACAGAACTATTGCACTCAGCTACAGAACTAGTAGATTCAGTTGCTTCAATCATAAGGATGATTCTTTATGGTTATCTACCAACTCATTCCATCATCAATATCCTTCTCATGATTTTGCACATTTAACCATGATGTATAATAGATGACTCATCATACTAATCTTTCTAAATCAAGTCTAATCACACATGCAAACTTTCATTAAACCTTTAATAAATTAAAAACATAATTACCATCCTTGATGATGTAATCCCTCGATCATGATAACACATCATCCCTAAAAAATGGTTAGAATATAGTTAGAATTCAAAAAAAAAACTTTATTTGAATTAGCCACTTATTTGAGAATATCAACCATCATCACTGATTTTTAATTGATCTCTAAATTTTTTTCTTTTTTTTTGGGAAGATAATTCCATTTACTAGTTTTCATTCTCTTCCTTTTTTTTTGGGAATGGAACACCATTTACTAGTTTTCATTCTCTTCCCTTTAATCTAGATCTCTTCATCTGATTATTTGATCATTTTGGAAGAACTGGGTTCCTCCATATGATCAAATTCTTTGCTTTCTTCAATCTGCTTTAAGAATTCATCCTTACTAGGAGGCTTCCTATAAATTTTTAGCATGTGTCCATTAACTAAGAGTATTCTTCTACTACCATTAATGGGAAGTAACTAGATAGAACCATTGTCAAATATCTGCTTGATCTGATAAGGTCCCAACCATCTGGTTCTTAATTTACCTTTGAATTGTTAGTACTTAGAATCAAACAGCAATGCCTAGTCTCCTACTTTTAATTGTCTTTCTTTGATATGTGAATCATGCCATTAGTTCCTTTGACCTTGCATTATCTCTATCTAGTGAAGTGTTTCCATTCTAAATTCATCTAATTCATTGAGTTGAAGGATTCACTTCTTTTGAGCTACCTCCAATTCAATTCCCACCTTAGCTACTATCCTCAATATCTGTAGTTCAAACTCAATAGGCAACAAGGGATTTTTCCCATAGACTAACTCATATGGTGAAAATCTTGTTATGGTTTTCCAAGTTGTATTGTAAGCCTAGACAGCTTCAGGTAGTCTTTTTACCCAATCTCTTCTTTTAGCTTCAAGTATTTTAGTGAGGATAGTTCTAATTCTCCATTTATTACTTCAACTTGTCCATTTGCTTGAAAGTGATAGGGAGATGACTTCCTATGATTGATTTGATAATACATTATGAAAGCCTGGATCATATTAGACATATATTGTGGTCCCTAGTTTGAAACTAAGCTTTTTGGTGCTCCAAACTTAACCATAATTCTGTGCCAAAGGAAATTAGCAACTGCTTCTTCAGTGGCATTTTCTAAAGCCTACACTTCTACCCATTTTTTTCCATAATCAGTACACACAAGAATTTGGTATTTTCCTTGTGAAGGAGGATTAAAAGGTCTAACAAAATCCAATCCCCATATCTCAAATGGTTCAATCACAACCTGTGGTTGTAGAGGCATTTCATTGGTAATGGTTGGCTATCCCATCTTTTGACAAGGATCACACTGCCTGATATATCTCTTCACATCTTTCTACAAAGATGGCCAATAGTAACCAATTCCAAGCATCTTGTGATCTATTCTTTTCACTAAATAGTGTCCTCCACTTGGTTCATCATGACATGCCTGGAGGATGTCAAAAATTTCATCGTCTCTTACACACCTGTGTAAAACCAAATCAAGACCACATTTAAATAGTATTCCTTTCAACCACTTGAACTATGCACTGGTTTTGATTAAATTTTTTATTTGTTTTTTAGTGAAAGGAGGAAACTTCCCTATTGCAATATAATTTTCCATGTTAGCAAACCATGGTGTGTTAGCTGAAATAGCAAACAATTATTCATCTAGAAAGTTATCCTTGACTAGATCTTGCTCCCTTGTATTGGTCAATCTTGACAAGAAATCAGCCACCACATTAGATTTGCCTGGACTGTCCACAATGGTAATATCAAATTCTTGTAGAAGTAATGACCATCTAATTATTCTACCTCCAACCATGGGTTTTTTCATTAAATATTTAATTGCTGAGTGATTTGTATGTACAAATATCTTGTACCTTGTAATTTAATGTCTAAATTTATTGATTGCATTCAAAGCCAAAATTCTTTTTTCTTGGTAGTGTAATTTCTTTCAGTGGGAGTAATATTTTTACTTAGATAGTAAATATCATACATTCTTTGTTCTTCATCTCTCTATCCCAAAACTACACCAATTGAGGTATTTGAGGCATCAATTTAGATGTGAAAAGGTTTCTCCCAATTAGGTCCTTGCAATATTGGGGCAGTTACTAATTTCTCTTTAATTTCTTCAAAATCATGTTGACACTATTAATCCCAAATAAATTCATTGTCCTCAATAAGCAATTTAAACATGGGGGTACTAATTTTACTAAAATCCTTGATAAAATTACTATAGTATCCAGTATGTCCTAAGAATGATTTGATATCTATGGGAGTTTGTGGAATAGGCAAGTCTAAAATAATCTTGATTTTGTTTTGGTCAACCTAAATTCCTCTTTTTGAAATATCTTGCCCAAATATGATCCCTTCATCAACCATCATCAAACATTTCTCATGGCTAAGAGATAAGTGATATTGTTCACATCTTGTTAATACTCTATCCAAAAATTTTAATTCATCATAAAATGTATCTCCATACATAGTAAAGTCATCCATGTATACCTCCACACAGTCATTTGTTAGGTCTTCAAAAATTGCTAATACAACTCTTTAAAAGGTTATTGGAGCATTACATAGTCCAAATGGAAATACCCTGTAAGCAAAGTTACCCCATGGACAAGTAAATGTAGTTTTGTCCTGATCCTCAACAACAATTCTGACTTGATTGTATCCACTAAATCCATCCAAGAAGGAAAAGAATTGTTTACCTAAAAGGTCATCTAAGACTTGATCTATGAATGGTAAGGGAAAATAATCTCTCAGGGTGGTTTTGTTGAGTTCCCTATAGTCAACACAAATTCTCGATTTTTTGTTCTTTTTAGGGACAATTACAAGAGGAGACACCCATTGGCTATCTAAGATAAGGTAGATAAAACCTACTTGTAATAGTTTTTCAATTTCTTGTTTGACTATATCCCTTAAGGTTAGATTAATCCTTCTCTGAGGTTGCCTAACTAGTCTATTATTTTTAGTTTAAATGTGATGAGTATAGATACTTGGATGAATTCCCTTCACATCTCTATAGTCCCAAGAAAATGCTTTAGTATGATCCTTTAGAACATCAAACAGTTTAGCTTCTTCATCATTATTTAACCAGCTATTAATATTCAAAAAAATTCACAGTTAAATCTCAACATGTTTGGTTCTAGGATATGATGAATTGATTTGTTGAAAGGGTTCCATTAAGGTGTTTAGTGGATAGGCATGTGGTAACAATATATGATATGTAGCAACATCTCCAAAATTTCTTAGAGGCAGAATGCTAGACAAAGGACAATAGGAAGAGTTATGATACTTATCTTGTTGTGGATCAAAATCCTCATTACTACTATTTTCCAAAAATTCTTCACCATCTCCTGATATCTGTAAAGCTAATGCTATAGATCCTTCCTCTCCCAAAGAGAAATCATGTTCCTCTGGAGTGAAGTTATCTTCACTTACAGAGAATTGGTGTGGTTCTAGAACTAATTGTGATGGTTTTGAAATTAAATGTAATGGTTCCAAAACTAATTGTGATGGTTTTGGAACTAACTATGATGGTTCCAGAACTAATCCTGATTGCTCCAATGATGATTGATGTTCATTTAATGAATGATTAACCATATCATCTATTTCTCATACATGATCCTATAATGTTATCATAGCCAAAGAAGATAGATTTTTCTCATTAATATCAGGATTATCAACCCATAATTTCACTTGATTATCAATAAAAGGTCATGCAAATGGATATAATGAAATTTGCTTAGAATTCTTACCATTTGAAATATTCATATCACCTGAGCTGCAATCAATTAAGGCAGCAATTGTAGCTAACCATGGTCTCCCCAAAATAATGGAATAACCAAGTGTTTTACCTTTTGGCTACAATATAAGTAATTCAATTGGATATTACCATGATTCCATCATTACTGTCACATATTCAATAACTCCTAGTTTTTCTACAGACTGATCTACCATCTTCAATATGGTATTAGTAGGTTGTATGCCTATTAATGGTAATATTTTCAAAGTGTCCACTATCATTACATTTATATTTATGCACAAATCAAGAAAAACATTATGTATATCCTTATTCCCTATATAAATATAAATAACAGGGCTTCCAGGATCTCCATATTTAGATAGTAGGAGTTTTCCTACTAATAAATCAGTAAGTTTCCCATCTACCTGAATAGTCCTAGTATATTGCTTCTTTCTTCCACATTTTTTAAAACATAACAATTTGATTAACTTGTTCAACTCTTGAATATCCTTAATTTCTTGTAGTAATGGTATTTCAATATTCAATCTTCTTAATTCCTACACCAATTTTGATTCCTTAAGTTCTATGGTTTCTTTAAGTATTTTTGGAAATGGAATCTCAGTATAATTTCTTTTTGGTTCCATATTTTTTTCTTTGTCATCTTCCTTAGGTGTAACTATGCTAGGGATTTTAAATTATTCTATCATCTTAGTGATTATAACAGGTGGACTTCTAACTATTTTTATAGATCTGGTTTGAATGTTTTTACAATCCATTGTATTTAAATCAACTTATTTTTCTAGTTCTATTTCATATACAGGAGTTGTTTATTTGTTTCTTGGGTTTTCTACTGGTTGTGCTAGCATTTGGGTTTGGACTATGTTTTCAATCTATGGATTTTGTGCTGGAGGTCCCATTATGGCTTGTTGGTTCTGATTTGGATATGTTTTTCCTTACACATAATTGTTAGGGCTCCATCTAGGTTGTGGCCAAGCATAAGGATTTCCTTGACCAACCCAAGGTTGTTAATGTCCTTGAGTATACCAAGATTGATTTGCCCAATCCTGAGGATACCATGTGGGTTAAGGGGCCCAAGGTGGCTATCCCTAACTTTATGGTACTATTTGAGCTACCCATGGCATCATCCAGGGATTAGGAGCTGGTGTTGGCATAAACTATCCTTGGTTAGGTTGTCTCTAAACAAAATTTAATTCTTTTGTGGTGGATGCTATATTAGTTTGTTTGAACTAATTTTTTATGAGTGGAAGAAGAGAACAAGCATGATTATCATGTGTTTTAGATTCACAGACAAGACATACTTCCATTTTATCCAAAGGACATTCCCTTATTGCATGCTTCTTCCTACATCTAGGACAATACATGGTTAATGGTTTTAGTTGAGCATTTCCTTTAGCTTGCAATCCATCCATGGTGGAGGTTAATTGAACTAATATGTCTGTTTAAATTTTTCCAATTCATCCATCAATTTTTTCATATCTGGATTCAAATTTTTAACCATTTTCCATTTTCTAGGTCCACCCCTTGTTCTTGAATAGTTTCTACAAATTTCTATGATTTTGTCCATTCTTAATTGAGCAATGTTTCCTCCGCCAATTAAATCAAGGGTTTCCCTAGATTCATCATCTAGACCTTTGATAAAAATGGTTTTATTTAAATCTTCTTGAAGTAAAAATCCACATCTTTTACTCACAAAGAGGAATCTATCTAAATAATCTTCCAGATTTTCATCTTCTTCTTGTTTGATTTTGAAAAATTCTTCCTTTCAATTTCTTCCTCTACAATAATCTTTATATTTGTCTAGGAAGACAGTTTGCATTTGTTCCCAATTGGTAATAGAATTAGATTTTAATCCCATAAACCACCTCATTATTGCATCCTTTAGGTTAGATGGAAACAAATTCAATTTTTGATTATCTATCTTGTAATCGTAAGTCTGACATAGTACTTTAAACTCAAACAAAAATTGGTCAAGATCCTCAGATGACATTCTCTAAATGTGGGCAAGTGTGCAGGTTAAATGTTTTTCAAAGTGGTTTCATCATCCTTTATATGAATGGGAGAGGTAAAGGTTCTCTTAGGTTCTCTTCCAGCTTCTTGTTCCATCTCTTTGGTATTTTCTAATTCCTTCTCCCAATCAATGTGGTATGTGGTCTATTTTAGGGATGTTGAAAAGTCAGGAGTAAGGGGTTGACTACTCAATTGAGAATAAAAACTTTCCCTCAATGGATATTGAGAAATAATCCTCCTCCCTAAGGTTTTACTTAGTTCTGGTGACTGATCCAAAAATTCAAAAGATGGCAATTTTGCTTCTTATCTTGTAGGAGATAATGGTGCCTCCAATTCTTGCTCAATGTCCTTTCTTAAATTAGAGGATGATGGAATTTCTTGTTCAAATATTTTGGGGAGAAATCTACCCTTGGAATCTCGTGGTATACTCATAAATTAGGGAAAATATCTTTAATTACTAAATGAATGATTGTTTCTCTTATTGACACCTAATTATAAAATTCCAACTAGTGTTCCCCGGTAATGGTGCCAAAAATGATGGGCGTCATCATCTCCTTCATTTAATCAACTTTTATTGATGTCATATTTAACCAGGGTTGTGTCTAAAGCTATATGCAACAAGAGGAATCATAGAAATTTAGTAATTGAATGGAGGTATTTGTATTTCTGTTATTTTGGGGGGTTTTTAATGTCTTAAGGATTTCTTGGTTAAAACCTTATTAGAATCAAACTATGCAAACCTGCTAAAAATAAACACAGTTTGTAGAAATGAAATAGATTACTAGAAATAAACACACATTTTAGAAATAAAAATAGATTACTGGAAATAAACACACGTTGTAGAAATGAAATTGATTGTTGGAAACAAACACACATTGTATAAATGAAAATTTAATCTAAAACACCTGTAGGAACAAATTTACATCAAATCTTAACTTTAAGGAGTTGGAAGCATTTATAAATTTAACAGAATTACCTATTTACTTTTGTGAATATAAATACAAGTACTGACAAAAATTAAGATCCTAGTTCTTTGGAGGAGTGGGCCCTTGCTCTGCCTAGAATAAGATTTGAACAATTTAATTTTCTTTCAAAATAGAAATGGCTATTTCATTGATAAAATGTTATGTATTACAAATGTACTGATCTATCATTTTCTCTTTATATTCTATATTCCCAGGTCTATATATATAGATGTTTTGATGGCTATAACTATTTCATAGATACGATATAACTGAATCGTACCCAGAATAGATATTAAATCAAGATGTGGTTGGATGTTTAGTTGTGTGATAAATGTCTTGATTCTACAAGTTCAAAAAATTAGGAATCTATTCCTAATTTATTGGGATCATTAATCCAATAGATCACAAGTCATTTAGAATAGATCCTCATCAGTTCCATATCTAGTTGTAAAAATTTTGGAGCTTATCTATAAGAGTACTAGAGCTAAATATAAAGTTTTTGAGCTAAGTCTAAAAATGTGATGACTTGAAATAATATGGTAGAGTTTCATAACTAACTATGATGGTTTCAAAACATATTCTGTAGGTTTTAGAACTAACTGTGATGATTCTAGATTAGATTTTGTAGGTTTCAAAACTAATTTTAATTGAGTCCAATGCTTCTAAAAACATGCAATCCACTTCATATTTATTATTTAGCTTGATGATGACCTATTTTATTGCAAAACTAGAATTTTCCAACACACTTGTTAGGAATTATAGGTATTCTAAAATTTTAGAATCATAATCAACAAAATATGGATAATCACATCCTAACTCATCTAAGATCAAAATAAAATTTATAAAATGCAATCAAACTTAATAGAAAGAGAGAGTAAGATGAGGTCATTTATTATAATTTTATTGGGCATATCCTGGCCTCATCAAATATCATCACTTTTATTGATTTGAAATTATATACCTATTCACCTAGTCCAACTATGCCAAATTTGGGAGCCAAATAGTAAGGAGAAGATGGATTTTGAAGCCTCCAAAAGTTGTTAAAACTCGATGAATTGTGGCAATGATGTCTACAAGAGTTTGAAGGAGATTTTAAACTTGCACTAAATATGAGACTCCTAAAACTTTTCCAAGTTAAGGAAAAAATTTCAAGGGTCCTAATAAATAGTCCTAAGCACTTATGTGATGGAGAAGGAGGATATTTCATGAATGACCCTTTTAGGCTATCCCCTATCCATACACAAGGTAAAGAGGCAATGAGGACAATGCTCTGATGAATGGAAAAAAAGATGGTATAATGACTCATAAAGAAGAATCTAAGTCTAAGTGTGAGTCTTATAAGGATAAATGAAAGCTTAAAAAACCCTAGATACTCCTAACATGTTCCAAGTGACCCTTAGCTAACCTACAGGCCTTGAAACATGTACCTATGGCTAAGGATGAGGAATCAATGGTAATCAAGGTGAAAAGGGTCTTTTGAGCTCAAATGGGGAATATAGGTGAGTCATATCAAGATAATGAGATGATATGGAGATCAAAAAAGACTTTATGTACATTTTTTTAATCTTGAATGCCTTACCATGAAGCCTACATGCTTGGAAATAGGCATCTATAGTCAGAACCCTGAGTTTGATCTCACTCAAGAATTATAAGATATTTTGAGGTCAAAAAGTGCATTAAAATGGGTGAGATGAATATGGTATAATGATAATAGGATAAAAAAAAAGGTTTTTTACACACCTTTTTAGCCTAAATACATCCATGAGAGCTTACAAATAATGTAGAGTGTGTCTTAGTCAAGTTGTAGGCAGTGCCAAGAATGAAAGGTGAAAAGGATCTTTGGAGCTCAAATAGAGCATGAAAATGAGGTATTATGATGTAAGTATGATTTTTTGAAGATATAAAAATAACTTACACACATTTTTTATGTTAGATGTCATCCATGAAAGCCCACAAGCTTAGAAAATTGTGTCTCAATCCATACAGGCAGTATAGTGAAGCAATACATGAGATGCAGCTAGAGAAGCATGGGATAAGGTGTTTGAAAGAAAAATGAAATATAAGTGGTTTAAATATGTTTTTTATGTCACAAAATTTCCTTCCATAGTTGAATAAAAACCAAAACAGTCAATTAGTCTTCCAAACACATTCCAAACCCTGCCTACCCTCAAACTATGTTTTTCCCAAAAGTTTACCTTGCAAATTTATTGAGTTGGAGGACCAAATGGAGGAGTTAGGAGATAAAATTTGGTACATAGTACACTTAGGACACTTATAATATTATAAAATTATAGTATTTTGTCATATATTAGTATTAATACCCTTTGTTTTATCTCATAGGTAGGTCACTCTTTGCATGCATACGAGTGGTAGGTTTTGGAAAAAGTGAAAAATGGAGGTTTTATACTCAATTTGATCAGTAAAGGAGGTTTTTAAAGTTGGGGAGAACATAGAGTCACATGAGAAACCATCCTAGAGTATTTGAATACCAAGGAGATGGTCTGGACAAGAAGGTCTGCAGACAGACCTAGTAAGAAAACATGCAAACTCAACCTCAAATGAAATATCACTTCAAGTTATAATTATATCCAAGAACTATAATGTTTGTATTATTATTAGGGTGTAAAATATTATTTTTTAATGCTAAAATAATTCATTGAAATTTTATAATATTATCTTTTGGTTCACAATGTACAAATAGGCCTATTTGCAACGTATAACTCTTATCCCAAAATAGGACTCATTCCAATTGTTGGATCTTAGTGAGCTCTCCAAATGACTTTAATAGTTTTTTAGGTCAGATAAAGAGGTGAGTGATATTTTTTTTGGCAAGGAAAATCCATAGGAATCCATCCCTAGACCCATACCTACTGAAACCCTTGAAAGAAGCATGAAAGCAACTCGAAGGTTAACTTCCATCATTCATATCTTTCATGAATGATTGTATGGGACCATAAGACATTTGGATAAGTTATATGGGGTTTTTAATAGGACACAAATGTAATTTTTATATTGTTTCAATTTTTTACCTTAATGAACAAAGGTTAGGAGTTCAGGCCACTCAAAACCCTTATAGAGACTCGATTGGAGAAGGGAAGAAAATGAGGTATCCAAATGCAACGTAATAGAAATTGAATAACAAGGAGGTTTTATATGACTCTATAATTATCATACACCTATGATTTTATTATATGGAACTATATAGATCAGAGGAAAATAGGGCTTATTTTGACCATTTTGAGTGGTGTGAAAGCTACATATGGATTTAGGAGATGAAAAAAATTTTGGAGGAAGATTTAACTTCAGATAACTCTAAAAATTCACCTAATCTCATGAATAATCTTATAATTTCCCCAACTAGGTCCTCACTTTCAGCCAGTCTAATGAGCCAACTAGTGAATACTTAGGGAAAGTGGTGAAAAGAAATTAGGGAAGCCTTTTAAAGGTTTTTTATTTAAATTTATGATATGGAAACCTTTTTTAATTTTTAATTACATCATTTTAATGGATAAATTTTTATGTTTTAGGATTTTTTAATTTGAGTAGAGAAGGTGCATGGAAGAGAGCCAGTTTGAGACTGCTAGGAATGATTTTGCATGTCCAAAAGAATAGGGATGGTTAGGAATCAATACAATGCATGTGGGGTCTTATTTTTAACCATTATTTATTAAACCAGATATAATACCTAACCATATGTATGGATAAATTTATTTTCGGAGACTAAATCATGAGGGTAGTTTCCAATGCCAAAATTATAGGTTTTGTGCCACTTTTCACTATCCTTATGACTTATTTTGGATAAGTATACCTATATGACAAGGCTTATCTCATAAAAAATATATTTCACATGAAATTTTAACTGATTATCTTATATGTACACATGTACAAGTGCATCTTAAACTTCCCTTCTCTCCATCTTCCCATTTCTTCTATAAATTATGTCCTTTGGGCATTGTAATGGATAACTCCACTTGGGTATGGTGAAGCCCTACCAAAATTTTACCTTGAATAAATAAATAATTTTTTTTTACCTCATTAAAAATATTTAATTAATTTTACATGATTTGTATTATTATTTTGCAAGTGTAATTTACATTTACCTTCACATGTTGATTCCATTATTACCCAGTGTATTGTGATTCCTTTCTTGTACGTAAATAAGAAGTGTCAAGTGAGATAAGTGATAAGTATATCCAATAGAGTATCTTATAATACCTATTTATTAGTCCTCCTATCCTATGCTATCCCTAATACCCCATTTTGAAGCATTGATGTGAGAGAGGGAGTTGATGTTGAGTGAAGTGATTATGTAGTTTGTTCCTAGTTTCAAGTGCATGTCAAAGAGTGTGAGTAGAGAAGACATTTGGTGTATCACATACAGTAGAATAGGTTTAATTTTCATTTCATTTTTAACCCTTTTCAACCCCCAAAGTGTTAGTAGTATGAATATGAGCTTGAGTGATTCATCAAGGGGAACTAGCCTTGAATCTAGAGATCCACCCCCCAATAGGGATACCCACAGCCCTGAGGTGGTTCCATTGTCTCACTTGAATGAATATAAGTATGTCCCATATCCTCATTGGGTTCCATTTCAAGTGACAATAAATATAAATATGAGTAATCTAAGATTAGGAAGGTTGTATATGGTAGTATGTAAAATTAGGAAAGAATAGGGATTGATAACCTTAATTATGCACAACATATTCTGAGTTTGTGTGTAATTTGCGTCTAATTTCCCTCTCAAGGTTAGAGGGATAAAATTCATGTATATACAATATTATATTGATTTTTTGGGTGATAAAATAGGTCTAGGATAACCTTAGGAGGTCTAATATTTGAAAAAATATCGATTTGTGGAAAAAAGAGGGAAAAGATAGTAGTGTCAATATTAGGACACTAGTGCCATGTGGTGTTACTATCCCTATTATGGAACTAGTGTTCAGGTGGAAGAACCTAAGTTAAGAAGGTCTATGATGGAATAAAAAAGGGTTTAATACTACTTTAGGGATGACTAAGGATTCTTTTGGACTACAAGAAGTCTAGATAAGTGTGAAAATAGGCCCTAAGATAGGTCTAGAGCTAAGTTAGGGATAGGTGGTCTCAAGTAGAAATTTTAGAACTCAAGTATAATTTTTAGGTGATTAGTTTTTCCACACCCCCCATTTATTATATAAATGTATAAAAACAAAATTATTAGGAGAAAGTAAAAATAAGCATACCTAGAATTGCCTAAGAGGTTAAGCATGTGAGTCTAGATTTGAGTATGTAAAACATGTTCCAATGCATGTCTTACAAGTGAAAAATGCATAGATCAGTAATTACTTGAGATATATAAAAATAAAAGATAAAACTAATAAGAGAGAGGAAAATAATTAATATGCCTTATTAGTAATGTAAATAAATGCATAAAACTAGTGATAAACTATGTGTGTGTGTGTGTCTATAGTAAGTGATAAATCAGTGAATAGATTGGATTGGAATAATGGTGTGTCTAAACCTCTCATGTGTCATAGCTCAATAATTCAATCTAGTTTTGACTCCATCATTTCCCACCCATACTTGGTGGATCTTGACCTATGAATAAATTATATTTTATTGATGGTTTGTCTAACCCTCTCATGTAGGTGGCTCAAGAAGTCAAGTAGAATATGACTCCATCATTGCCTACACATGTATATTAGATGCATCTAAAACTAAAATTATGAAATGTAACTATAAACTTCTAACTATATATATCTAATTAGAGATGTCTAATTAGAGATATCAGTTATGTAACCACTCAAGTATATTAAGTGTCTTTGGGCCACTCGAGAATGCCAACCACTACAAATGAAGGAAGGCATGAAAATAGTGTGTAAATTGGAGTATTATTTTTGATGTATAAAGTGTAGAGGATGACATGAATTTTTATCATTCCATCTAATCAACTGATGTGTAAGCAAATGGAACAATGTGTCATGAATATGCCCCCAAATATGATATCCAAACATATGGATTTTGGATTAAGTTTTAATAATTTGTATCTAAGTATCTTATTTAATAATGGGAATGGTCATTCCATGCATGATTCCACCAATATAATTAAACTAATATGAATGTGATCTAAACTAGTATGAATCTATAACTAAACTTGTGCAAACCTTGACTATACCTGGTATACTTTTCTAGCCAATCTAGATTTTTCTAAAGCTGAGGCTACTATACAATAGTGATATATCTTGGATAATAGGACAATGTGGCACAAGTTTCACAATTTGGGAACTAATGTATCTCTATTCTTATTTTTATGTACAAGTATTGATCTTTATGTCACTATTTACTTGAGTCTATTTTTTGTAATCTAATCCAATGTGCTAAAAATTATACTCTAAGTAAATTTTGATAGCCCAATATTTATGATAAAACCCTTTGAATTCCCCTCCATTGATGGGAGTTTTTGAACCTTTTGAATAACTATCCTCAAAATAAAAATCTCTACAATATGTGTGTTAGATGAAGCGTAAATAATATATACATAATAATCCAATATAATTTGGATACATAACACTAGAATGTAAGATAATTTTAGTCTAATTTTATAATGTGTGATGTATGTTATGCCTATCATTCACAAGGCTATCAAGATAGATATAAAAATGTATGTAAAAATAAATCTGAGTAATAACTGAGTAGCTACCTATGGGGATGAGGCATTATATCTATCACAACACCCAAGTAGGAAGGGTAGATATATGAGATCCCTCATGACATCTAAAAATGAAGTTTGTAACAAGTAAGATACAAGTGTCATGGACATAAAGCACATAATAAAGAATACATATAACACACAAGGAAAAAAATTAATCTAAGTAGACACAATACAAAGGACATGGGCACATGTCACTAAATCTAAGAAAGTAAGACATACAAAGATATGTTCAAATGTCCACATACACAAACAACCAAAAAGTTGGCTTAGAGCCACATATAAGGATATGTTCAAATGTACTCATACAAAATTAGGAAATCACAGACAAGGACATGGGAACTATTTTAGGATATAATTGCACCCTTGTGGGAGAGTTTTTTAGGTTCTCTCACTCCTAGCTACAATATTCAAACAAACTCAAGCTATAGGTATCCTATAATGAGGTTGAACCTCTAGAATTTTTAATGAGGCTATCTCCATAGATGCTTCACTTTAACTTGTTTCCCACACTAAAATCTATTACTAAGGAAAAGAGAGAGAAAGAGAACATGAAAGGGAAATTTAAGCTAAGGATGGTGATGCACCAAAATATGAAATGATCCACTTTCAACCTGGGAACCTTAACAAATATTAATGAACCTAACTAAGACATAGACTAATTTGATCTTATTTCAAGGCCACAAACATAAGTATTTTGTGTGGAGGTTGAAGGGAAACCCTGTAATTTGAAGGATAGAAATAAATAGGTCTATGTGAGACACTATAAACTTATGGCACTTCAAAAAAGGCACCAATGTGTAACACTTTACACAACCTACAAGGAACTAATAGAATTAAATCAAGATACTTAGATAATCAATATATGATGAAAAGGGACATACATCTATAGGTTAAACTCCAATAATGTATTCTTGAATTCAAACTAGAATCAAAAAGATTTATCTTATAGATTCAAGAGAGTGTTATAAGGCAATTTTGATAGAATAACTCTATCACTAGTTGAGGGATGCTTTTTTAGACTCAAAAGCCCCTATATATATTAGAAAGGGATGAGAGAAGAAGGGGATTGTGTAATAAAATGGATATGGGGTCATAAATGGTTATAACCACCACTATTTTCCTTGAGCTCTTTTTCATTCAAAGCATGAAACTACCTTGACCATGAGATAAATTATCCAAGATCACTACAATTATCCTTGAACCCCATGTGCATTAAATTATCCCTTTTTGGAACTAAGATCCATG
Organism: Torreya grandis; assembly: GCA_037957365.1. NCBI lineage: Eukaryota > Viridiplantae > Streptophyta > Pinopsida > Cupressales > Taxaceae > Torreya > Torreya grandis. The sequence continues at coordinate 835,356 of JARHVA010000461.1, read as the reverse complement.
TTGAGGGTAGATGCATTTCTCTAGCAAGTGTGAATGATTTCATCTTTTCATTAAAAACTTAGCATGTCCTACATGTATAAGGATGAAATCCCCATATCTTTGAATCTAGACAGAGCCATGTTTCTTCTGCATTGAGTTGCTATTTTTTAGAGATGATGGCCATGTCAAAGGATGAGAACCTCTCCATTAATTTCACCTACTAGCTCCTAATTTGAAACATATACTATATCTTTTCTATAGATGTAAAACCAATCTAAAGACATTGGTTTTATTGTGCCCATTTATGTTGATGTAAGTCCATACAAATCCAAATGGCTAATTTTAAGGGTTTATATTTTGACATTTGTGGGATCATCATGAGATATTTAAATCCCAATAACTATTTGTTGACCTTAAACTTTGACACTAGCATGAATGTCATGTTTCCTTCGAACACTTTCCTACAGGCCATTTTCTTTCAAACAATTTGCTTGAATAATTTCTATACACTTTTTTTCTCGAAGGAATTAAACTTTGGAATTTTTGAGAATGACTCTTCATATTTTTACAATTACTTTGGAGAAGTGCCCTTTTGAAGAAAAAGTATCTTTTTGCCACTTTGAAAATGCCCCTTTCCAAAGGGAAAGTACCCTTCATATTTTTTGCTAATGTCCTTTGGTTATTTAAAATGAACTATCAGCTTTTTTTGAAAAGACCCTTTGGACAAATTTGATTTGGATACTTTCCCAAAAGAAAATTCTTTAGGATTTTTACAAAGGTCTACTTCCTTAAAAGATAGCCTTTGTAATTGTTACATAAGACACATTGACATGGAAATGACTCTTTAAAAAAAGTGTTTTGGCCCTTCAAAACTTGAAAAGGTCCCTTTGTGCCAAGAAAAGTACCCTTTGGCATTTTTGGAAATGGTCTCTTAGGTTTTTAATTTTAACACTTCTTCCTAAAGGAATTTCTTCAAAAAAAATTCCTTTGGATTTTTGTCCTTGGGTACTTTTCCAAAAAATTACCTTCAAACTTATTACTAAGTATCCTTTAGAAATTTTATTTTGGATAATGTTCTCAAGAAAATTGTCTGGCCCACTTCGCTTTGAAAAAGATACCCTTCAAAACATTTACTTAGTACACTTTCTGAGATAAAAATCCTTTGGGCCTTTTGTTTCAGAAAAAATGTTTGAAACAATTTTGATACTTAGCCAAAAAGACACAAAACAAATATCCCAAAATAAATATGTCTTTGGGCAAATTATTATAGAACAACTTCCCTAAAATAATTTAGTCTTTATATTTTTCTTTGGAAATTTTTTTCTAGAGAATTATCCCTTCGAAAACTTTGTATTGGATGACTTGTCCAAAAGAATTAAACACTTAGCCAAAAAGAAAAGGGTCTTGAAATAAAATATCTTAGCAATGAAAGGGCTAAAATAATCCCAAAGTAAAGACTTATCCAAAAAAGCTTTGTACTTAGCTTTTCTAAGGTCTATAACCCCTTCTAGACTTGTTCACGAGACTATTATTTTTCCTTCAAGCTTTAGAATTATACTCAGCATATTCATCTAAGTGTGATCTAGGTATGTGGGCCAAAAAGTGGCTAACATCTTTGGTTATTCTTAGGGAAGCATGCCTACTATGCTTGAGAACCTAGACCACTTGCCTTGTCTAGTCCATTAGGCATGGAGTCATTAGCCTCTGGAACTGAGCTAGTCTAAAACTAGATACAAGGTTGACCCTTTCTAGAACATCCTCTTGAAGCAACAAGGACAACAAGAACAAAACAAACAATGTGCCCAAGGTATTTATGGAATGGAAACACACAACTAAAAAGATGTGCATAAGGCACGTAGAGAAAACATGAAAAACTATACAAAATGTACAATATATACAATGGCTATAAACTCTTCTAATAGAAAGGCTTTAGATGAATTCCATTGACTGGGATGGGTAGTACCTCTCCATATAGTTGGGCTAGATAAAAATCATTATGTTTTTTGCATCCATGTATCAAATAAGAACCACTCTAAAAGCTATCAAATTTGGTATGGTTTCCTAGCTTAGCCTTGTTTGAATGCCATTTGAGGAAAAGATCCCCTTACTTGAAGTCCCTTACTATGGATATTTTATCAAAATCTTTCTTTCATTGAGTTTGATGTGATTCTAGTGCTTTCATTACAAGGTCACCCATTTCTTCAAGCTCCATAAGTTCTACCAATCTCACATACATGGGCTTATCTTCTATAAATTCTAGTTGATGGGTTAGTTATAATGTATGAAACTCAAGAGAAATGGGTAGCTTGGCCTCCCTTCCATATACTAAGACATATGGAGAATTTCCAATGGCAACTTTAGGAATCATCCTGTTAGCCCACAAGACTATCTTTAGTTTTGTGTGCCATGTCTTTTGATTCTCTTCCATAGTTCTCCTAATGATTCTTAGCAAATTTTTATTTTTGCACTTAACAAATCCATTTCCTTAAGGATAATAGTTGGAATAGGTTCTAAGGTATATGCCCATCTTGAGATTCTATTAACTCATCTTTAGATTGAGTAATGCTACTGCATTATCATAAATGATAGTGGATGAAACACCAAACCTAGTCATAATGCTATCATAGAAGTCTAGGACTACACCTTCATTAGATTATTTTGTTGTGATGGCTTCCACCCACTTGGAAAAGTAGTTAGTTATAACAATCACCCATATATGCCCTTCACTTGATGGAGGGATGATTATTCTTATGAAATAGAGTCCCCATTACATGAAGGGTTGTTTTACCTAAATTGGGTTGAGAGTAAGGGCTGCTAATCTTTTCTTAGCCATAAAGAAAGCACACTTATGACACTTTATTACCCATGCATATGCATCTTTTAAGATGTTGAGCCAATAATAACTAACTCTCATCACTTTTTCCACTATAGTCCTTGGAGGAAAATGGCCTCCTGTAGGCCCATCATAAAATTGCTCTAAGAGCCTTGTCACTTGGTCATCATCTATGCACCTTAAGACCACTCCATTTAGGTCCTTTCTAAATAAAAACCCATCAACCAATGCATAAATTATAGATTGAAGTCTAAAATACCTTCTCTTTTCCCTATCCATAGATTTTGGGCACTCACCTATTATCAGCAAATGTGTCATATCCTAGAGCCAACTAATGTGAGGTAGAGGTGCATATGTATGTGAGTTATCTTGTGTTACCAAGATAACCTCTTTGTCTTCATGAAGGTCATCAACCATATTTTCACACAAGCCTTTGCCTCTCACTAGCTTAGTGACCTTGATCTTTACGTCATACTCTATGACCTTGATAATAAAAACAACTCTCTTTTTGTTCAAGTCTTTATAAAGAAGGAAGTCTCTCACTCTAGGATGAGACACCATAATATAGATTTTACTATTGGAGAGCATTGGCCTAATCTTTTTAATGCTTCTTACCGCTATAAGGACTTATTTTTCTATAAAAATATACCTAACCTCAAGTCCCTAACTAAAAGATGCTATTGGCTTCTCAAGTTCTTCACCATTGTTTTGCATCAACATGGTAGATATATTGTTAATATTGGTAAAGACATACAATATGAAATCTCTTGAGAAATTAGGATTCATGAGTGTGGGTACTTGGGTAATGGCTTTCTTGATATTTTCAAATGTTGATTTACCTTCATTTGACAAAGTGAACACTTGGTTCTTCTTCATTTGGTAGTGATGGGTTTGACCAAGTTTGCAAAACTAGGTATAAACCTTCTCATAAATTTTATTTTCCCAAAGAAACTTTGGAGTCCCTTCTTATGCTAGGGTAAGGATAAGGCTAATATGACACTTATTTTATCATAATCAATAGCTAATCCATGTTTTGAGATAATATGTCCTAAGAGTTTACCCTCATGGACAATAAACACACATTTCTAGGGATTTAAAGAGATCCCATATTCCCTACATCTTTTAAATATCAATCGTAGGTGATCCAAGTGATCACTGGCCCTCTTGGAGAAAACTTTTATGTCATCCAAGTAGACAAACACCATCTAATTTAGAAATCCTTGGAAGGCCATTTCCATTGCTCTTTAAAAAGTGGCCCCAACATTTGATAGGACAAAAGGCATATTCTAATAAGCATATGTGTCCCATTTGGTGGTGAAGGTAGTTTTGTATTGATCTTCTTCTATTACCAACACCTGGTTGTATCCCAGGTACCCATCCAAAAGAGAGAAACATTTAAACCTATAATTATTTGAAGAAGCTAATCCATATATGGTAAAGGGTAATGGTCCTTTAATGAGACCCTAATCAGATCTGTAAAGTCAACACATAACCTAATCTCTCCACTATTTTTCCTTATAAGCACCAAATTGGCTACCCATGATGAGTTATTGATAGGAAAGATGATCTTGGATTCAATTAACTTGGTCAGCTCTCTCCTCATAAGCTCTTCTATTTTTGGGTTAATGGGCCGTTGGTTTTGCCTCATAGGTTTAGCATTAGCCTCTAGTTCTATAGTATGTTGGGCTAAATTTTGATCAAAACCTTTTATGGCACTATATTCCAAAGCAAAGATGTCTAAATATTTCTTACAAAGTTTAATGAAAGCATGATTTTCTACCTCATTTCTTAACTTCCCAAGCTTAAGGAGCTTGTCCTTGAAAATAAGGACTCTTTCATAGTTTTCCTCATTTGTTGGCATCACTACCTTGTCTTTCCTCATATGGTCTCCCTTATGGAAAATACTTTCAAGGGTGAGCAACACTTTAAGAATTTTGTTATACTTTATTTGAAAAATTTGATCCTCATACTGATGTTGAAATTTGCCTTGGTTCATTGAGGAAAACTCTACTTCTTGCTATAAGAAATAATCAATTTGTCTATCATTTTTGAAGACCTACTAGTGGGCTTCATTATCTAGTACTTATGGTCTCAATACTAATTTAACATGTGGCTAAACATTGGCATCTTTTAGCCTACTCAAAATATCAAATTGAGTTCCCATAGCTACCAACCTATCAACATGTTGATTTTAGTTCCTTGGCATAGCTTGAAAATTAAAAGCTTCAAAATCTTCAATTAGGTCCCATACTCTACTTTTGTAGGACCTCATCAAAGAATTATTCATAATTTTCAAGCCCTTGACTTGGTTCACTATAAGTTAATTATCTCCATGTGCTTGCAATTACTTGATTCCCCTCTTATTGGCCCATTAGAGGCCATGGATTAGACCTTCATATTTTTTTGCATTAGAGGATCAACTAAAATGGAACCTATAAGAAGAGAAATACTTATCATCTAAAGGGGAAATGAGAATTACCCCTACACCTACTCCATTTTTACTCCTTAAACTATCAAAGAAGAACTTCTACATAATATTGAGGCCTTATTTAGGTCCAATGAGGGAAGGCATGAGTTTATTTTATTTATGTAGCAAATAAAAACTGATGTTTCTTTCTTCAAAACCTTTCAAAGGGTTGAGAAATTGATTATCCCCCTATAGCTCATCCAAGAATAAGTCTAGAATCTCCTCATGATAAGTATTCAATTATTGACCAATTGTAAATTCATCCTCATCAAGGATAGTATAATTGAGGTTTATGTTATCTGACTGATGGTCCTCAATAGGAAATTGTGCCATGGGCTCAGCCTTGATTGATATCTTAGTCCCATAACTTATTCTGAATGCCATGTATGACCAATCTAATGTGAGACAGTCTTTTATATTTGTTGTGAATTCTCTAGATAAGCATAGAGCAAAATAATGAAGCACCTCTACAATCAACACATCTTCAACCATTGAAACACTATGACAAGCATGTAGAGTTAAGTTGAGACCTCTTATAAAACTAGCTGGTTTAGTGAAAGATACATCAAGTTGTAAAACTCCCTTATATTGAGGTTCATACTTTAAACCAAGCTAGGTTGCTATTAACTTTAGCATCACCGAAGTACTTGCTCTACTATCTACCATGTAGTTATGTACCAAGGAGTCACTAATGATTAATGAAATATAGAATAGAGGAGGTTTGACCACCTTACTTGATCCTTCTCCCATATCACCTTGGGTTGCATTAATGAGGACCTTAGTTTCTTTTTTTGGTTATTTTCCTATAGTTATTGTAACACCTATCTTTGACAAACCTTCTTAAAGTATATCCACTTGATTGGGGATCAAAATCATGTCCCACATCGATACACTCACACTAGATTTCTTCATTTAATTAATAATGTTAATTGATGGACCACCAACCTTCACCTATGATTTGGGGGTAGATATTGTTGTTTGTTGAATTTGCAAGTTTTGTGGATCAAAACAGGTCCCTTTATTCTAATTCTTTATAGCCATTGGAACCATTGGAGTAGTAGTATGTCCACTTGGCTTTGAAAATAATGGGGTAATAATAGGGGGATATTTGTCTACCTAATGATTACCATCCATATTCCTTATTTTGATCCTCATATTAAATGTCACTAGAATGTATGCTTGACTAGATCTAGCCTACTGATTGAGAGCATATCACTCTTCTCACTCACTGATGACCATTGCAACATATAGCTAGTTGGGTACCTAATCATATCCTTGGTTTTATTGAGACTATCATGATTTTATCATCATGGGGATTTTTTTATTTTGAGGCATTAAGGCTTGATTGTATCCATAAGCAATAGCCTACTACCATTGGTCATTGAAATCCTAGTTAAAACCATTAGTTAGGATAATGGATTGACCAAAACATTGATCCCAAGGTACGGTCTCTTCAACCTCTTGGGACATATTATTTTGAATAAGAACTAAGGAATTAGAAGAGCCTACAACATTTGGGTTATAGCCACTCTACTTATTATAGCTAGGTTATCCTTGCCCTTGCTCACGATTCTAGTTTTGGAAATTTCCCTTGATGGGTGGTCCATTCCCTTGATAATATTGTTGTTAAGGCTGATATGGATCTTGAATAGGTTTATTAAACTGAGCGTGTTGAATTTTAACATTTAACACATCATTTCCAAAGGATTAAAGCATGCTCTTAAGTTCTAGGTAGTTTTTCTGCTCTTCAAAATCACTAGATCCTTGAGTGGAGGCCTTTTCCTACTTAGGTGAAGGTATAACAACAATTTTTGGAGTTGGAAAAATGACATCAAGTGGTGGGATAACTACAAGGGTGGTCTAATTTTAGGGAAAAGAGGCATTAGAGATCTAGGAGTAAGTTTGTTAGCCTGAACTAGGCAATTTTCTACTTTAATAGCCACCTCATAAGCATCTGACAATATGTCCCCTCCCATAGATTGGATAATTATAGCTATATCTCTATTTAGAGACTTCAAGTAGTATATGACACAAAGTTAGGGGATGGTCTAACAAAGGTTGGAATCTTATCCCAAGCTTTTTGAAATCTTGTGTTGAAGTCTTACATGACTTCATGGGGGGTCTCTTGATTATGATAAGTTGTTCTGCTAGTGAAAAATGGTCACTCTTGTCCATAAATCTACTACACAAGGCCACTCCTAGTTGATTCCATGATTAAATAAAACTAGGAGCTAAGCCTTTATACCAATATAAATCTTTTACCTTAAGGGATACCACTAATAGTCTAATAGCTATATTATTTACAATGACATTATGGATATTGCAAAAATTGGCCATGTCATTGATGTGTTTAGCTAGGGTTATGACTTGGTTTCCTATAAAAATATGGGATGCTTTTGAGAGATGCTACTAGCATAGGATGGTATTGTGGTAGATTTAATGGACTTTGGCCATTGGAGCCTATAAAATATCTTTGGAGAATCATGGTAATAGGGGGAACTATTAAGAGGTTGCTTACAAGGGTAGGCCTTGAGACTAGGTTAGGAAAAGGTTTCTTTACGTATGATAGAGTATTGCTAAACCTAAACCTTTTGGCTAAATTTAAGGGGAGTTCAATAGACTCAAAATGAATTCCTCTAAAAGTCAATATTGTAGTCAAATTTGGCATCAAAGATAGTTACTATTCTATCACCAAATTTCTAAGTATTATTAAAAGTCACTAGATACTAAAAGATGAAAGCTATAACCACTACAAATTGATCAAACTAGTTTCAAACTTGACCAATATTCTTGAAAGTGGTCCTACTAGGTGTGTGAGAAACTATTGTAGGCTAGAATTTCACCCTTATGGGAGAGTTTTTCAAGCTCTCTCACTCCTAGATACAATATTGGAACAACCATAGGCTATGGGTATTCTATAATGAGGTTAAACCTCTAGGCTATTTAATGAGGCTAGCTCCTTAGATGCTTCACTTCAACTTGTTTCCCACACTAAAATCTATTGATGACTAAGGAAAAGAGAGATAAAGATAAAATGAAAGGGAAATCTAAGCTAAGGATGGTGATGCACCAAAATATGAAATGATCCACTTTCAGTCTGGAAACCTTACCAACTACTAATGAACCTAAGCAAGGCATAGACTAATCTGATCTTATCTCAAGGCCACAAGTATAAGTATTTTATGTGGAGGTCAAAGGGGAACCCTACAAGTTGAAGGATAAAAATAAATAGGTATGTATGAGACACTATAAACTTGTGACACTTCAAAAAAGGCACCAATGTCTAACACTTCACACAACCTGCAAGGAACCAAAGAAATTAAATCAAGATATGTAGAGAATCAAGAAATGATGAAAAGAGACATATATATGCATGTTAAACTGTGATAATGTATACTTGACTACAAACTAGAATAAAAAAAGTTTATCTTATTGCTTCAAGAGAGAGTTACAAGGTAAATTTGATAGATTATCTCTATCACCAATCAAAGGATGTTTTTTAAGAATCAAAATACCCTATATATAGTAGAAAGGGATGATATAATAAGGGACTTGCATTATAAAATATAGAGTTGGGTCATAAATGGCTACAACTACCACTATTGTCCTTGAGCTCTTTTGCATTCAAAGCACGCAACTACCCTAACCATGAGATAAACCATCCAAGATCACCACAAATCTCCTTGATCCCCATGTGAATTCAAGTCTCCCTTTCTGGAGGTGATATACATGTTGAAGGTACTTGCATGTCATCACCAAGTGTGAATGATTTGATCTTTGAATTAAAAGCTTGGCATGTTCCTTCACTTTGCATGTCCTTCATGTATAAGGACAAAATCCCCATATCTTTGAATATAGATTGAGCCATGATACTTCTATGTTGAATGACTATTTGTTAGAGATTATGTCCATGTCAAAGTATGAAATCCTCTCCATTAATTTCACTTACCAACTCCTAATTTGAAACCTAGACTAGATCTTTCCTATAGATGGAAAACTAATCTAAGGACATTGGTTTTCCTATATCTATTTATGTTGATGTAAGTCCATACAAATACAAACAACTACTTGCATGGGTTCATATTTTGACATTTATGGGCCCATCATGAGATATTTAAATCCTAATGGCTATTTTCTTATCTTCAACTTTGACACTAGAATCAATGTCATTTTCCTTTAGAAACTTTCTTGTGGGCCTTTTTCTTATAGATAATTTGCTTGAATAATTTTTTCCAACGTTTTTATTGAAGGAATTAAACTTTGGACTTTTTGACAATGACCCTTCATATTTTGAAAAGTCCTCTGAAGAAGTGCCCTTTCTAAAGAAAAAGTATCTTTTAGCCAATTTGAAAATGCCCCTTTCTAAAGGGAAAGTACCCTTCAGAACTTTTGCTAATGTCTTCTGCTTATTTGAAATGAACCATCAACTTTTTTGGAAAAGACCCTTCAGACTAATTTTCTTTAGCCACTTTCTCGAAAGAAAATTCTTTGAGACTTTTGTAAAGGTCTACTTCCTCAAAAGATACCCTTTAGAATTATTGAATAAGACACTTTGGCATGGAAATGACTCTTTGGAGAAAGTATTTTAGCCCTTCAGAACTTGAAAAGGTCCCTTTTGTTGAGAAAGGTGCCCTTTGGAATTTTGGGAAATGGCCTTTCGGGTTTTTTGTTTCATCATTCTTCTTGAAGGAATTCTTTCTAAGGGAATTCCTTTGGAATTTTTTCCTTCAACTTTTTATCCTTGGGCACTTTTCTAAAAAATTACCTTCAAACTTCTTCCTAATTATCCTTCAAAAATTTTGTTTCAGACCATTTTATTAATAAAATCCCTTTGATAAAATTATCTTGGCCACATCAAATTGAAAAAGATACCCTTTAGAACTTTTGCTTAGTACACTTTTTGAGAGAAAAATCCTTCAAGCCTTTTATTTCAGATAAAATGTCTAAAATAAATCTGATACTTAGCCAAAAAGACCTGAAACAAATCTCTTGAAAGAAATAGGTCTTCATGGAAATTATTGCGAAACAATTTCCCTGAAAGAATTCAATCTTTGTCTTTTTCTTCAGATATTTTATCTAAAAGAATTATCCCTTCAAAAAATTTATCTCAAATGACTTATCTAAAATAATTCAACACTTAGCCAAATAGAAAAGGATCCTGAAAGAAACTATCTTAGCAATGAAAAGGCTGAGAGAATTCCAAAGTAAAGACTTAGCCAAAAAAGATTTGTACTCAGATTTTCCAAGGTCTATAACACCTTCTAGACTTATTCACGAGACTATTTTTTGACCTTCAAGATTTAGAATTATACTCAACCTATTCATCTGGGTAAAATCTTGGTATGCAAGCCAAAAAAATGGCAAACATCTTTGGTGACTCTCAGGGAAGCATTTCTTCTATCCTTGAGAACCCAAACCACTTTCTTTGTCTATTCCATTGGGCATGAAGTCATTAGCCTCTGCAACTAAGCTAGTCTAAAACTAGATACAAGACTAACCCTTTCTATAAATTCATCTTAAAGCAACAAGGACAACAAGAATAAAATAAACACTGCTCCCAAGGTACTTAGGGAAGGGAAACACACAACTTAAAATATGTACACAAAGCACTTATAGAAAACATGAAAAACTATACCAAATGTACAATATATATATATATGATGACTACAACCTCTTCTAATAACAAGGATTTATATGAATCCTATTGATTAGGATGGGTAGTACCTCTCCATATATTTGGGCTAGCTACAAAACATTATGTTTTTTGCATCTATGGATCAAATAAGTATCACTCCATATGTTGTCAAATTTGGTATGGTTTCCTAGCTTGGCCTTGTTTGAAACCCAATTGAGGAATAAATAAGTCCCCTTCCTTAAAGTTCCTTGCTATGAATCTCCTGTCAAAGGCTTTCTTGACTTGAGCTTGATGTGATTCTAGTGCTTTCAATGCGAGTTCTCTCATTTCTTCAAGCTCAATGAATTCTACCAATATCACTTGCATGGTCTCATCTTGCATCAACTCTAGTTGATGGGCTAGTTCTAATCTATCTAGATTAATAAAAATGGGAAATTTGGCCTCCCTTCCATATACTAATACATATGGAGAATAGCCAATGGAAACTTTAGGAATCACCTTATCATCCCATAAGGTTGTCTTTAGTTTTGTGTGTCATGTCCTTCAATTCTTTTCCATAATTCTCCTAATGATTCTTAGCAAATTTTTATTCATGGACTCAGCTCTTCCATTTCATTGAGGATAATAGTTGGAAGAGGTTCTGAGGTAGATGCCCATTTTTAGATCCCATTCACTCATTTTTAGATCGAATAATGCTAATGCATTATCATAAATTATAATGGATGGAATACGCAACATGGTCACAATGTTGTCGTAAAAGTATAAGACTGCACCTTCATTAGCTTCTTTTAACGTGATGGCTTCCACCCACCTAGTGAATTAGTCAGTTGTTGTAAGCACCCATCTATGCCCTGCACTTGATGGAGGGCTGATCATTCCTATGAAATGTAGCCCCGATTACATGAAGGGTTGCTCTACCTAAATTAGGTTGAGAGGAAGGGCTACCAATCTTTGCTTACCCATAAAGAAAGAACACTTTTGACACTTTATTACCCATGCATATGCATATTTGAAGAGGTTGGGCCAATAATAGCTAGATATCATCATTTTTTCCATTATAGTCCTTAGATCGAAATGGCCTCCTATAGGCCCATCATGGAATTTATCCAAGAGCCTTGTCACTTGGTCATCATCTATGCACCTTATGAACACTCCATGTAGTTCCTTTCTAAATAAATCCCCAACTAATGCATAAGGTATGGAATAAAATCTAAAATACCTTATCTTTTCCCTATCTATACCTTGTGGGCACTCACCTATTATCAAGAAACATGTCATATCCTAGAGCCAGCTAGTGTGAGGTGGAGGTGCATCTGTCTATGAGTTATCTTGTGTTACCAAGATATCCTCTTTATCTTTATGATGGTCATCAAACATATTCTCACACAAGCCTTTGCCTCTCACTAGCTTAGTGACCTTGATCTCCATGTCATACTCCATGACCTTGGTAATCCAAAAAAATATCTTTTCATTTAAGTATTTTTTAAGAAGGAAGTCTCTCACTCTAGGATGAGACACCATAAGATATATTTTGCTATTGGAGAGCATTGGCTTGAAATTTTTATGGTTTATTACCACTACAAGAAATTTATTTTCTATGAAAGTATACCTTACCTCATACCACTCAAATCCTTGACTGAAAAATTCTATTAGATACACAAGTCCTTCACCATTATTTTACATCAATATGGCAGATATATTATCAATATTGGTAAAGACATACAATATGAAATCTCTTGAGAAATTAGGATTCATGAGTGTGGGTGCTTGGGCAATGGCTTTCTTGATAGCCTTAAATCTTGATTTATCTTCATTTGACCAAGTGACAACTTGGCTCTTGTTCAACATGGTAGTGATGGGTTTGACCAAGTTTGGAAAACTAGGTATAAACCTTCTCACAAATTTTATTTTCCCAAGGAAACTTTGGAGTCTCTTCTTATGCTTGGGTAAGGATAAGGATAAGATGACACTTATTGTATCAAAATCAATAGTTAATCCCTATTTTGAAACAATATATCCCAAGAGTTTGCCCTTATAGACAAAAAACACACATTTATTGGGATTCAAGGAGATCCCATATTCCTTTCATCTTTTAGAGATCAATCTCATGTGATCCAAGTGATCATTGGCCCTCTTGGAGAGAACTTTTATGTCATCTAAGTAGACAAGCACCATCTAATTTATCAATCTCTAGAAGGTCATGTCCATTTCTCTTTGAAAAGTGGCACCAAAATTTGATAGGCCAAAAGACATATTTTAATAAGCATATGTGACCCATTTGGTGGTGAAGGTAGCATTTTATTGATCTTCTTCTCTTACCAACACCTGGTTGTATCTTGAGTACCCATCTAAAAGAGATAAGCATTATAAACCTACAACTATTTGAAGAAGTTTCTCCATGGATGGTAGAGGGTAATGGTCCTTCAAGGAGACCTTATTCATATCTCTAAAGTCAACACACAACCTAATATCTTCACTCTTTTATCTTACAAGCAATAAATTGGCTACCCATGATGAGTGCTTGATGGGAAATATGATCTTGGATTCAATCAACTTGGTTAGCTCTCTCCTCATAAGATCTTCTATTTTGGGGTTAATTAGCCTTTGTTTTTGCCTCATAGGCTTATCATTAGCCTCCAATTCTATAGTATTCTAGGCTAAATTTAGATCAAATCTGTTTAGGTCACTGTATTCCCAAGCAAAGATGTCTTAATGTTCCTTACAAATTTCAATGAAAACTTGCTTTTCTACCACATTGCTTACCTTACTTATCTTGAAGAGCTTGTCCTTGAAAATAAGGGCTCTTTCATAGTTTTACTCATCTATTGACATCACTACCTTGTCTTTACTCATATGGTATCCCTCATGTAAAAGACTTTCAAGGGTGACCATCCCTTCAAGAAGTTTGTTAGACTTTAGTTGAATAATTTGATCCTCATATTGATGTTGAAATTTACCTTGGTTCATTGAGGAAATTTTTATTTCCTAATGCAAGAAACAAGAAATTTGTCTATCATTTTCAAAGACCTACCAGTGGGCTTCATTATCTGGTATTGATGGTCTCACTACTACTTTAACATGTGGATGAACCTTGGCCTCTTTTAGCTTACTTAGAATATCAAACTGGGCTCCCACAACTACCAAACTATCAACATGTTAATTCTAGTTCCTTGTCATAGCTTTAATGTTAAAGGCTTTGAAATCTGCAATTAAGTCCCATACTCTATTTTTGTAGGACCTCATCAAAGTATTCTTCATAATATTCAGGCCCCTAACTTGGTTCACTATAATTTCACTGTATCCATATGTTTGTAACTACTTGATTACCCTCTTAATGGCCCATTAGAGGCTATGGATTAGGCCTTAATATTTTGATTCATTAGAGGATAAACTAAAATGGAACTTATAAGAAGATAAATAATTATCATCTAAAGAGGAAACTAGCATTGCCCCTTCACCTACTCCATTTTTTCTCCTTGAACCATCAAAGAATAACTTCCACATACTATTGAGGTTTTATTTAGGTCCAATGAGGGAAGGCATGAGTTTATTTTCTTCATGTAGTAAATAAAGACCCATGTCTCTTTCTTCAACACCTTCCAAAGGGTTGAAAATTGATTATCCCTCCATAGTTAATCCAAGAATAAGTCTAAAATCTCCTTAGGATAAGTATTCAATTCTAGACCAATTATAAATTCATCCTTATCAAGGATAGTACAATTGAGGTTTATGCTATCTAGTTGATGGGGCTCAATGTGAAATTGTGCCATAAGCTCAGCCTTGATTGATACCTTAGTCCCATACCTTGTTTTGAATGCCATGTATGACCAATCTGATGCAAGATAGCCTCCTATCTTTGTTGTGAATTCTCTAAATAAGCATAGAGAAAAATGAGGAGGCACCTTTAGAATCAACACATCTTGAGCCACTAAAACACTAGGACAAGCATGTAGGGTCAAGATGAGACCCCTTATAATACTATCTAGTTTAGTGGAAGATCCATCAAGCTATAAAACTACCTTAGATTGAGATTCATACTTTAAACCAAGTTGGTTTGTTGTTGACTTTGGCATCACCAAAATACTTGTTCCATTGTCTACCATTTAGTTATGTGCCAAGGAGTCACTAATGATTAATGAAATATATAATGGAGGAGGTTTGACCACCTTACTTGATCCTTCTCCCATAAGACCTTGGGTTGTATTAGTGAGGACCTCAGTTTCTTTGTTTGGTTATGCTCCTAATATTTTTATAACACCTATATTAGACAAACCTTCTTGAAGGATATCCACTTGAATAAGAATGGAAAACATGTCCCATATCAGTACACTCACACTAGATTGATTCATTTTCTCACCAATGTGTATTGGTGGATCACAAACCTTCATCTATGCTTTGAGGGCCACTACTATTGTTTATTAAATTTGTGAGTTTTGTGAATCAAAATGGGTCCCTTGATTCTAATTGTTTAGAGATATTGAAACCTTTGGAGTAGTAGTAGGTCCACTTGGATTTGATAGTAATGGGGTAATACTAGGGGGATCTTTGATCACCTCATTATTACCATCCATATTCATTCTTTTGATCCTTGTATTAGCTGCCACTAGAATGTATGCTTGACTAGACCTAGCCTACTGATTTAATGCATAATAGTCTTCTTACTTACTGATGACCATTGTATCATCTTTTTAGTTTGGTACCTAATAAGATCCTTGGTTTTGTGGAGAATATATTGATTTTGTCATCATGGGGACCTTTGTGTTTTGAGCCATTAAGGCTTGATTTTATCCATAAACAATAACCTGCTACCATTGGTCATTGAAATCCTAGTTAAAACCATTAGTTCAGATAATGGATTACCTAAAAGATTGATCCTAAGGTATTGTTTCTTCATCCTCTTGAGCCATATTATTTTGAATAAGAACCAAGGATTTGGATGAGCCTATGACATTTGGGTTATAACTACTCTACTTATTGTAGCTAGGTTGTCATCACCCTTACGGTTCTAGATTTAGAAATTTCCCTTGAAGGGTGGCCTATTCCATTGTTAATATTATTTTTGAGACTGATATGGAGCTTGATAAGGTTTATTTAATTGATATTTTTTCCTTTTAACATTTACCATATCATTTCCCAAGGATTGGAGCATGCTCTTAAGTTCTAGGTAATTTATCTGCTCTTGGGAATCATTTGATCCACTAGTGGAGGATTTTTCTTACTTACGTGAAGGTATAGAAATAATTGTTGGAGTTGGAATAATGACATCAAGTAGGGGAATAACTATAGGGGGTGGTCTGATTTTAGGGAAAAGAGGCATTAGGGGTCTAGGAGTGAGCTTGCCAGCCTAAACTAGGCAATTTTTTAATTTAATATCCACCTCATAAGAATTTAACAATATGTCCCTTCTCATGGATTGGATCATTACAACTATATATGTAATTAGAGCCTTCAAGTTGTATAGAAATTAAAAGTTAGGGGATGATCTAATAGAGGCTATAATTCTATCCCAAGCTTTTTAGAATCTTGTGTTGAAGTATTTCATGACTTCATGGGGGGCTCTCTTGATTGTGATAAGTTGTTCTACTAGTGACAAATGGTCACTCTTATCCACAAATACATTAAACAAGGCCACTTCTATATGATTCCATGATTAAATAGAAATAGGAGCTAAGCATTTATACCAATCTAAATATTTTCCCTTAAGGGATACCACTAACAGTCTAATAACTATATTTTCTATAATGACATTATGGATATTGAAAAAATTGGCTATGTCATTGATGTGTTTAATAAGGGTTACAGATTGGTATCTTGTAAAATATAGGATGCTTTTGATAGTTTTTACTACCATAAGATCGTATTGTGGTAGATTCAAAGGACTTTTTCCATTTAAGCCTCCAAAAGCTCTTTAAAGAATCATGGCAATAGGGGGAACTATTAAGAGGTTGCTTGCAAGGGTAGGCCTTGAGACTAGGTTAGGAAAAGGTTTCCTTATGTATGGAAAAGTATTGGTAAACCTTAACCTTTTGACTAAATTTAATCATATTTCAACAAACTCAAAAGGAATACCTATAGAAGTTGATATTGTAGTCACTTTTGGGATGAAATATAGTTACTGTTCTATCACTATATTGTTGAGTGTTCTTTAGAGTTGTTAAATACTAAAATATGAAATATATAACTACTATAAACTAATCAAACCAACATCAAACTTGACCAATCTTCCTTGAAAGTGGTCCCATCAAGTGTGCCAAAAACTATTGGAGGCTAGAATTTCACCCTTATAGGAGAGTTTTTTAGGCTTTCTCAATCCCAGCTATAATATTGGAACAACCTTAGGCTGTGGGTATCCTATAATGAGGTTGAGCCTCTAGGATTTTTAATGAGGCTAGCTCACCATATGTTTCACTTATGCTTGTTTCCCACACTAAAATATACTATTGAATAAGGATAAGAGAAATAAATATAACATGAAAGGGAAATCTAAGGTAAGGATGGTTATGCACCAAAATATGAATGATCCAGTTTCATCTTGGAAACCTTAACAACTAATAATGAACCTAACCAAGACAGACTAATATGATCCTATCTCAAGGCCACAAGTATAAGTATTTTGTGTGGATGTTGAAGGGAAACCCTGTACTTTAAATGATAGAAATAAATAGGTCTGTATGGGACATTATAAAATTATGACACTTCAAAAAAGACAATAATGTCTAACACTTCACATAACCTATAAGGAACTAAAAGAATTAAATAAATATATGTAGAGAATCAATAGATGATGAAAAGGGACATACATCTACAAGTTAAACTCCAACAGTGTATACTTGACTTAAAACTAGAATTAGAAAATTTTATCTTGTTGCTTCAAGATAGTGTTATAAGTCAATTTTGATAGAGTAACTCTATCACTAGTTGAGGGATGCTTTTTTAGACTCAAAATCCCCTATATAGAGCAAAAAGGGATGAGAGAAGAAGGGGATTACATGATAAAATAGAGAGTTGGGTAATAAATGGTTGAAACCACCACTATTACCCTTGAGATCATTTGCATTCAAAGCATGCAACTACCCTAACCATGAGATAAAATTTCCAAAATAAATACAAATCTCCTTGATCCCCATGAGCAATCAAGTCTCCATTTTTATAGATGAGAGCCATGTCAAAGTTAGTTGCATGTCTCTACCAAGTGTGAATGATTTGATTTATATATTTAAAACTTAGTGTGTTCCTTCACTTTACATGTCCTACATGTATAAGGATGGAATCCCCATATCTTTCAATCTAGACCAATCCATGTTGCTTCTACATTGAACAACTGTTTGTTGAAGATGATGGCCATGTTAAAGGATGAGGACCTCTCCATTAATTACACTTACTAGCTCCCACTTTGAAACCTAGACAAGATATTTCTTATAGATGGAAAACCAATCTAAATACATTGGTTTTATTGTGTCCATTTATGTTGATGTAAGTCCATACAAATCCAAATTTTTTATCCCTTCAAAACTTGAAAACGTCCCCTTTTACTGAGAAAAGTTCCCTTCAACATTTTGGGAAATGGTCTCTCAGATTTTTTGTTTTAGCACTTCTTCTTGAAGGAATTCCTTAAGAATTTTTTCCTTCAACTTTTTGTCCTTGGGCACTTTTATGAAAAATTACCTTTAGACTTCTTGCTAAGTATCCTTCAAAATTTTCATTTCAAACCCTTTTCCTGAGAAAATCCCTTCAAGAAAATTATCTTGGCCACTTTGCTTTTAAAAAGATACCCTTTAGAACTTTTTTTTAGTACACTTTCCAAGAGAAAAATCCTTCAGGCATTTTGTTTTAGACAAAATGTCCAAAACAATTCCAATACTTAGCCAAAAAGACCTGAAGTAAATCTCCCAAAATATATAGGTCTTCAATGATATTTTTGCGAAAGAATTTCCCTAAAAGAATTCAGTGTTTGTCTTTTTCTTCAGACATTTTGTCCAAAAGAATTATCCCTTTGGAAACTTTGTCTTAGATGACTTGTCTGAAATAATTTAGCACATAGCCAAAAATAAAAGAGTCTCAAAAGAAACTATTTTAGCAATAAAAAGGCCAAAATAATTGCAAAGTAAATACTTAGACAAAAAGCTTTGTACTTAGCTTTTACAAGGTCTATAACCCCTTCTAGACTTGTTTACGAGACTATTGTTTGACCTTCAATCTTTAGAATTCTACTTAGCCTATTCATCTGGGTATAAGCTTGGTATATGGGCCAAAAAATGGCCAATAGGAACATGTCTAAATAATATGCATATTGAAAGGAAATGGGATAGAGCCAAAGAACAATAGAATATTCAAATGACCTCAAAAATAAGAAGCATAGAGATACAACCAATTCTAAACTAGAAAAGCTAGAAATAAAACCGTGCATGAACATGTAATATAAATATGTGTAAGAACCAAGAGATGCATATGTTGAATCTAAAGTAGTAATAGCTAGAAAAAATCTAAGTGTAACATGATCAATATCAAAATATAAAAATGTTAAAGTTTTGATGTAAAGTATAGAAATATATAACTTCGTAATCAAAATTATGTATAGTATGCCCCCAAATGGGTGAATGTGTCAAATCAATATCCTGTGTATCTTTGTATATGCCCCCATTGGGTATATAATAAAAAATATATATTGATGTAGTGGACCTGAGTCCTATATTATTATGGAATCACTCAGCAAGAATAAGTGAAGCATGTATGTATGATAAAAATTAACTATACTAAGATAGTTAACATATTTAGTGTCTAGAGAATATAAGAAATGTAAACATTACAATGCATATAATCTATAATTTTATGTTTAATGAGTAAACATTTGAATGTGTTTATGTTTTTAAAATTTTATATTGTTTTTTTATGTTTTGGATACAATCGATAGACAAGAAACATAAAAATGAAACTATATACAAGGAGCAAGAAAAAAGTAAAGTATGTCTAATTAAATATTGTAAATGAATGAGATTGTGTATGACCAAAGTGTAATGTCTCTATAGACCTAAGAGAACATCCATGGGATGTGGATAATCAAATGGTTGCTTAGGTAGAAGTTCAACCAATGTCAAATACTGGATCTATTCAAACTCAAATAAGTCCTCAACATCATGATCATCATACCGTTGTTTATGTATTAGTGGAGCCTATTCCTTGGCATTAGTCTATATTATGTGTATCTGAATAGAATTCTACTCTAATATGTAATATTCCTCCTATGTGGTCCTAGGGTATACCATATTGGATCGTATATTATCTATATGAAACTTGTGGTTCTCATTTGTGCCATCATATAAAATGTATACCATGTGTCCCTCATGACTAAATGTCAAACATGTATCTAAGTGATCAACTATGACATATATTGAATTTAACCATTTACTACCAAGTGTAACCTATAGACAAGTGCCCCTACTCATGATAAATAATAATGTGTTGGCCACCTTAGGGCCACATGAAACTAGTAGTGTGATATGTTTAATGGAATCCTAATAATGTGTGGCATGTTTTAGCTTATTTTCCTAATAGCACATATGATGTAAAAATGCCAAAGTGTAAGTATTAGGATCAAAATATTCATCTATGGCCACATGGGAGATGTATCTATGTATAATAAAAAACTAGATAGTCAATGGATCATTTTAGGAGTATCTATGTTGAAAATGATTTTATCTTGGTGCCTATATCTATGAAGGTGGAAGATGTATAATATAAATATTGACCCAAGCCTTGAACCTATTCAAATAATTTTTTAATGCTAATCATATATCAATATTGTGTCTTGTAAGTCTACAAAAATGATAAAATGGGTAACCTTCTTTCTATGATAATCTACTGGTAGATCTATGATAAACTATGGGTAATACCATCAATCCTCTATCAAGTAATATCTATAAAATATTGTTTAGTCTTTCTTGTGAACTTCTTACCTAAATCTATATAACTAGGTCCATATCCATAGATATAACCATGTGTAGTAAGTGAATGGAAGGATCTACTACTAATTGTAACTAAGTAGGTGAGCATGTAGTTGTAATATTATGAACTAGTTGTGCTACCAGTATAGAAAAAGGCATGACTGCCTTAGAATCATGTCTATACTCTCCTATGCCTACTAGTTTGAAACTCAATCCAAATAAATAATAATCAATGTCAATAGGTGTTGGATTATCCTCTATGGTATCTTGGGAATATATATTAGGGTTATGGATGTATACTTATTATGAATTAAAAAGTAATGGTAATTTTGTTATGACAATCCCATCATCTACCCTAGGTGGAGGTATATATATTATGGGAGGGTATGCCTCCATCATGGGTGAAAGTAATTTTGTTGTAAGAGGATCTAGAAAATATGTAGGAATTATCTTGATGGATAACCCAACCTCATATCTATGCATATACTCAATCCATATTTTTTTAGGTGGGGAATCTATGAGAACATGAGATGTCCCATATAAAGATGTACTTGGGGTACTAAGCTCAGTGACTATACAATATCCAAATGGTTGATTATTTGTTGGATAAGTGTATAAGTATCCTTCATGTAAAAACATCACACATCTATGCAAACTAGAGGGTATAAACTCCATAGTATGCATCAAAGGTCTCCCAAATAATAATTTGTAGTGCAAATTATTAGGCATCACTTGAAACTATGTAGGTAGGGTTTATAACCATACTATAATATCCAATGTAACATAACCTAATTTCTATATAGGAATGTCATCAAAACTTATGATATATTATGTGTTATGAATGTATTCTATATCAACCCCCATAATTTTTATAAATATGAGTTTGCATCTGTGAATTCCTAAACCACTATCAATTATAATTCATTTAATAATGGTGGTATTTATTTGTGTTTGGATAAAAAGTGGTAAATTATTACCAATAATTGATTATTATGTAAAATCCTCATTGGAAAAATATATAACATCCTCACTGTCTTTGATATTTTTCATCAAAAATTAAAATTAAGATGGTTCTATGTCACAAGGTAAAGACATATAATTGAGTGATTGAAAAATAATATCTTTAAAAATAGTTGCCTATTGAAGTAATTCCAATATGGATATCTTAGCTGGTGTGTTTCTCAATTGATCCACAATATCAAATGCTCTATGTTGATCTCTAGGTCCTATTGTAACATGATAGGGATGAAGAGGGATGGTGGTATTATGTTTTTCTTATATAGGATAAAGAGGCACCATGTTCCATATAATAACAACTCAAACCACAAGATCTACTATTTTCTAAGGGTGAGTAATAGAGGAAAGATGTTAGTGAATATAATCAACTAGTCTAGGTGGAGGTGGAACAAAATGAGTCCTCTGGGCCCTCTATGATCGAGTAGTAACTAGTGTAACTCTAAGTGATCCATGTAGAAATGATCCTCATAATAATGAGACTCAAAATAAAGAGGGAAAATTTGTAAAATAATATAATCTATGACATGATCCATGAGAGGAGTGACATACATGTGCATTTTTATACAAATGGTGGGTAATAAATATGTTAAACAAACCAAAAGTCTTTGTACCCAAAAGTAAAAAAATGTAATCCATTATGATAATAATGATGATAGGTGACAACTAAAAAATTGAGTAGATGTTAGAGACTAAAAGGTAAACCCTAATTGTGCACTATGGTTTTGAAATAATGTGATCAAAATAAGTCAGGTTCACCAAATGTTTTAACCATTTAGGACTTAGTGAATGTAAATACTATGTTGTTAAAGAGCTTAGTATAGTAAATTAGGATAGAAATATGCAATAAATATATCCATTGATTTATTATAAAATTGACTAATTTTGAACTTTCTAAAAATAGCAATAAATAATGTAAATTATAACTTTACTATAAAATGAATAAGACAAGTGATATGGAGGCTAAAAACTAAGGCATATGATGGTCTAAGTGTTGAAAATAGGATTTAGGTGTCAAAACCCCTCTGGACATTAACACTCTAATTAGATAGTAGCCCCATGTGGCATTAGTGTCTTTATTTTAGCTATAGCATCCTCTATATAAGATTGTTTTGAGCTTTTGGGTGCACCTATATCTAGATCTATCAATCTTGTTCCTACATACATGAGTTTTGAAACCTTGTAAATGGTCTATTTTGACTAACTTTATGGGCAAAACCTAATCCTTCATATTGTTAGGGCATTTAGTTGATATAATTAAAAAAGTGTGTTTGTTAGTGGGGTAGGCTGGATATCCTAAACACCCCATTTTGATGAGAGTTACCTACATACCAATACTCTAAAGAGGGATCAAGCCTGATGTAGTTCTCCCTAGCTAACTATTGGTGTAAGTACAAGTGAATCTAGTATAATTGTAAACTTGAGTGATTTTAATGTGCTTGATAATATAAATCTAAGTAATCTAAGCTTAATAATGTTGTAAATGGTATTATACAAAAGTATGGTAGAATAGGGTTTGATAACGTTAATTGTGCACCACTTATTCTAAGTTTGTATGTGTAATTTGCATCTGATTTCCATCTAGTGGTTAGAGGGTTAAATTCATGTATATATACTATTCTAGTGCTAAAATATGTCTGCGTCAACCCTAGGAGGTCTAATATTTGAAAAGATATTTTTTGTGGAAAAAGGAGGGAAAGGATAATATCACTAATATTGGGACACTATAACCATGTGGCACTATTATCCCTATTATAGCATTAGTGTCCAGGTGGTATAACCTAAGGCATGGAGGGCCAAGATGTAAGAATGAGGGTTTAGGATTGATTTATGGATAACCAAGGATGCCTATGTCTTGTATGAAGGTTAGATAAGTGTGAAAATAGACCTTAAGAAAGGTCTAGGGCTAAGTTAGGGATAAATGGTATCAAGTAGAACTATTAGTACTCAAGTGTCATTTTTAGGTGATTACATTTCCCCTCTCCTTTATTATATAAATTCAAAAAATTGAAATGACTAGGATAAAAGAAAAATAAGTGTACTTGGACTTACCTCAGAGTAAAATCCTATGATTCTAGATCTAAGTATGTGAATCATGGTCCATTATGTGTCTTGAAAGTGAAACATGCAAAGATTAGTCCTTATTTAAGGGATACAAAAAGCAAAGACAAAATTAAGTAAATAAGTAAAACTAAGTAGAATTAAGTAAAGGGATAATAGAGAGGAAAGGAATGAATACACCTTACTGGGTATTCAAACTAATGCAAAAACTTGGTGACAACATGTGTGTGTGTGTGTGCATGTATATAGTGATCAATCGATGAATTGATTAGACTGAGCCAATGTCTTTCTCAATCCTCATGTGTGGGTATCTCAAGAACTCAATCCGATTTTGAATCTATCATTTCCCACCCATAATTGATGGAGCATGATAGATGAATAGATTAGATTAGACTAATGGTGTTTCCAACCCTCTCATGTAAGTGGTTCAAGAAATCAATTAGACTATGAACCCATCATTGCCTACCCATGTGTAATAGATGCATATAAAATTGAAACTATGTCATGTAATTGAAAATGTCTAACTAGAGATGTCATCTCTATAGCTACTTAGGTATATTAAGTAGCTCTGAGCCACTCAAGAATGCCAACCATTATAGATGAAGTAAAGCATGAAACTAGTGTGTGACCTAGAATATGGTGCCTAATGTGTACAATGTAGATAATGAAATGGAGTTTGTCATTCCATATAATCAATAAGTATGTAATTAATCATACATAAATAATGTGTTGCACACATGCCCCTAAATCTAATATCTAAGCATATGGATTCTAGAATTAAAATTTGAATGGTCATGCCATGCATGAGGCCCCAAATCTAATAAAACTTGTATAAATATAAGCTAAAATGGTATGAATTTGAGTTAAAATGGTATGAATATGAACTAAAATAGTAAATATATAACTAAACTTATGAAAACTTAGACTGTACCTACTTTACTTTTTTGGTCAATCTAGATGTTTTTGAAACTAAGGCTACTTGTAGACACCAAAAATATGCACACCTATGATTTTGAATGTTGAAGTAGCACTGGAAGTACCCCTCTACCCTCTTAGGACTAACCTACACCTATCAGGCATAAACTAGCAAATATGTACTCAATTGCAACTAATTGAATAAATTTGGCCTTCAAGACCCTGTCCATATAAACCTTGACTGTTAATGATTAGGGTGACCATCGACAGTCAACCTTGGGGACACCTGACCATCAATGATCAGGATCCACATTCTCACCAAGAGCATGTAATCTCTTCCAACCCTTTTCTAAATATAACTTATCTAATTTATGTTATAATACTTTTCATACACAAATTATATTTCTATGACCTAGTTATACCTTCACTTCTACCTCTTGATTATGCCTATAAGAGAGAGAGGCTTGGAAAGTCAAATCTATTTGCAATAATTATTAGGAGCTCAAACATTAAGGATTTTTATTTTTTAGGTCAATTAACATCATCAATATTATCAAGAATTATGAACCATATTATTGAGAACCAACTCATCATGACCTCTCAACCAAGATTTTAGGTCTCATTATTCTGTTAGAATCAAGTTAGATTCCACCAATAGGCTAATTTCATCAACCACCTACCCAAGCAACTTCTGGTAAGATAAGTGCTTGTTTGTCTATATTCACATGCATTTATTCCATTTTCCAATCAATCTAGCCTTTTCCCAATTCTTAAAATCCATTTGTAGAATCTTGTCATCTTCTTATTGATCAAACCCAGAAATACATAGTCAACCATTGACAGTTACCCCAACTACTGATGGTCAGGCATAACCACCAATGGTTACCCCAACTTCCAATGGTCACCTATGGTAGAAAAACCAACAATCTGATTTCACCCACCCACACCCAATCAAATCCACTTTTCTATGTTTCCAACCACTCATAGATCCCCCTTATGATTTTTTGTAGCATACCCTAACCTGTTAGCACTAGTATTAATTAGTTTATCACTAATTAGATCATTTATAATATATTATTCTAGCAAGATTTCTTTCATTTATTTTATTACCTTTTTATTATTGATGTAAGCACCTTCTTTATAGCTTTATCAACTTGATTGTTTAAAATGTGTGGATTGACATCCCTAAGGAAGCTCTTGCTTCTAGGATCTAGTTATTGCTAGGAAATCCACCCAATTATCTATCTAACAAACAAGTTTTATTTAGTACTTTCTTATCTATAGGTATTCCTCCCAAGCCAAATAAGATCTCTTCACAATCTTATAACTTAGAGCATGCACAAATAAATAGGTTTTTCAACCATACCCATATCAATTATCTTTTCCCTCTTTCTTTAGAACTTAAAAAAAATTTACATGAAACATTTTGGCATGCCTGATGGGACCCTCACATTTTCTTTGCATTTGTATGCTCTCCTCTCTATTTATACTCATAATTGAAACTAAAATTTCTTTTAGGCTTAAAATCAACTGCATCCATTGCTTAATTTTAACATTAGTTCACTTTGAATTAGAACATAGTAATTTTATCATAACATCACCTTTATTGCACACACTAGCCATACCACTTTCATCATCAACCATCAAAACAATTTGAGACAAGGCTCGACTAGGATTTCATCACATAGTAGTCACCTTACCCATTCTTAGTAATCCTACTTGGAGGTCATTAACATGAGGAGAACCAACTCATCTCTCTAGTTGACTATAAACTCTTGGCATCAATATATATTGGCTAAGCACCCGACACCCTTATCATTATAGGACTGTGAAGTGAGGGGGTAGGCCCTAATACCAAGACACGTATTGATTCCAATATAGATTCTTTTGAGCACCTAAACAACCCAAAACCAACCATAAACTAATTTTATAGTACCTGATCTATAAGTAAACTTCTATCACACATTCTCATAAACTAAAGGCATAAGCCAAAAGTGAGATTAGAACTAACCTCTAGGATAAACATGATTATTAATGTGTGTGTCTTGATTTCCTTGATAATTTTCTTAGCTTATCCTTTTTTGAGTGGTGAGTTTGTTCTTATTTTCTCTTCCCTTTTTCTTTTATAGTTCTCACTCATCAATAGTGAAGAGACCTAATAGAATAAGAATCATCACTTAAACCAACCTCTTCTACCTCCTCATCTATGTAGTACATCTCTGAGGTAGAAGATTCACCTCATCCATTAGGAAGCCTAAATTTCCCTTAGGTATTTCCCCAAGGAGACATGGACTTTACCACTTTTCTAGATAGCAACCCAGTTGCCCTTCAACACTATCTTAACACCTCTCCTCACCATATCTTGGTTTCAACCCCACCTCAAGATCCTCCTCATGGCATGCCATCCCACCTTATGAAGGGCATCCATATTTTCATGATCACCACCCAACCTTTGACCACCCAAGCATATTCATCTACTAACCCCTTTTATGCTATGAATGAAAACCAACCTATCCAACCAACCATTAACCTTACACCTTCTAACCCTACTAATGACTCTTTTACCTTGGGGATAACCCAACCATTAACCCATCATTCTCCACTTTTAGCTAAATTACCCACCACTATCACTACCAACCTCCCCTATATCAAAATTATCCCATTAATCAATACCCCTTTACAAAGCTTAGGGGTATCTATCCCTTCTACCTCACCACCCATTATCACAAAGGTCACTACCTCAGTTCTTATCACCAACCGAACTACCACTCATGCCTAATCCATAAGGACTTCTTAACAGTTAATCATTACACCCAATCTAGGATACATCCCTAACCCACTACCTAACTACCATCATCCACCTACCATACTCAACCTCTAACATCCAAACTCTAATACATGGTAACCTCTCAACTGCCAAACACTTACCAATATGTTGCCCAATCTCAACCACAATATCAACATTACAATCCTTTTGGTGAACCACCTAAAACTAACCTAATGAAAATTCTCATGGATAAGATGACTTATCTTGAATCATCTATTTTAGGGGATCATAACATCCTATCCTATGATCATATTTTTAATTAACCTATTCATCCTTATATCCCCATCGAACCTTACCCTCCTCAATGGAAGCTTCCAAAATCTACTAAATTTCAAAGCAAGGAGGACTCCCAACAACACCTTAGGGATTTCAATATTGAATGTTACATGATTGCTTAGGATGATTCCCTTCTCCTTAAAACTTTCCCCATTTCTTTATCTAGACCAACACTCAATTGGCATAGTTCCCTCACCAAGCATTCCATCTTTTTTTTCATCGAACTACCACAAGTCTTCTTAGATCATTTTTCCATTAACATTTCCAATAATTTTTCTATCATAGACCTCTATTATATTAGGTAATTATATGATGAGTCCATTACTAATTTTTTCACCCGTTGGAAAATCTTCATTAATCATCTTTAATTTTCCTTGCCTCAACCTGAACTTATACAACTTTTTACTCAAACCTATGCCAATCATATATCTTGTACACTGCATGTCCAAAGCTTTATAATCTTTGATGAGGCTTTTACCATGGCATTTAAAATATAAAATTGGGCCATAGATGAAGGTAAATTGACTTTATGAAATAATAACTCTACCTTCAAGACCAATGAAACCTCTTCCTCCAAACCAGGTAACCAAGCCAATAATAGAACCAAGACTAGGGGAACCACAAATGTCATCATCCTTAAAAACACCCCTCTACCCAATATCAATAAACAAAAATATCCCATTACCTCTAATTAAAATACAAAGAACCCAAATTGAGGTAACAAAAAATAATTCACTCCACTTGGATAATCTTACACCTCAGTTCTAGAGAATCTACTAAAAGCTAATCTTATATAAATTCCACCCATCAAACCTCCCCAATAGTTTTATTCCTCTCATTAAAAACATATTTTTAAAATGAGAATGACCTCTATGCTTTTCATCAGGTATTTAGACATGATGTTAGTCGATGTAATACTTTCAAGAATATTATTCAATCTTGTTGATAAAGGGGAACTCTTGTTAGAAAATCCTAATGCCCCTCAAAATGAAGCTCTTGACATCTTTAGGAAACCTTTCTCAAACCATGCCCATATCAAAAATGAGGACATATTTATTGAATGCTCCCATTATGCCCACATGGTCAATATGGTTCATAGTACACCTACCCATGAGGACCCAATCATCCCATCTACCTATTATTTCCCCACCTCACCTACCAAGGTGATGGGGTCACCTTACCCTCCTTTAGATACCCAAACCATGGAGGATACTTTATCCCTATATACACTCATATAAGCATTGGAATCATCATATATTAAATCAACTAGTGCATCTAAATAAACAAGTGGTTTTGATTTACCACCTCCACCAACTACCAAATAAACTACCACACCTACAAACATCATCCTTAGAGGACAAGTGGTTATACCAATACCTCTAATGGAGGAGTTATCTATCCCAACCCTACCTTCCTTACCTCAGTAATTCAACCAACCTACCAACCATACTCTCCAACCTACATGTTGATTTACTATAGACACCTAAATTTGGCCACTGATAACCTTCAACCAAGCTTTTGACCAATTTTCACCAAAGTGCAAATTTTGTCTAAAAATACTAAAGAAAATTAAATTAATTGAAATTTATATATTCAAGTGCCAATTTTGGCATGATTATCATTAAATGGGGAAATGTAATTTATGGGCCAGTTAACTTTGATCAAATCATTTTGAATCAAATTGCCAATTTTGCACTTGGGTGCCCTAGATCGCACTTTTCTATCAGATATCTTGCACAAGACATGTGCATTTGTTAGTTTATGTTGGTAACATCCTAAATTTGATAATGGATCCAATGTATCTGATATTGACTTCCAATTCCAATCCAATCAAATTGTGGATCAATAACAAAACATTTTGACCAATTTGATTAATTTGTGCACTAAGAGCCAAAATTTGCACCAAAGTTGACTAATCATATTTTAGGCTAATTAAACCAAATTTTGGCCTTAAGTTAATTTTACATGAAACTTTTTGAATTAATCTTTATTTAAAATTGATTTTTATTTACTACATCATTAGGTGACATCATCATATGGGGTGGCATCAATAAGCCATAAATGAATAAAATATTAGGATTATGGGTCTCTCATGCCTCATTAAGACAATCCATGCCTCATTAATACCATCCATGTCTATTAAATATGATTATATCTCAAATAATAATGGGGATATTTTTTGAATGATTTTCATATTTGGATTTATTCATGGCCACACATCCCAATCTTTAGATAGACAGTCATGGTTGATCCTCAAGCCATTCCAAAAATCTATAAATAGGAGGCCTTGCTTATTAAATTTTATGATATTTTATGCCAACATTATAATACCCAAATTCATTCAAAAATAATTTCATCTTAGTTTTATAATTCCAAATTTTTAAGCCAAACCAAAGCCAAAGGTGATAAGAGGAGATGAAGGTAGCCACACTCCATTGAAGAAGATCTCTTGAAGCACGAGATGAGCAAGATAAAGAAGGAGCCTTTTATACAAATAAAATATTTGGTAATAAATTGGTTTTTTTTTTTTTAATATTTATTATTTATTTCTATTTTTATTTGTGTTTTCAAATGGATTTCCCTCACTAAGCTCTCCTTAGTAACTAGGCCAAGAGATGTATGCTAGTTAGTGTGTTGGTTTTTCAATTTGATTTCATTTTATCACTAACAAGATAATAACACCTCTCTTGAGTCAAATTCCTATTTCACATAATGGCATTCCCAGTGGTAATATCTTCATGAGAACATAACTTACAAACTTTTTTGTATTTCATAGTTTTAATTCTTTTTCTTGGTTGTTTTTGCTTTGAGTAACAATGGTCAATAAAAAACTCATAAATTTTTATTTAAATAATATTTTTGTATAATTATTTAATTCACATAGATAAATATATCATTGATATTCTCTAAAAATTTTACAAAAAAAATCTTTATATTTTATAATTTATATTTGTTTTAGTGACTATCACTTTCTATTTTTTATTTTTCTAGTAAAAATGGTTAGAACAGAGTTGATAAATTTTTTTGTATTGAATATTTGGATTTTAAATTTTTAAAATATGTTCACCCTAGATTATTTAAATTCTCTCAAAATTTTTTAGTAAACAAATCTATATTTTAAACATTATGTTAAAAATACTAACTGTAGGTTTTTATATTTTATGTGCAGGCTTTTATGTATTGTGTTATATAATTTTTTTTAGCCTTCTAATTTGTTGTTTTCAGGTGTTCATATATTTCATATTTTTTTTTAATATTTGTGCTAAAATTTTATAACCTAACACATTTGCTTTTGGGGTGATGCCTTAAGGGTAGATAAGTAACTACCAAACTTGGAATTTATTAAAACATGCTATTAAGACATCTTTGGCATGCTTTTAAAATGAATTGGAATCTTGTTTTTGGTTCTTAATAAAACATAAATTTCCTTAAGTGAATGTTTTGATAATTTAGGATTTTAAAGTTACAACTTAAGAGCAAGGGTTCAAAATAACACCACCGCATCTTTCATTTAGGTTTTAAAATTGAACACACTTGTCAATTTTTGTTTTTAATAGTTGTTTAATTAAAACTTGTTTGGAAAAGAGAAGGTTTGTGCATGTATTCTATTCCATTTTTCCCCTTTAGATAACCCTTATAATCAAAATCTCCATCCTTATCACAAAAACCCTAGTCCAAGGTTTAGAAAAAATGTCATCTAGAGCACTCCCCAAAAACTCGTCATATTTTGGGTGACCTTGAAAATGACCCTAAAGTCTGTCTTTTTATGTCTTTCATTTCATTGCATCTTGGCTTGAGAGGGGGATGTCATTACCTCCCATGAGCTATTTAGGGAATATTTGACCTAGGGTTTCATCTCCAAGCATTGACTTCACCCACTCTGACTAGGATGGAAAGGTTTGAGTGGTTAAACAACCTTCTAATGATAGAGTTGCACATGGGATGTATATGTACTTTAGACATCACACTACAATGAGTGAACAGTAGGATGTAGTGGTTATAAAAAGGACTAGACCTTTTTGAAACAAACCAAGTGCTATAGACACCCAATTTTTTTTCTTTTCTTTTGCATCATTTGATGTGAAATTCATTATGTAATTTATTACCATATAAACACTCAAAAATTGCTAGTTTAGTTGACCCCACTTTGCCATACCTTGTCAATTAGACATAAGACAATTTATTTTGTCATTTTGGTCTTAATTTGTGTCTAAAACTACTTGTTAACTCAAAAAAATTAACTAAAAACATATATTCCTCATTTTCTTTTGAACAAAGAGGTGTTATGTTGCCCATGTGAATCATCACTTTGCCTTGTTCAAAGTTCACCAAAACTTGGAGTCATATCATCCACTTCAGCATAGTTATGCTACCCAAATGAGTTTAGACCTTTTATAAAGTTTGTTTAAGTCCATTTATAATTTAAAATTGAAGTTTCACCTTCATAAGTTCATAGAGCTGATGTGTTAAGTGGATTCACCATTTGCACTAAACTTGAGGGAACTTAGGTTCAATTT
Source organism: Torreya grandis (assembly GCA_037957365.1). Taxonomy (NCBI): domain Eukaryota; kingdom Viridiplantae; phylum Streptophyta; class Pinopsida; order Cupressales; family Taxaceae; genus Torreya; species Torreya grandis. The sequence continues at coordinate 802,891 of JARHVA010000461.1, read as the reverse complement.
CCAATTTGGGTTGAAGGTTGTTTAAGACTCATATTCATTATCACCACTTGATAGAATTAAGTCATTTTGTGATAAAAACTTTCACTTCGAGTCCATGCACAATAACATTTTAAATTGAGAAAGGTAGTGTTATGCTATCAAATTTGTGTGAAACTATCTTTGCCTTAGAGAGTTTTTTGAAACAAGCATTTTGTCACATCTTTTGAGTAGTCTAAAACTATTATGCTACCCAAAACATTTCAAATATTATTTCATAATCCCTCTTGCATAGATTTCAAACTTGTTCCTATATTTTCAAACTAATCTGAGTGAACCATTGTGAACCTTTATCTAGTGCAGTTACGTCGTTCACTTTTATCTAGCTTATTTTTCAAAAGAACCAAGTTTTATACCATTATTTGTGAGAAAATAAACTATCTCCAAAGTGCCTTTTATTTCATACCTTATACCTATTTGATCGATTCCATGTCCAAGAGTCAAATTCTTAGTGTTTGTTAGAAGTATTTCAAATCTTTCAGATTAAAAATTTCATCTATTTTTAAAGTCTAGATTTTGACATTGTTTGGCCAATAGTCCTAGTGCATGGCTTGTTTGAGCCTAGCTTTTGACACTGCATTTAGCCAAAAGACATAGTAACTTCTAATTTCCTAGATTAGACTGATTTGAAAAACTTTGACTCTAGAATTTGGCATTTTGATTTTGAATTCATTCACTTAATATCTTTTTTGTGTAAGATGTGTAATGTTAGACACTTAACGTTAGCTTGTATTATCATAAATATTTGCATAAACCTTTTGACCCTTTTGATGAATCTAGACCAATTTGGAACATAATATTTTTTTAGATAGTGTATTTTTAGAGTTTGAAGACCTCACTTTGTCACAAAGCATTGACTATGGATCCCAACATGTACTCTTACACTCGTAGTGGACTCATGTATAATCCAAGGATTAGTAATGTGGTTGCACAAGAATAAATGGTGAAAGAACCCTATGTAGATAATATTTCTTATGAGATGGATCTTTATCCCTCTTATAATACTTAATTAGGGGCACAAATACAAGATCCATTAGATAACTATTTGGTTAATATGCCACCTTATTCAAAAGAAGACCAAGAACAAACCACACAATACCTAGTTGCAATACCCATAACTGAAGAACCAATTCCTCAACAATCATATTCTGTTAATACACCTTCCATGTATGATCCATTTTTGTTTAAGAATTATTTATTGGATAATAAAGACAAGATTTTGGTTAGATCCATAGAGGTAGGGGCTAAATTTTTGACATACTTCCCCCATGAGAATTTACCAAGTCTAGTAAGAATACCCCACAACATAATTTATGATCAATATAGTTCTTCTAGAAATCCTTTAGCTCTAGTCCTAACAACATATCAAGACCCTAATATTCCTAACAAAGGAAAAAACATCATGGAGGATCACTTTAACCAAATGTAGATAGCATATCAAACCTACCTGAATATAGCACGCAACTTCAATCAGATGAGCATGGTGAATAAACCTCTTATTGACTTAGTTCTTTCAACAAGAGTTTTGATAGAGTTAACTAGTCAAGACAATTAGAACTCAAACACATTCATACAAAACACTTTGGTAGACAACTTGATACATATTCCAATTATTGAATAAGTATCTTCTACTTTTATATAAAATAATGAAAAAAATATAGTGGAAAATGTGCAAGCAATGCCCAATCTAAATCAAAATGGTACTAATGCACAAATAATTAGTCAAAAACATGTACCTATAGTTAATACCATGAGTGGATCATCATACCAAGGAATAAGAACTTCTACACCCCAACCTTCACCACCTACTTCCCAACCTCAACTAACTACTTCATCAAGTGTGCAACCAACATGATTAGGTAGTCAACCAATAACCAATGTCGCACCTCAAAAACCAAATATGATTAATTCTAGTCCTCCTCAATAAGAGGCAAGTATTATTCTATAACAACAAGCACAATCTAGTGTAACAATACAATAGAGGCTGAATATATTTCCACCTCAATAAGGTGCAACTAATAATCCACCTCATCAGGTAGTGGTAGATATACCTCCTCAGTTGTAGACCAGTGTACCAATCCAAAACCAAATGATGATTAGCCAATAATGTGTAAATGTTGGTCAGTAATAGATGTTGAATCTTTAACATGCTTTAACTTCCTGATAAGGATTTGTGTAATAAGGAGGATCCCTTGTTTCTCAATTACCTACTAGAAAATAATTGGTTCAAAATATGCCACAAGTTCAGAGACAGGGTCTTGGTCCACAAGTTCCCACTCAACAACAAGGTTTGATTAGTCAACAACATGTCCCTTTTCAACCATAATAGGCACAATATAGTTGTATCCCTCCATCCAAACCACAAAATACTCTAATTCAAACCTTCATAGTTAACCCATAATAGAATATCACTCAACCAAATGTGCAATGTCAAGTACATCGTAATTCACATATGCATATTCCTAGTCCATTTCCCAACCAAAATTATATAGCCCAATAAATTTCTCAATCATACCTTAGTCAAAGTGTCTTACTTGTGACCTCCCAAACATCTACCCAAACTAATATTCTCCCTCAAACCAATGTTCCTTCCAGTTTCCTATCCCAAGAATTGCAACAAATGAAAGATGCAATTGCTACCATTCAGGTTGGGAAATAGACTAAAAATTTTAAGTTGGATGATGTGTGTTTTTATCCATCTAACATGGAATACATGTACATACCATTTCCTCCATAGTATGAACCACCAATATTTGATAAATACAAAGGGAAAGGTGACCCTAATGCCCATTTAAACATTTTTTTTATTGCATGCTAGCTAGTGGAATATAATGATATATACCTTTTATTAGTGTTTCCAAAGAGCTTGGTTGGATAGGCCTTAGAGTGGTTCTTAAATTTTCTCAAGAATTTAGTAACATATTTTGATGATCTCTTTGATAAGTTTGTGTAACACTTTTCCTATAATCTCAAACATGAGATTGCATTAGTTGACTTGACACAAGCAAAATAGAAAGTTGGTGAGAGTTTTGTAAGTTATCTACAATGATGGAGAACCCTTACAAGTTGATTTACCCATAGTTTACTAGATAAATAATTAGCCACTATGTTTACTAAAAATTTGTATAGTGAGATCATTTATCATCTTAAAATACAATGTGTGCATACTTTCAAGGAGATCATCAAAAAAGGCTTGTTGATTGAGTTAGCCCTATTATCAATCTTAATTTAACTAATCAGAATCAAGGTACAAATTAGGGAAGTGGCCAAAACCAACATCTAATCCAAGTGCAAGCATCACAACTAACACATGCAAATAATTAAGATAGACCAAATCAATTCAAATACAATAGGAATGTTGTGGGCAATAGAGTAATTAAATCACACAATGTCTGAATATTATGAACATCATCTATACCACCTTTTCAGCTTACTCCTACCCAATAACCTCTCCAACCAACATCACAAGCACAACAAAAAAGACCTGTGCAAGAAATGAAACAACCTTTACCATTATAAACCCCTCCTCTAAGAATAATTATGGCTACTAATTATGTCTTTAGTGACCTAGGAGAGCCTATTGAGTCTTTATTTCATAAACTTGCCACTGCTAATCTAATTAGTTGACCTATACCAAAGCATTATCTGTAAGGCATTCCTTATCCTGTTTGTACCATGAAAATAAATTTTATGAATATCATCATGTCAATAGGCATAATCTACAAAGATGTATGAAAATCAATCATTTGATTGAGAATATGTTGGAAAATAAGGAGATAACATTGGATAATGGTGCTTCCACCTATAATAAATCTCTTGGTATTTATCAAAACCCCTTTCCCCAACATAACACCCATAAACAACATAACAATCAACAACAACAACACTAATTAATGCAATAACAAAATCCATAGTATCAAAATCAAAGTCTAAACTAGTAAAATCATGATAATCAATAGTAGAACCCACAATGTTAGAATAATGGACAAAACCAAGGTTAGAATGGTAACAACAAACAAACCTACCATGTAGTTACACATGACTATAATGGGGTTATAGGTCATATTACAGGGGGTAGTGTTAATACCATCTCCATTAATCCTAGATTGAGCACTAATCAATATAGACCATTAGTAAATAATACCACTCAACCAAATTACATGGATAATCCTTCTTTGACCTGGGACCACACACAAGTGAACCAACAAATCAAGACTTCCACTTTTAGACCTTATATCAATAATTTTCCCAAGTATATCAGCAATCAAGACTTGTCTTATATAGTCTGACACCATTCCTAACATTTGTTAGCAATCATGGTCCAACATCTAATCTTGATTATGTAATCACAAATTGGAGGTCAAAGATTACTATACTAAGCCCACGACCATCTACCACTTTGACTATTATCCAACTAACTATTCAGCCTCAAAATAAACCATTCACTATTGACCAAGACAAGAAGTTTGATATTGTGGAATAATTTTAGAAAAAACCAAAATAGATCTCTATTTTAGATTTGTTGTGAATGTCAACAATCCGCAAGAATATTTTTAATGAGTTTTTAACCCAATCCACTATTGCTAGTGACATATCCCTTGATAAATTTCAAGCTTTGGTTGGACACCTATTTGTAGCTCAACAAGCCACATTCAACCAAAGTGATATGTCTTCCCTTGGCCCATTCCATAATAATCCATTATACATAGAAGTTTATATAAAGTGGCATAAAGTAAAACATGTCCTTATAGACAATGGATCAAGCCTCAAGATAGTGTCTCTAAGGCTCATCAATCTTGTTACATACACAATGGTAAATCTCTAGCCAAAAATGATAACTATCAAAGCCTATGATAATTAATAAAGAGAATCACAAGGCACTATTAGATTAAAAGATATCATTAGGACTTTGACCCATGATATAATTTGGCATGTATTTGATCTTGAGTTATCATATAATATGCTTCTAAGTAGGCCTTGGTTACATGGGATTCATTCATTCCCATCAACACTACACCAATGTATCAAGTTCTCCCACTCAGAGATGGAAGTAAATATTCTAGGAGACTTTCACCCATATGAGCATTGCAAACATCTTGAGGCCAAAGTTTCAAAGCTACAATTACCAATATGGTATGAATCCAAGTTCTAATCAAGATAAAGGAAAGGCTATACTTATTTATTCTTTATCAAATAATTTTATGGATCCTAATACCTTGGATTCTCTTTCCCACGTGCCACCTCCTAAATCTTCCAATCATTTTACCATTTCAACTAATGGCCTAGGGGAGTATGTGACCTATGATACCTTTTATATTTTAAATCTTCCTTAGTATCCCAGAACATTTAGAATACCTAGATTCACCCCACACATGCATTAGAAACAAAAATCTAAAGATAAACTTCATAATTTAGGACTGGTCACATTCATACCAACATCTGGCCAAAAACAAACCCCCTCAGAGGAGATGAATCATGGTTATATAATGGCAAATTGGCTGATTGTTAAAAGAGAACCAAGTACCCTATTCCCAAAAGGATCATTTAACATGAAGATTATGAAGGAAAAGGCCTTAAAATGAATCAACAAGGAACCATTGAGCCAATTTCCATGACTAAGTACAAAAGACCTTATAGAATTAGATTTAAACCACTTTGGGGTGACCCCACATATCTTATTTGAGTTATATCACTGGTGGTTAGTGATGATGATTCTAATAAAAAAGTAGAGTCTGATCATAGCCTCACCTTTGATGACCTAGTTGAGACTAACTTGTTTGATAATAATGCCATTTATACCCTTACCCTAGTCATTCATCACAACCTATTGCCATTATACTATGCCCATATAATAGATTGGGACCAATAAGAATCCAATTTGTTAATTGATGAGTTTTATAATGATGAGGCATTATGTGAATTTTTAGGCCTTAGAGACAACATTTCATTGGGAGATCATAAATCAATATTCTAAATTACATTTGATCTTGAAGCCTATTTTGGAGAGCAGGTGAACACCCTTAGCCAAAAATAAATAAATAAAACATTGAGGTCCCTAAGTGAAAACCTCTTTGAGGTGGTTTATAACCAAGGAAAAAGTAAATATAAAGGCCAATCTATTGGTGAAAACCTATTTTAGATGCCATTAGATGGGGGTGTTCATTCTTCTTCAAATTTATACCAGGGCCCACCAATGATGAACTTGCCTAAGGTTCTGAGTTCAATTTTAAACAACAAGTGTTTGATTGAATTCTTTAAGAATTTTTGATTGTTTTTATCACATGGCCAAATCTCCCATTAGGGGAATCAGATTCATCATGCCTATGAGAAGTTGAAAAATTCCTAACAGAGGACTCTGATATAGTCCAATAGTTCAAGTCTTTGCCTACTATCCTAGAAAATGGTTCAACCCTTCTAGTCAAAGATACAATAGAGGTAAACATCATGACTCCATCAGACCTAAAATGGATAAAATTAGGTGCATCCCTCACTGAGGAGGAACATGAATTCTTTGCAACTCTATTGAGATAATTTATAGATATATTTACATGGACATATTCTGACATGTTAGGTTTGGACCCTGCCTTGGTTTTGCACCACCTTATGGTCAATCATAGTGCTAAATCGATGAAACAAAATATACATAATATGCATCCTCACATTTTTTATTAGTAAATAAAGAGTTGGAAAAACTCATAGAAGCAGGATATATTTGATCCACTAACTACTCAGAATGGATATCTAATGTTGTACCTATTATTAAAAAATCCTGAATGAATCAAAATCTATACTAATTTTTGAGACATCAACAAATCTTGCCCTAGGGATGACTTTACATTGCCTAATATTGAAATTATTATTGAATTCACAGTAGGTTATGAAATGCTTTCACTCATGGATGGTTATTTAGGATACAACCAGATCAAAAAAACACTAGAAGACTGACAAAAAATAGTATTCACCATTCCATGGGGGTGATTTTGTTATTAGGTAATGATTTTTGGTCTTAATAATTATATATATATACATATATATATATATATATATATACACATATATATATATATATACATATATATATATATATATATATATACACATACATATATATATATATATACATACATATATATATATATATACATATATATATATATATATATATATATATATATATATATATATATCAAAGGTCCATGACCATCATATTCCAAGAAATGATGCATGATATTATTGAAGACTATGTCAATGACATATTAGGAAAATCCAAGACTAGGGCTGACCATCCAATAGTTCTATGTAGGATATTTGAAAGACTACATTAGTAAAAAGTTAGAATCAATCCAAATAAATGTGTATTTGGTGTAACCTTAAGCAAATTACTTGGCTTCATCATGTCTTATAGAGGCATTGAAGTCAATCCGACCAAAGTCCATGCTATAATTGAGATGCTATCACCAACTAATTTGAAGCAACTCCATAGTTTGTGTGGTAAGATCCAGTCTATCTGACATTCATCTCTCAGTTAGTAGGCACATGTCATCCTTTTACATATATTTTGAAGAAGGGAGTTGTATTTCACTAGGATGATCATTACCAAATAGCTTTTCAATAACTCAAAGACTATCTAGCTAATCCACCTGTTTTGTTACCTCCTATGTTCAAAAAGCCATTCTTGTTGTATCCATCAATTACTAATAATTCCTTGGGGTAAATTTTAGCTCAAAATGATAACAATGGAAAATATCATGCAATTTACTACTTAAGTCATACTTTTATCACATATGAACACACCTATCCACCTATTAAAAAAAGCTTGTCTAGCCATGTTCTTCATAGCTCAAAAGCTATGCCATTACATGTTGAACAATAAGACCATGGTCATTTAAAAATTAGATCCACTCAAGTATCTACTATATAAAATATATTTATAAGGTATAATAGCAAAATAGATCATTTTTCTTAGTGAGTTTGACACAGAGTATGCTAATCAAAAGGCAATCAAGGGATAGGTCCTTATAGAACAAATTGTTGAAGCACCCCTTGCGAACACAAAGCCACTCACATTTTAATTTATTTATGAATCCATAATGACCATCATTGACACACCTCTTGAGGAGTAGTACTGGAAATTTTATTTTGATGGATCATTCATAAAACATGGAGTGGGGTTAGGCCTCTTATTTATTACACCATAGGGGTATCTAATCCCTAAGTCATTCAAGATCAAATTTCCTTGTACAAATAACATGGTTGAGTATGAATAACTTGTCATAGGACATTGATAGGTAGTACACTAGAACATATCTCATCTCTAAGTTAATGGTGATTCTTAGTTAATCATTAATCAAGTGACAAACCAAAGATGACAAGCTGGTTCCATATAAGGCCATGGTTGACACTCTCAAGCAAGAAATTACTGACATTCAATTTGATAATATATTAATTGCTAGTAATAGAAATATAAATACCATTGCTACTATTGGCTCTCTAATTTGAGAAATAGACAAAGCTAGAGAGTATTAATTCCTCATCAACAATTTGGTCACACCAGATCGTGAACCTTCAACTATGGCAATGATTTATGATATTATTAGTCATAATTCTATTTGGTATTCAAAAATTTATAACTATCTTCATGACCAAGTTATGCCACCTAACCTATCCCAAAAAAAAACCAAATCTTTTATCCATCACTCTACTCGTTATACTCTACTTGGATCAACCCTTTATCGCCATAGTTTTGATGGAACTTTGCTTTGTTGTTTAACTTCAATATAATATACACTAGTGTTGTTAGAAGTTTATGAAGGGATATGTGTCACCCACTCTAAAAAAGCTATTCTATCTAAAAATATATTGCGTACTAGTTATTATTGTCCTATAATGGATGCAGATGTAGTTGATTATGTAAAGCAGTGTGATAAATGTTAATAACATGTTAATCTGATTCATGCCCCAACATAAACTTTAAAACTAATGTTGACACCATGGCCATTTTATACATAGAGACTTGACCTCAATTGGGAAAATAAACCCTAATTCATTTGATGTCTATAAACATATCCTTACTACCACTCAGTATTTCACTAAGTGGGTTAAAGCTATACTCCTCACTTATGTGATTGGAAAGTAAATTTCCAAGTTCATCTTCAAAAATCTCATTTGACGCTATGATATCCCCTCCAACATTATATTTGATAATGTAAGATCATTCAAGAACAAGGATGTTGACAAGATATGTTCCAAATATAACATCACACAACATTTTTCTACAACATATTACTGTCAAAGTAATGGCCAAGCCAAAGAATTGAACAAAACCATTGTCAATATTCTCAAAAATATTATCAATGATGATGGTCATGATTGGTACCTATAGATATTCCCTACCCTTTGGGCATACCATACTAATCATCATACTCCCATAGGAGCCACTCCATACTCACTTGTTTATGGTATTGAAGCCATCCTTCCCATTGAGGTTATATTACCTTCACTACACATATCTTTCAAGCATACCCTAGATGATGATGACTACTGAGTAACCTGCTTGTAAGAGCTAGACCTACTTGATGAAAAATGCACAACTATGTTAAAAAATCTCTAGACATATCAAAATAGACTCAAAGGCCACTACAATCATCATGCTAAGTATACAACATTTGAACTTGGTTATCTTGTTCTTAAAGAAAACCAAAAGAATACCATGGATAATAAAAATCATAAAGGTATATTCAGACCAAATTGGATAGGGCCTTTCATCATTATTAGAGATTATGGATCAGGAGCATATAGGATCACCACACCAGATGGAGATGAGCTTCCTCAGTCGATGAATATTATTCACCTTAAGTGATAATATGCTTGGGTGATAGGGTGTATTGTCTATAAGGAGCATTTTAGTTGTGCCATTTTATCACTATTCTTCTCGATACAAATATCATTATTATCCATCCTCTTAGCCTATTCACTTTACCATTCTGATCTATCAAGTAAACATGTTTTAAATCCTATCCTATTTGACATTGGTTTCACCATTACTTGCACCTTTTCAACACCAAGGAATTTGATCAATTTCATCAATTATTTTGAGTAATTCAAACAAAGATTATATTTTATAGTATGACAAAAAATTTGGTAGTTACATCCTTAGTTTGTTGTTCCTTTATTATTACCGGTCTTGTTACTAATTATAACTACCTTTGGAAAAATTAGTACCATTGATCTATGTCATTATGTCCTAGATATAACTACATATGGGCAAACTAGGGGAAAAATTTGTTTATTGAGCCTTGACATACCAAATTTCCACTTTTTATGCCATACTATGCCTTTTTAGCAACTATGCCTATTTTTTTTTTGAATTGATTTCTATGTTAGTCCAATTATTCTATTATAAGGGTGGAACTAAAGTGACTAGTTCCTACTCTAGGACTATATAGGCAACACTCGATACTTGTTGAGGTTAGCTCATTCACCCTTTCCACCATGATCTCACCATTTTATGAGAAACCTAAGTTTGAATACTCTCATCATTTTATGAGCAACCTAAGTTTTAATGTTCTCACCATTTTATGAATAACCTAAGTTTGAATTCTCTCTTCGTTCTATGAGTTTGAACCATTTAGTGTCTCATCATTCTTGATCAAGTTGAGATACTTCAAAAATTACAAAAACATTTATAAAACCATTAGAAAAAACCAAAAACACTTACCACTTCTTTGCCTTAAGTATTATGGGAACCCTTACTATGTTGTAAGCAAAATCACTTGTTTCTTAGTTTCCCCATCCTTTTTGGCCTTTTTCTCTCATGCACTTGCCATTTTTCAAGACCATTCCTATTATTTTAACACATCCATTATGTTTATTTTCATTAGTTATCACATTCTTCCCATTCCTTGAGAGAACTACATTTGGCCTAAATTTTTTTATTGGATATTACATCCATAAAACTATGTAGGTAACATCCACTTGACTAGTGCATATGGAGACAACTTATCCTCCCCCTTCCTTTTCTTCTATTCCCCCATTTCATTCATTTGTTAAGCTTTCACCTATTTTCTAGTGGTAATTTTCATATGGTTTATATTGCATTGTTTATTTGTTTATCTCTGCTTATCTTATTTATTTGTCTACCTATTTGTTTGCTTTAAGCACTATTGCCTTAATTCAGTCTATGTGCATTTATTGGGTGATTCCTTGTACACACCTACACTTAAATCCATATATATTCATCTACTAACATTGACATTATGTTTTTATCATTGGTGCACTATTTTTATTGTGTATTTGATTTCGAGAGTTAGTCTTTATGTATATTTTGGCCAAGTCCTCATGATGTTATAACATGGTGCCTACTGACATGTGCTACAACAAACCTTAGCTTCAAGAAGTCTATTCAACAATGACAAAATCAACATCTCTTTAACATCTCAATTCAATCCCAATCATATCCCAAATAAAGTAATTAACCATGAAAGAATTTCAACCTTTATTAGTTTGGATGAGCATCTCCTTACTAGTACGTTGTTATAATTCATGATTACCCTCTGTGTTAATTTACCATCATCAATTAGCTAATCAATCATGTTTTCCATAATCAGGGTCAAATGATTATAACTACCTATGGGCAAATCATTTCACACCATCCTAGCTACATTTCTCAATGATTATAACTACCTTTGGAAAAATCATTATGTTTTCACCACTTTACTTTTTTTGCCCATATAAGGGCAGTTTATTATCTTGTTTATTTATTCTAATTGGGGTAGCTCCATCTTATCAATTATTATAATCACCTTTGGGAAAATCATTGTGTTTTCATGTTGTGTTACCACTTTCAGGGTACAATTCTTATAACCACCTTTGGGCAAACCATTGTACACCATTCCACTTGCATTCTTATTTATTTTAGATAATTTTTCAATATCATTGTGTTCTCCTCCCATCATTTTCCTTTTCTTCTATCCCCTCATCTCCATTCTTTCTTTCAAGGGATTGATTGCCAACCTTTCCCTATGCCAACCATTCCCTCGAGGGGGCATCATGCAATTAGTTCATCATCATTGAAGTTGTATTCATACAAGAACTTTTCATTATTTGATAAGAAATTATTTTTCTTATAGCTTACAATGCCTTCCCAAATAGGGGCAAATTGTAGACACCTAAATCTGGCCACTAATAACCTCCAACCAAAATTTTGACCAATTTACACCAAAGTGTACAATTTTGCCTAAAAATACTAAAGAACATTAAATGAGTTTAAATTGATATATACAAGTGCCTATTTTGGCCAAAGTTTCATTAAATGGGGTAATACAATTTATGGGCTAGTTAACTTTGATCAAATCATTTTGAGTCAAATTGCCAATTTTGCACATGGGTGCCCTTTATTTCTCTTTTCTATCAAATATCTTACATGAGACACCTACCTTTGTTATTTATGTTGGTAACATCCTAAATGGGATAACGAATCTAATGCATCTAACATTAGCTTTCAATTTCAATCTAGTTAAATTTTAGACAAATAACAAGACATTTTGACCAATTTGATTAATTTGTGCACCAAGAGCCAAAATTTACACCAAAGTTTACTAATCATGCTTTAGGATAATTAAAAAAATTAGGTCCTTAAGTTAATTTTCCATGAAATTTTTTGAATAAATATTTATTGTAAATTTGTTTTTATTAATTGTATCATCAGGTGACATCATCATATAGGGTGGCATCCATAAGCCATAAATGCATAAAATATCAAGATTTGGGTCTCCCATGCCTCATTAAGACCCTCCATGCCTCATTAATACCATCCATGCCTATCAAATACTCCTATATCCCAAATATTAATGGAGATATTTGTATAATGAATTTCATATTTGGATTTATTCATGGACACAAATCTCAATCTTGAGATGGATGGTCATGGTTAATCCTCAAACCATTCCAAAAATCTATAAATAGGAGGCCTTGCCTATTGAATTCTAAGCTCTTTTATACAAAACTTATATTACCCAAATTAATTCAAAAATAATTTCATCATAGTGTTATAATGCCAAATTGTTGAGCCAAGCCAAACCAAGCCAAAGCCAAAGGTGCCAAGAGGAGATGAAGGTAGCCACACTCCATTGAAGAAGATATCTTGAAGCACAAGCCAAGTAAGCCAAAGAAGAAATTTTTTGGAAAAATCAAGGATTTGATAAGAAATTGGTGTTTTTTGTTCATATTTACTATTTTTCCATTTTTAGTTGTGTTCTCAAATGGTTTTCCCTTGTTAAGCTCTCCCTACTAACTAGGCTTAGAGATGTATGTTAGCTAGCGTGTTGGTTTTTCAATTTGATTTCATTTTGTCACTAACAAGATACTAACACCTCTCTTGAGTAAAATTCCTAGTTCACATTTGTTTCATATAATACCCATGGATCAATACCAATACATAAACCTTTTTACACATTAGTACATAAATTACAATTTTCCTTAAAACCAGACATAGATCAAACCACTTTCTATAAATAGTTAGGGCTTCCCTCCATCAACACACCTGAACCTTCTGTCATACCTCTAACCAAATAGTCCATCATATATCCACCACCTCATAAATGAATCCAAACTTATAACAACCTCTCGCCTTCTCAGTCAACCAAAACAACCACCACCTCACCAACCAAACCTTTAAAAACTCTTGGTGCCTTACTTAGAGTTTGGTTCACCCATCCTTGAAAGTATACTTAAATTAACCCAAGCCTATACCCAGGGCTTGAGCCACACCAACCAAGAGGACAAAAACATTGAATGGTCATATGATTAAGACTCTACATCCATTTACCATGCCCTCTATCTTAGGGCCTCATCCTTTCACTTTGCTTAAAAAACAACCCCCCTTCAACATATGTTACCCACTACCATTAAATATACCAGCACATTTATTATCCAATGCATCAGTCCTTCCTAGATTATAACTAGTTAAACCACCAAACATGGCCACCACAAACACCAACATACCCAAACCAAAACAATCAACTAAAAACACCACCCTACCCAAACCATCTCTCACCAAACCTATTTCCACCGACATGCCCATCTTACCAACCCAAACCATGAGACCTAAAAATTTCTTACCTCTAAAATTATCCTATACAACCATTCTTCAAGGATTATTATAGACTTATAGCCTCACATTACCTCCTATCAAACCTTTTGATCCTCTCCATTCAAATCTAGTTTGGTATAATGACCATCAAATTTGCTCCTATCATAGGACACATAGGCATAAAACTAAGAATATAAAATCTCTTCATGCTATTATCCACCAACTCTATGAGGAGGATGATCTTTTGGTAGATGAACTTCCATAACTACAAGTAAAAACCAGTCACCAACAAATACCTAATCCCCCACTCTCACCTCAGAGTGATGGAGAATATACCTCACCCCCCATCACACCTTCCCCCTCTATCCACACCATTAATATGGTCACACAATCACAAAAAAAGGATAAAAGGAAGGAAAAAGTATCCATTCGATGGACATAACCACCAACTAACCCTAAACCAAACTAGATCCAAACCTCTACATCTACAGCTATGCCTAAAGTCACCATGTTAGGTACTATGAAGGCTAACCCCTCTAAATCTATTAGGAGGGCCATCCTTAAAATAATTCACTAGTAGTTAGCTAAAATGAGCTTCTATGAGCTCATTTCTACCTCACCTCACCATTTCTAGGCCATGATCGAGGCTATGAAAGCCATTGAGGTTAGACCAAGAGACTCCTAGACTATAGATGCATTCATTGAAACTCTCCATCTCTTCACTCCTATTACATTAAAGGAATTAGAGATACCTTTTATCCACCTTGAACACCTAGATACCCCTCTCTTTATTACAACCCACATAAACCAAACTCACATAAAATGGGTTATGATCAATGGGGGAACTAGTATCAACATCATCTCTTCCCATGACTATGAGCAACTCAAGCTACCAGATAATTTCATGTCCAAAACTTCAGCCATCTTTATATCCTTTAATGACACCATGGCCACTACCTTGGGAACCATCATCCTTCATATTTGGTTAGGACCTCACATGCTTCCTAAGCTCTCCTATGCAGTTGAAGGTGAATTCTAGTATAATAATTTTCTAGTGAGACCTTAGATCCAAGCCATGAGTTGTGTACCTTCCACTTGTAGACACCTAAATCTAGCCACCAATGACCTCTAACTAGGCTTTTGGCCAATTTCTACCTAAAACACATAATTTGGCCTAAAAATACTAAAACATGCTAAATTATGTGAAACTGACATATTCAAGTGCAAATTTTGGCTAGGGTATCCCTAAATAGGGTAATGCAATTTATGGGCCATCTTGCTTTGATTAGATCATTCCAAGTCAAAATGCCAATTTTTCACTTAGGTGCTATGAATTGCTCTTTCCTATCAAATCTCTTGGATGAGACATGTGCCTTTATTATTTATTATTGGTAACATCCTAAAAGGGAATATGAATCCAATGCATCTAACATACCTTCCAATTCTAATCTAGTCAAATTTTAGACCAATAACAAGGCATTCTGATCAATTTGAGTAATTTGTGCATAAAGTGCTTAATCATGCTTAAGATCTAATTAACCTAAATCAAGGCCTATTCAAGAATTCTATGGAAAATTATTGAATAATTTGTTTTGGAAGTGAATATGGAATATCTGCATCATCAGGTCACCTCATTTCTTGGGAAGACATCCCTAGGCAATAAATGCCATAAATATCAAGATTCATGCCCTCTATGCCTCATCAATGCCTTCCATGATGCCCTCCATGCCTCTTAATTACCCCTTCTTCCAATGTCATGATGAGGATAATTATAAACTTAATTTTAAAAATTTTATTAATCCTTAGCCACACATCTCAATCCTAAGATGGATGGTTTAAGTTGATTATGATCAATCTCAAAAATCTATAAATAGAGAAGCCATGAACATCATTTTTAAGCTATTTTTGGTGCAAAGTTATAATGCAAAAATATCTTCAAAAATCCATTGCAATTAGTGTTATCATGCCAAATTGATTCCAAGCCAAGCCAAGCCATAAGCCAAAATTGCCAAGGAGATATGGAGGTAGCCAAGCTTCCATTGCCAAGGACTTCATGAGCACAAGCCGAGAAAGCCCCTACAACAAGAATTTTGGAGCATCCAAGGAAGGTAAAAGAGTTTTATTTTTTTTAGTCCTCACTTTTTAGTTGTGTTTGTCATTTTTTTTTGTTAACTAAGCTTTCCCTAGTGTCTAGGCCTAGAGATGTTATGTTAGTTAGTGTGTTTCTTTCATTTTGGAACTAACACCATACTAACCATCCTCTCTTGAGTCATATTCCTAGATCACATTATGACACACCCAATGGGACTAGATGCATCCCAAACATGAAGAAGACCATTTTTCATCTTTAAAATATTCATTTCAACCTTTAAAACTCTAACAAATTAATTTTTTAACATTATTTTGCCATTTTTATTTGCCACAATTTTAGACAATAACCAATGTTGATAAGTAAGACCGACATTAGTTATATATCTTAACTGATATTAGCTAGAAAAATTGACATCGATTGTATAACTATCATCTATTATGTTGGTATAACTGATGTCGATTAGATAACTGACATCGATTAGAAAATGTAACCATCAATGGTTATATAAACTGACATCGGTCAATGTGTTTTTCTTAAAACACAGACCTGAGAGCTCTTTTTCTAAAGTTAATTATTTTAGACTAAAAAGAGATTCAAAGCTAAAGGACAAATAATATTTTTTCTACAAGACCAAGCTTGACATTTGCTAAAAAAAAATTTTAAATCACCTTTTGTATGTTTAAAAATCAATTAGGAACCTTTTTTTGGTGTTTAAAGAAATAATTTAGATGTTTATGGTGAATGTTTTTCAAAGTTTGCAAATAAGACCAAGGGGTCAAATGAACACCACCTCATTTTTCATTTGAGATTAAAAGTGAACTCACCTTTTCAAAGATTTTTTTATTTACTTAGTTGTTTAGATTAAATTTTATTTGGAGAAAAGAGGGATGTTGTGTGTTGCTCTTCCATTTATCCCCTTTAGGGAACCCTTGGAATCAAAAGCACCATTCCTATTGGAAGTAGCCTAGTCCAAGAATTATAAAGAAAGTGATCTGAAGTACTCCCCAAAAAATCATCAAAGTTTGGGTGACCTTGAAAATGATGCTAAAGTCTTTCTACTTTCATGCTTTCTTTATTTTTATGCAAACTTGGCTTGCGAGGGGGATGTCATTACCTCCCACAAGTTCTTTAGGGAAGCTTCAACCTAGGGTTTCACCTCCTAACATTGACTTCACTTACTCCTTTATAGTTCCACATGGTATGTATTTGTATTTGGACATCACACTACGCTGAGCGAACAATAGGATGTAGTGGTTGTAAAAAGGACTAGACCTTTTTACAACTAGTCAATGCCATGGTCAACTAATTTTTGTGTTTTTATTTTACATTGTTTGATGTGAAATTCATTGTAAAATTTATTCCCCTAGAATGATAGAAAATTTGCTAGTTTTAGTCAACCCCATTTTGCCATACCCTTGTTAGGATTTGGATGATTATACTTAGGGTATTTTGGTCATTTTTGCTTGGTATGTTTTGAGACTAAAAATTATTTATTTGTGTATAAACCATGTCAAAACCAATTTATATATACGTCACTCTTTTGTATAAAGAGGCATTATGTTGGCCATTTTACACCACACTTGTGCCTTGAAATTTTTTCTAAACTTATTTGTGTATATCATTTTAGTTGCAGAGGATAGTGTTTTGTTACCCAAATCATGTTAAACCATTTTGCCTTTGAGTCTTTTGAAGCATAAAAAATAGCACATCATTCAAGCATGTTTATTCCATTAGGCTACTCAATTTATTTCAATACTTATTTCACCATTGTATCAAAAACTATTTGTTTCAAACCATGTCATGTATACCATTTGGACCTTTGTCTTATGCCATCGTAATATCCAATCTTGTCTAGCTTGTTTGGTCAAAATCCTTGTTTTCAATGTTGAGTTTTCAATTAACCTTGTCAAGTTTAGATTCAAATACTGATTGATTTCTATTTAGGCCTCAATTCATGGTGTTGATACATAGATCTTTCTATTTTGGGTTGCATAACTTTGATTAATCGATTACCCAAATTTGAAAACTATTGATGGTTTGTTTGTTCAGCACCTATCCTCATCATTGTTCATGCCTTTATTTGGGAAAACATAGTATTTCTTCAAAGAGCCTTTTATCTTATGCCTTATGCCAACTGATCATGTTTATGTTTTATTCCATGTGTTGGGTCTATGTCAAAGTTATTTCCAAACTTGTTAAATTAAATCAAATCATATTAGCCTTTGTTTCAAGTCTAGATATTTACACCATTTGGCTAAAAGTCCTAGCATATGCTTATTTATTTAAACCTACATTTTGACTCCGTATATGGATAAAAGACATAGTCACTCCAATTTTCCCTTTCCTAATTTAGATCTTATTTGGAACACTTTGACCTAGACCTTTGACATGTCAGTTTTTATTTAGACACTTGACCTTTTTTGCATATGACATTTGAGATTAACATTTGATGTTAGACTATTTTATGCCAAGTCTTATCACAAATCATTTTGGAGATACAGCTCCACTTTCAAACTACATTGGAGATATAACTCCACCTTTTGACCAAGTTAGACTAAGCTTAAACCATTTATCATTTGGACATAGTTCTCTAGAGTTGGTAAAACTCTAAGCCTTTTTATTTCATAGATTTCATAATTTACATGGATATGTCTAGATACACTTATGGTGGAGTCACATACAGTCCAACTTATGATAGAATGGCCACATAAAATCCTAATAGGAACCCCTATAGAGAAATATTTTTTGAATATTATTATTCTCTATATAATACTCCATATGGGGAACATAGTCAAAATCCAAATCGAAACCTTGATTGGCATGAAGAGGCTTGTGAGGATAACTTTTAAGACCCAACTATACATAATGTTATTTTGGATATGGATCCATACCCTATTTGTAATAATTAGTACATGGAACACTGTCAAGAACTAGCTTATGAGCTAACTCATGACTCAGATGATATGATTTATAAGGAAGACTTGAATGATTTTTATTGTGTAAGCAATCAAGTTTCATGATGTCCTTTTGTTATCTGATCATCGGCTACCCTATCCTTCCTTTAGATTATACGAGCTATCAAGCTCCATAATATCCAAGGAAATACCATTACTATTCCTAGACCTAGTCCTTTGGGTTATGTAAATAACCAAGCTCCAGAATGCCCCTTCGTCATTCGAAGATCTAGTCCTTTGGCTTGTGTGAGAAATCATGCTCCACACCACCCTATCATTACCACCTTAGGCCTTTATCCTTTATCTCATGTGATAAATCATGCTCCCCAAGGCCCTACCATTATCTAATCATAGACCATTCCTCATCTAATACCAATCCCATCCAAACCTCAACCTATCCAATCATTTAAAGACTAAGTTGTGTTCAAAACTAGTATTTCCCAACTAATTAGAAACTAAGGTTAATATAGCCAACCAATCCAAGATTTTTTTGTTGAATCAACCATTTGTGATAAGTCAACCTATGATGAATCACCTATTGATCCTATACTAGTTGTTGAGGAGTCTTACTCTGATGAGCTAGTCTTTATTCAGTCACTTCTTAATCATTATAACCACCTTTGGGAAAATCATTACCTCAACCATGTGCCTATTTTTCAAGAGCCTCTTATTGATAAGCCATTCTCTGAGGAGTTGTCTCTTAACCTTTTCCCATCCTTGAGGAGTCCCACTCTGAAAAAATAGTATTTATGGAGCCCATCATGCCATTATAGGTGATTACTTATCGAATACCAAGCATTCAACAAGACATCATTGTAAAAAAGTACCCATCTGATGAAGAATCAAAATTAGAGTCAAGTTCTTTTTTTAATTGGCATTGGATTTAGAATTAGAATCAAAATAAACATTAGTCTTAACAATGGATTTAGAGTCCCTTGAGTTAGAATCAAATTTAGAAGAAGAATATGTTCATGGCTATTAAAACATTGGTTACACATGCCTTGCAGATTAATTTGAATACATTTATGATCCTTCTATAATTTTTGAGGATGAGTACTTCAGCTTTAACACAAGCTATCCTAGTATCTTCTATAAGAATTTTGTGACCTCTCCCCATTCCATTACCATTCTACATGCCATAACCATTAATAAAGATATACATATTATTAACATTCCATCTCCCACAAGTGTCGATTAGGATATACAGAATCACACTTTGTTGAACTATATCCATGATGACATATTAGTTGAAAAAGAGAAAGGAGGCCAAGACCACATTCATGTAGCAAAAGAACATTTTCCTAGTGAAACCTTTTCAAAGGTGATAAGGGATAATCAAATTTAGAAATCAACATCTTTTAGTGAAACTTTTTTGAAAGCATTATAATACAATAAAAGTCAAAAGTCCACATTCCTTAGTGAAACCTTCTTGAAGGCTCTACAAGACAATCAAGACAATTTCAATGGTGAAAACCTTTTTGAGGCACCAATAGCTGAGCACAAAATTTCTTCACTTCTTGATAAAGACAAAATCAAATATTAAATCAAAATAAATTCTAATATATAGCCTAATCAGATGGTAGCTACTCTAACGATCAAACAATAGAAAAATCTAGTGGTCCTATTGAGATAAAAAGTCTTCAGCGCTACCATAACCAAAATTATGTCAAATCTGACATCAACAACATTATGTGTGACTGAAAGTCCTAACCTTCATTTGTTTCCCCACCATTATACATTTTATTATCATCTACCATTCCATTTTAAAATCAAGCCTACCATCCATTATTTTTCCTTGTTTACCATCCATGGCTGCACTTTACTTTGTAGAGGCTATAAATATACCTTGTCTTGATGCTTAAAGGAATCAAAATCAATGACCAAGGAAGATCACAAAAGCATTCTTGACAATCAAATATACAAGCCATTCTTGACAAAGAAGTTATTCATATGAGGTGTGGGCTATAAATTAACATGATCAATTATTCTATTTATATCATTTGTTGATTGGGATGTGCATCTCCCCATTAGCAGGAACAACAAAATAATTTACCACACCTAGGCCAACAACATGTGCCATATGCCATTATCATTGTTACATATTATTTTACCATTATCATCAACCTAGCCATTCACCCCATCACTTGGGGATAAACATATTACCATTTTATTTAATTTATCAAACCATCATTATCTTCAATCAATATTATGCCATCTTATCATTCCATTCCTATCTAGACCAAAGCCTATTTTTAGTCATCCTACCCAATCTTATTTTGATCATAGCTACTTTACTTCTTCTTACACTTTTTGTGAGAGGATTTTGATCCAGTTTCAATAATAAATCAAGTATATGTTTAAATGACAATCTATAAAAGTAGTGTGATAGATGATCTGACAATATATCTTTCATCTTATCAAGTTTGTTTATGTGATCCTGATTATAACTGTCTATGGGAAAATCAATGTCTCACCAGTCTTGCTACTAATTATAACCACCTATAGGAAAATAAGTATCATTTACCTAAGCCATTATATCCTATTTATAATCACTTATGGGTAAACTTAGGGTAACACTTGTTTATCATGCACTGTTACATCACCTTCCCATTACTATTTTCATTTGACTGGCCATTTATTAGTTTTGAGAACCTATTGGGACCTGGTTGGTTTTTATTCACCTTTTATGTGGATGGAATTACTATGAATTGAGTTCATTTTAGGACTATTTGGATCATTCTCAATTCATTTTAAGGTCACCTTAGTCCCCCTTTCCATATGCTCTCACCATTTTATGAGCACCCTAATCTAAACACACTCATCATTTTGTGAGTACGTATCTTGTCATTCTCTAATGAGTTAAGATACCTCAAAATTCCAAAAACATTTATAATATTTTATAATTCAAAAATATTTATTCTATCTAAGCCTAGTCAATTATCCTTGATCTGCCTTACTAAGGCATTATCATTATTAGGATGTTTTCTTTTGCTTTTGTTTTTAGGATTTCTATTTGTTTCTTTCTTTCAACTTTTTTTTTTTGTTTTTTTATTCACTTGCCTCTTTGTTTACTTTCAACACTATTTCCTCAACTTGGTCTATATGTGTTCATTAGGTGATTCCTCAAGCACATTATTCTTGAGTCCATCCATATTCATCCATTAACATTGTCATCATGGTTTTTATCATTGGTGCATTGTTTTTAAGTGTTTATTGGATTAGGAGTCAGTCCTTATGCATATTTTGGGATAGTATTCATGGTGTTCTATCATGAGTCCTACCATGACATGATATATAAAAAATAAGGTTCAGGAAGGTCTACAATCAATATATCTATAGAAGTTTCTCCTTGGTACCTTGGCAAATCCTCCCATCCCACCATTGATCAAATTAACCCATTAACCATTATAGTTTTATCATTTCTAATCAAGATGAGCATCTCCTCATTGGTAGGTAAAACTAAATCATTTCTAATGATCAATATTATTCCTATATCTATCTCTTTCATCAATTTTTACCCACTCATCTTTAATATATATTCCAGGTTATATCCTTGAGTTATGCTTGCTAATTATCCTTAACTAGGGAACCATCAGTTTTAGCCAATCTAGGTCTGCTTAATGATTATAACCACAATGGGAAAATCATTTTTTTGAAATTTATTCCTGATTATTTCAACCTTTTTGCAAATTAGTATCCTTTTTACATTAATGCATGGAATCATTTTCTCATTTAGATTAATCACAACCATGGGTTAGTTCCACCTTTCTTATTATTTCTTTTCGAGGGATCATCCATCAACAAATGTGATGGCCACTCCCTCAAGAGGAAATCATCATAGGCTTCCAAAAACCATTTGGAGCTTTATTATTTAACCATAATCTTATTTTTAGCACAAAGGCCATCTCTCATTATTTGAGAAGACATTACTTTGCCTATGGTTTGCAACATCTTCCTAAATAGAGGCAAAATATACACACCTAAATCTGGCCACCAATGACCTCCAACTAGGATTTTGGCCAATTTCTACCTAAAACACATAATTTGGCCTAAAAACACTAAAGCATACTAAATGATGTGAAACTAACATATTCAAGTGCCAATTTTGGCTAGGGTATCCCTAAATGGGGTAATATAATTTATGGGCTAGCTAACTTTGATTAGATCATTCCAAGTCAAAATGCCAATTTTGCACCTAGGTTCTCTAAATTGATATTTCTTATCAAATCTCTTACATGAGACACATGCCTTTGTTATTTTTATTGGTAACATCCTAAATGGTAATTCGGATCCAATGCATCTGACATCACCTTCTAATTCAAATCCATTTAAATTTTAGACCAATAACAAGGCATTCTGATCAATTTGAGTAATTTGTGAACAAAGTGCTTAATCATACTTAAGAGATAATTAACCCAAATCAAGACCTAATCAAGAATTCCATGGAAACTTGTTGAATAATTTGTTTTTGAAATGAATATGGAATACCTACATCATCAGGTAACCTCATTTTTTGGGAAGACATCCTTAGGCCATAAATGCCATAAATATCAAGATTCATGCCTTCCATTCCTCATCAATGCCTTCCATGATGCCATCCATGCCTCTTAATTACCCCTTCTTCCAATTTCATGATGAGGATAATTATAAACTTAATTCAAAAAATTTTATTAATCCTTAGCCACACATCTGAATCCTGAGATGGATGGTTCAGGTCGATTATGATCAATCTCAAAAATATATAAATAGAGAGGCCATGAACATCATTTCTAAGCTCTTTTGGGTGAAAATTTATAATGCACAAATATCTTTAAAAAGCAATTAAAATTAGTGTTACCATTCCAAATTTATTCCAATCTAAGCCAAGCCACAGGCCAAAGGTGCTAAGGAGAGATGGAGATAGCCAAGCTTCTATTGCCAATGACTTTATGAGCACAAGTCAATCAAGCCACTACAACAAGCATTTTAGATCATCAAAGGAAGGTAAAAGAGGTTTCCTTTGCATTTTATTTATGTGTTTTATTCATTTTTTTAAACTAAGGTCTCCCTAGTGTCTAGGCCTAGAAATTTTATGCTAGTTAGTGTGTTTCTTTCATTTTATTTTCATTTTGGAACTAACACCATATTAAACATCCTCTCTTGAGTAAAATTACTAGATCACACCACCCTCCATCATTGTGTAAAGTTTTAACATGAAGGTCAAGTTGTTAACATACAATCCAAACCTAGCCCTTTTACAGCATGCAATATGACCTACCAGCCTAATGACATTCTCTTACCTCCATCCAAAGTGCAACAAAAAACCACCATCAAGACCTCAACCATGGAAGCTAAAGCCATTAATTCTTCCCCTTCCATTGAGATCTTTACTAGTTCATCTATCCTCATGGACTAAATAACCATCACTGATCCTTTAGAACCTACCTTCTAATGCCTTACCCTTGGATAATATCATCTCTTCACCCTTGATGCCATCCTTACTCCCCAAGAATATGGGAAACCCAACCACCAACTAGGTTATGATCCCAATATTGGAACCATTACCCCCTTAGGGCCTCCAACCTATCAAACCCACTTTAACTCTAGGGGAATTGACAAACCACTTAATGAGTTTTTCACTTCATATCCACCTCAACCATTCACCTCTACCTTCTCTTATTTGGATAACCTAAACTTTACCAAACTATACCTTCATAGGTGTGCTTGGAAGGCATTTGGTTTGGGATGATATGATCATATCCCACACACATTAACCTCAATTGAGACCCAAAAACCTCATGAGAATCATATCCTCAGCTTCATTCTACCTAATAATAAGAAATCCAAACAAACTACCCCTACCATTATTGAAGAAAAGACCCTTCCTCACCAACACCCCCTCCACCTATGGGTGAGGATAAGGACATCATCCCACCTAACTTTTTTTTGTCAACATGATTACCATAAGCCCCCTAACTTATCAAAAGGAAATGGAACCCATATCCATCCCTTTGAATCATCCTAAACTCATAGGAGAAGACTCTCTTACTATTAACATTTTTTGGTGTTAGGATGTTGATGTTATTCTCACCTACCTTGGTACACTAGATTCTTCCATCCACAAATCCTTACCTATAAAAACCTAAAACATTTTAAATAAATATACCATGGATATTTACTTGGGTAGTTTGAATAACCCTCATGTCATCAAACTTGACAAAACCCTCACCCCCAAGGAACTACAAGACTTCTCTACCTTCCTCCAAGACTGTAGTATTGTATTCGCTTGGTCATATGCCGATATGCCTAGTATTGAACTAACCATTTCCACTCAAAACATCATAACCAATCATGACACCATACTTTTTAGATAAAACTTCACCAAATGCATCCTTGCATATCCCTCCTTATCAAAGAATAAATTTAATGCCTCCTTTGTATCAACTTTATTCAACCCATTGATTATCCCCAATGGGTTTCAAACATCATGCCTATCATTAAAGCCATAAGGGGACTACATATCTATGCAGACTTTCATGAACTCAACCTCACCTACATAAAGGATGACTTTCCTCTACCTATCATTGACCAACTTGTTGATCTTATAGTAGGTCATGAGATGTTGCCTCTCATGGATGGATTCTTAGGTTATAATTAGATTTTGATTTCCCCTAAAGATCAACACAAAAATACCTTTATCACCCCATGGGGGACTTTCTATTACAAAGTCATGCCCTTTAGTATTAAGAATGTTGGCATAATCTTCCAATGTGCCATGACCTATATTTTTTATGACCTTATCCATATAATCATTGAAGACTATGTGGATGACCTTCTTGGGAAGTCCAAGCTTTGCAAAGACCATTTAACCATTTTCAAGATTATCTTTGAGCAACTTACCCACTATTACATCTAACTCAATCCCGATAAATGTATTTTTGGGGTCTTGTTAGGAAAACTTCTTGGCTTCATCATTTCCCTTTGAGTAATTGAGGTTGATCCAGCCAAAATCAAAGCCATCCTTGATATGCTACCTCTAACCAATTTTAAACAACTCCACATCTTGCAAGGGAAAATTCAATCCATTTGTCACTTCATCTCCCAACTCTTAAATTTGTGTCAACCCTTCCACCACCTCTTGAAAAAGGATGTCTCTTTCAAGTGGATTATCGATTATCAAAAGGCATTTGATACACTCAAAGAGTACTTGCTATCTCCACCTATCCTTACACCTCCTAAGGATGACCAACCTTTCTACCTCTATATCTCTACCATAGACCATTCCCTAAGGGTTATGCTTGCCCATCATGATGAAAAACATAAGGAAAAAGCCATCTATTACATTAGCCACATATTTTTTGAATATAAGACTCGATACACACATATCGAGACACTATTTTTGGCTCTAGTCTTCATGGCCACCAAAATTTTATACTAAAATATTAACCATAAAAAAAATTTATACCTAATACTAACCCCCTAAAGTACATGCACTCCAAACCATACCAAAACTAGTGTATGGCTAAGTGGCTCATACTTTTAACTAATTTTGACCTTGAGTTCCTCTAGCAAAAATTAATCAAGGGGCAAATCATTGTTGACCAATCAACTAATGCACCCCTAACAAAAACCCAACCTCCCCTTCTTGAATTTCTAGACGAGTCAATCATAAGTCTATCTCAAGCATATTTTACCAATCATGTAACCATGTTTTTCAATGGTTCTAAATGTCAACATGGTGGAGGGGTTGGCATCACCCTTATCCCCATTATTAATGAACCACTTCCTTTGTCATTTAAAATAAACTTTGAATGTACCAATAATGTGTCTGAGTATGGAGTCCTAGTAATAAGTCTCAGACTACCTTAGCCTTATGAGTTAGAATAATCAATATCTTTGGTGACTCCCAACTTATGGTCAACCAAGTCAATGACATTTACTAGTGTAAGAATGAAATGATGCAACTATATAGATAACTAGTCATAAAACTCCTAGACTCACTCAAACACTACCATATTCAAACCACCCCATGACCCACCAATAAGTTTATTGATACCATGGATTCTCTTGACTCTCAGATCTTGTCGACACCATCAGACTCAAAACTATCATTAATTATCCATTGCCTCAATGAACCTTCCTACACCAAATCAGACACTCCAACCATCTTTAGTGTGGAAGATATTTTGCTTGACCTTTGGTATCAATAAACCTTCAACTACCTTCACCTTGGCATAGTTCCCTCTAGCCTCTCTAGGAATGCCCATTGGGTATTTATTTAGAGAACCTCTTATTACATCATTATGGGAGAAATTCTTTACAAACATGGTTTTAATGGCCTCCTATTCCATTACCTTCATGGTCTAGAGGCCTCTCACACTATCAAGGAGATACATGAGGGTATCTATGGGGGGAACTTTAGTGGACTCATTATGGCTAAGCACATCCTCTACCTAGGCTATTACTAGCCCACCCTTAACCAAGACTATTGTCATTATGTGAAAAAATTTGTTAAGTTTCAACAACACACCAATTTACATCACATACCTAGCAATAGTCTTTGTATGCATGTAGACTTTTGGCCCTTGTCACAATGGGGTCTAGACCTTATTAGTGAAATCAACACCCACTCTTCATAATGACATCATTCTATCATTACTGTAATCAAATATTTCACCAACTGGGTAGATTCTATTCCCCTTGTCTCAACAAAAGCTTAAAAGATCATTGAATTTATTACCAATCACATCATCTATTTTTTTGATGTCCCCCATAATATCATCATCAATAATGGTAAATCCTTTAAAAACAAGTTTAGGTCTTTTGTGATGTATTTGATATTAAACTTAGCTTTCATCACCTTATAACCCATAAGCGAATGAGATTTCATCACCTTATCACCCACAAGTGAATGGGCAAGTTGAAGCTTCTAAAAACCCCTTAACAACATGCTTATCAAAATGGGAAATGCCTCAGGTTAGGATTAGTACTTTCACGTCCATTTCACTTTATGGGAATATCGTACTAGCATCCAAATTCCTATAGGTGTTACCTTTTCTCTCATGTTTGGATCTGAGGTCATATTACCTCTTGAAGTTCAAATACCTTCTCTTCACACAAATTTACATGATCTTATCTCAAAAGATGATTTTCATCAAGAATACTTAGCTCAACTTGAGATACTTGACAAACACCATTTATCTACCCTTTTCTATCTCTATGTCTATCAATAAAAAATCAAATGTGTCTATAATAAACACATAAAATTCCAAGAATTCAATATTGGAGATCTTGTCCTCAAGGAAAACCAACATGTAACTAATATGGACAAAAGCAAAAGGGGAAATTTTCTTTCAATTGGCTTGGATCCTACATCATTACCCATAAGTATGGACCATGAGCTTATCATTTATCCTCTCTTAATGGTAAACTAGAACATAATCCTCTCAATGCTTCATATTTTCATCCCTTTTATTTTTATATAGGGATTGTAGTCATCATTTATCTAACTTAAGCTCATCCCCTGAAACTGCATTAATTCCCATCTTTTTAGGGACAATTGACTAAAAATGAATCATGTGATTATCCATCACAATTATATCCTAATATTGAGCTATGGATGCCATAACTCTATCCATGGAATTATTTTCATAGTACTTACCATCTTTTTGAGATTAGTTCCTATGGTCATTGTCACCTATACCTCCTTTTCACCTACTAAACCTTCATGTTAGCTTAGTTTTTCCTTCATAAAGGTAATCCATTGAGCATGTATGAGCAAGTCTCTATCAATCCAAATTTTTTTAAAAAAAAGCAAAAGAAAATATCAAAAATAAAAAAAATGAATTACAATTAATTCTTAACATTCATAGACTACTCCCTTAAAGGATAGCTATTGAAAACTTATTTCAATTTCCAAAACATGAGGTGGACTACTCCCTTGAAGGACAATTATCAAGAGCATTTGTATTAGGCACATAGACTTATACCAATCCCATGAAGGATGGTTGAGTAAAGCATTTGTCAAAGCTAGCAATTTCTTGGAAGCTTCCCACATCGATCAACTTCCTTAATCCTCAAGAAAAATCAAAATTAAAATCAAAGGTAGGAGCAAAGCCAATTTTGAAAGCCACAATCAGCTCTCATAAATGTAATAATGTTGAAAATCCAAAATTATATCTAATTAGTAAACTTTCTACATCGATTAGTCTACACTTTATATATGAACATAAACTTGTTTACTCTACCTCTTTAGACACCTAAATAAAAGGCATACTAGTCTCACTAAAGGTCTTAGTTTCACCCATTCTCCCTCCACATGTCACATGCATGGGAATATGAGCTTACTTGACATAATGTAATCAGGATCCCTATCTATAAACCTAAGCATGCATACAAATATTTGGAAAGGATTGTGTTAGTCTTTACCAATGAAAAGGCATCATGTTTATTTTCTCATCTTTTATTAGTTTATATAAGCCTATCACTATACGCATGAACAATAAACATCACATCAAAAGCATCCACATCATGAACTATGTTAACAAATAATGACATATATCCATCAATGAGTCAATGTAAACATATCATAGCAAACCATAAACATCAATCACATCATAAATGATAATCATGTCATTACACCATCATAAGCATAAACCAAATCACTGAGCAAAACATCAGGGCATATACCATTTCCCATTTCACCCATATAACCATAAATAAATCCATAACATGTATCCATCCATAACATATCCTATCATGACCATGAGCATAATCAAATCATCATATCTAAGCTACTAAGTAGAACAACATACACATGAACTAAAATAATAAGCCATAATCATAAACCATAATCATCCATCATACATAAACATAAAAAATACATCATATACATTGAATCATCAAGAAAATCATACATGTAAAAATGTATCAGCTTTCTAAAAATAATATACATTTCACTACATTGATGCATAGGCTGGTATCAAAATAATACATCATGATACTATATCTGAACATAATCATGGGCCTACACCACTACCACTAGCCCCATCTACACCTATACCTAGTGGTAGTCTCATTGGGACCCTTTTCTGTCTGACTATAAAAGCCCATTAACCTAGTGTAGTTATCAATGGCTCACTGACCAAGATTTCTCTATACTCTACATACCTCATAGACTAGGGTAGCTAGTCTAACACCATCACCTCATAATATCTAAGCTCTATGATGGTAGTTAGATAGTGTGATTTGGTAACTATTTTTGATGGCCCTCTTGTTACTGTTGCATTTGCTCTATCCCTCTATTTAAGTAGATTACTCTCACCTATAATAGTGGTGAGATGACCTCATAATGCCCAAATATATCCCTATAATGTGGAAACCTATTTCTATAGAGCTTGTAGCTGAGCTTGGGCCACAACTAACACTCCCCCAACCTATCTACCCTAGCTAGCTAGATCTATAGCCATTAGTACTACCCCTTTGTCATCCCACCCACATGCACAACTACATAGATAGGTTGGTACCAAGCCATGTATCTATATGTATTCCTTCAATAATTTATGGGGTCCCTAATTAGAATATCTTCAAAGCCACCAGTTAAAACTATCTAAATAGGCTGAGGCACTGGTAACTAAACCTCCAAGTCATGCCTCGTATACTATGGATATGGACCTAGTACACCTTTTAATAATCTAAAATAGAACCACACATAATCCAAGGGAATCAACTCCACATCACCCTATTAATGGCCCACTACCCACCTATGGCTCTATATAGTGAGGGTCTTCCTCCTATAGCATGTCTACATAAGTAATTATAGGTATAACCTCCATATGATGTCTGTAGCTACCAATCCACCTAGGGCAGCCCTAAACCTCTCAACATCATGTGCTCCACCTCTAATCCCTAATATAATGTAGTCATCCCTCCACCTCATAAATCCCATTGGGAACTCTAGCTATGTGTACCTCATCCATAGCAATCCCATAGGCCTCAAAACTTGGATGTGATTATAAGCTATGTAGTACAGAACCATGCCCACACTAATGCCATACCTCTTATGGTGTTTGAACCCTATATCTCTCTATAAATCTAGACTAGTAACACTGGGACCCACCCAAATACTATCCTCCCAAGTAATAGCTAAGCTAAAACATCTATTAATACATAGAGTAATATCTCATTGCTAGAATTTAGAACACCAAATCAAGTAACTGTGATCATCAACATCATCATAAGTCTCCTCTCCTCAGGAGCCCTCTCATATAGTGTTGTATAATTGAACCTTATAGAGTGTCAGTAGAACTATTCACTCTCATTTCCATATAGATACTTGACATACTTGTCTTATTCCTCCTACTCAATCTAATAGATCACCTTTCCATTTTGTGGGAGCTGAGCAATCTTATGGATATCCTCTGGGAGAAAATTCATCTCCCCAATCAACAACAAGGTGTTAGTAGTAGGATCCCATCTCTTGATAAACACTACTATCATGGACACATCCCTAGGCATGTGTTGGTAGTGCCTCATCCCTCCTATCCCTAATACCTTCATATGTGCCCAATCATCAATAAGCATCCCCTCAAGTAGTGTAAGGAAGATCTGTAATAAACCATCATGTATCTGTATCTTCTCCTGAGCTTGTACCAAATCAAATCACTTGGCTTAGACCCTAACTAATCTCGTTTACTCTATATTTTAAAATCACCCCTAACCCTAGCCTCCTAGACCTAACCATAACAACTAACCCATTTGACTAAATTTCAAATCTAATCCCCTACCCTAACCTTATCCATTAAGTAATTCACCATATACTATCCTCAAACAAGCCCTCAACACTTAGAAATTTTTACCAAAGGCTAGATTATCCTAACTAATAGCCATTAGTCATGTTGACCATCATTGATTAGGGACCCTTAGTTCCTAGGGTATCAACCATTGATGGTCACCTATGGGTATTCCATGGCTGGAATGCCCAAACCTACCAGGACCCTAAATAGGGAACCAGTTCAAATTACAACTAGCCTAAGCACTCTATCCAACTAGCCTACTACTAAATCACCTACCTACCCCATCTATTTGATGCTCTACCCACTCCATTTAACTAAAACCCCTAAAACCCTACCTACAACATATAGAATAAAAATAAAAATGTGTAGACCTCTCTCCTATGCAAACACAAGTAAAAGGAAAATCAAACCTATATACCAATTTAGTGTACCCCTTACCTCATTTTATGTCCTCCTTCATGGTGTGATCCCTCATGATAGTACTTGGCCATGTCCTCATTCTCCTTATATCTTAGGCCCATGGAATCTACCTCACACCTCTAGCTAATGAGCAATACCCACCTCAGCATGAGCCTTCCTTGCAAATATCCAAAATCACTTAGATCTCAATAAAACACAACACAATAGAAAAAGTGACAATTAACTTTTGTTTTTTTACTTTTACCCCCATACTTGTAGGGTTCCCCTGATGGTCGATGGTTAGGGTGACTATTGATGGTCACCTTCTGGGGACCCTAACTATCAATGATCAGGATACCCTAGAAACCCAATTTCACCTTTTACCTTTAACCTCCACATTTCAAGTAATTTACCTTATGCCCTTACCTACTTTTTAAGATGACTTTATCTCACCAACCTAACCACCCTATCACCTCACCATTGGTCTCTTTTGGCCCATCTGGCTTGCAATTTTGTGACACTTTTTACCTTTTCCTTTGGTCATAGTGACAATATTCCCATGATAAACCTTTTAAATTTTATGCCACCTTTCACATACTAACCTACTTATGTCTCACTAGGAGTACTTCCTACCTCAGATACCCATGACACTTGACCTATTTTTGTTTTCCTTAAGAGCATTTCCTACCTTAGATACACATTAAATACATAAAGATCACTTCAATGACTTTCATTTATGAGTGTTCCTAGCTACCATGCCTATAGGTGGTCACATGGTTCACTCATCACTTTTCCTTCTTAGCATTGACCCTTATTTTTACAAACTTTGGTAACCTTATCTATGTGTGATCCTGGTTATCACTCCTTTTTATCACATTTTGTGTGCATGTTTCCATCTCAAATGCACTACCTATTGTGACCACCTAGTGAGTCACCATTTACCACTTATCAAGCCTATACCCACTTTAACTTCACCTCACTAACTCTTAGTTTAATGGGGAACACCTCTTCCCACTCTTAGGGAAAACAAACCCATGACCCATACTCTATTTTTGTTTTGTATCTCATTCATGCAAGCCACATAATAAAAAGGGGGAAAATGTAGACACCAAAAATTTGCACACCTAAAATTTTGAATGTTGAAGTAACCTTGAAAGTACCCCTAGACCCTTTGAGGACCAACCTACAACTATCAAGCCAAAACTAACCAATTTTCACTTAGTTACACCTAGATAAATAACCCTAGCCTTTAAGACCCTATCTTTGTGGACCTTGACCATCGATGATCATGGTGACCATCGACGGTTAGCCTTAGGGATGTTGATGGTCAGGATCCACCTTCTCACCAAAAGCATGCAAGCTTTGTTAACCCTTTTATAAATATAACTTATTTAATTTGTGTTACAAACCTTTGCATGCATAAATTACATTTAGATGGCCTAGTTACACCTTCACTTCCACCTCTTGCTTATGCTTATAAGATAGAGGCTGAGGAATTCAAAGCTATCTACAATAATTATCAATAGCTCAGGCACTCAAGAGTTTTCTTCTATAGGTTAATTAATGTCATCAACATTATCAATCATTATTATCTATCTTATTGACATCCAACTCATCATCGCCTCTTAACCAAGTTTTTAGGTATCATTATTTTTATAAAATCAAGCTAAATTCCATCTAACAATCTAACTACATCAACCACCCAACCAACTAACTTCTGGTAAGATAAGTGTTTGTTTGTTAATATTCATGTGATTTTATTCCATTTCATAAACAATCTAGGCCTTACCCAATTCCTAGAATCCATTTGTGGAATCCCATCATCTTCTATTGATCAAACCCAAAAATACATATTCAACCAATAATGGTTACCCAAATCACTGATGGTCAAGCATAACCATTGATGGTTACCCCAACTGTCGATGGTCAGCTATGGTAGAAAAACTAAAAAACTAACTTCACCCACTCATATCCAATAATATCAACTTTTCTATGTTTTTGACCACTAGAAAAAACCCCTTCTAATTATCTGAATCATACCCAAACCTTGTAGCACTAGTATTAATTATTTTATCACTAATTAGATCATTTCAAGCCTATTCTTTTAGCAAGCTTTCTTGCATTCATTTCAGTACCTTTTGACTATTGATACAAGTAACTTCTTTACATCTTTATCAACTTGATTATTTAAAATGTGTCGATTGACATCCCCTAAATAAGTTCTCACTTTTGATATTTATATATTCCTAGGCAATCCACCCAACTATTTATCTAATAAACAATTTTTCTTTAGTGTTTTCTTATATGCAAGT
This sequence comes from Torreya grandis, assembly GCA_037957365.1. Classification (NCBI taxonomy): domain Eukaryota; kingdom Viridiplantae; phylum Streptophyta; class Pinopsida; order Cupressales; family Taxaceae; genus Torreya; species Torreya grandis. The sequence goes on along the minus strand of JARHVA010000461.1, from coordinate 768,236 downwards.
TTTCCTCCCAAGCCAAAGAGGATCTATTCACAATTTTTTGATTCAATGTGTGCACAAACAAGTAGGATTTTCAACCATACCCATATCAATTTTATTTTCTCTCTTTCTTTATAACTTAAGCAAAAATTTACATGAAACACTACTAGACATTAGCACCACATCTTAGACAGTAGCACCATGTGGCACTAGTGTCCCAATTTGGGTGTTAATGTCCATATGTTTGGGTTTCTATGTAATTATATTGAGATTTATGTTATTATTTCCCACTATTTTTATCTGAGTTTGATTTATATAATATGAGTTTATGTTTATAAATATACTCTGAAGGCATTTTAATTCCTTGATCTCTATGACAAACTCGTTTGAATTCCCCTCTTTTGAGGTGAGTTGTTTAACTTATGAAAAAATTGTCCTAAAAATTAAACACTTTGAAATATGTGTGTTAGCTAGAGACTATAAATTATTTATGTAATAATCAAATATAAGGTGTATAAAACCATCATAATGTAAGATAATCTAATCATAATTTTATAATGTGCAATGTATGTTATGTCTAGCATTCACAAAGTTGTCAAGATAGATATAACAATCTATGTAATAGTGAATTTGAATAATAATTGAGTAGCTCCCTAAGGGGAAGGGGATGATGTCCATCATGTTAACAAATTATGAAGGGGAGATACATGAGTCCCCTTATGTAATATAAATTTAGAGTGTATAACAAACAATAGACAAGTGTCATAGCCATGATGCAAAAAATAAAACATACATACAACACACATGAGGCATGTAAAGTTGGCCAAGGGGAAAAATTTAAAGGGACATGGGAACATGTCACTAAATTTGAGAAATCAAGACATAAAAGGACTTGTTTAAATTTACACACACATAAACAAAAAGCAAGTTGGCTTAGAGCCACAAAGAAGGATAAGTTCAAATGTATGCATACACAATCAAGAAATCACACACAAGGACATGGGCACATGTCTAAATCACACATATAATGAAAATAAATTTTTTAGATCCAAAGATGAATGGCATATTCAAATGACCTTGAATAGAAGAAACATAGAGATACAATAAATTCTAAACTATGAAATCTAAAAATGAAAGTATGTATGAATATGTAAGACAAATCTATGTAAGATGCAAGATTTACATATATTGAGTCTAAATTAGTAATAGTAAAAAAAATATGAGTGAGTTTAACATGATAAATATCAAGATATATCAATGTTAAATCTATGATGTAGAGTTTAGAAAGATGTAACCTAATAATATAAACTATGTATAGGGTGACCCTAAATGGGTGAATGTGTCAAATGTAAAACTTGTGTATCTATGTATATACCCAAAGTGGGTAGATAATAGAAAATATGGATCACTATAGTGGACCTGAGTCTTATAGGCAATTTGGAAACACTCAATAAGAATAAGTGCAGAATGTATGTATGGAAAAAATGACCATACTAAGCTAGTATATGTATTATCTGGAAAATATAAGTGTAGACATGGTAATGCATATAATCTAGAATTGTGTTTTTTGAGTAAATATTTGAATTTTTAGCCTAAATTAACCACCATAAGTGAGTGAAATTCAAAACTTTGGTCATTATGATCTTAACTTTGTTGATATCCATTAGAGAGGTTTTGTCATAGTCATGTTGCTCTCATGGTAGTAGGCATTGTGTCGTTCTTGATAGCTTGTAGAGTTCTTAGAGTGGTTTTGTGGGAACTGGAGTCAAATAATATAGTTTTGTCATCAAAATTCATTCAACATGGTCTCCTTCATGTGTTTATTAGAGCTTAAGGTTGTTTTGATAAGATTAAGTTATTCTTTTACTTTAGTCTTATAACATGTTCTAAGATTGTGGTGAGACTCATTATTAAATATCAAATATGAAAGTATAATGTCATTTTATATGTGTCTTTAATGTTATTTTTCATTATTTAATGTCATGACATTTTTACCTAGACCATGTGTCTTGACCATAGTGTTTCAATACTCCTTTACTAACATTTGGACACCTTTATAGCTACACATTCTCCATTTATAACATCCAAAAAAGATATAATGAATATATTAGATGTTAAAAGGATGATAAATGATCTATTACATCAGTTAATCACCATAAAGGATAGGAGTAGCTCCATAACCACCTGGTTCTTGCTTCTAATAGGGTCAAAAGGCAAGATATGGTAGTATTATTGAAGAAACATGGTATATAGTGTATTAATTCTAGAATGTTTTCATTGAATATCAACTTATAATCTTGTAAAAGGCTCTCTCTAGTCACTTTATAATTAGATTCATGTTTGGGAAGAATTGGTAGGCCTAGAAAAGGGAAAAAAACTCATTTATTTCTACATTGGGTCCTTAGTAGGTGAAAGAAGGTAGTTTTATTAAGGATAATTAATGAAGGAGGGAGAATCTTAGGAATAATTATATTAGGTTTTATATGGGGTCCCTATTATCTCTCAATCCATGGTCTTTATATTTAGAAATATCCTTTGTTCTTTATGAGCCATTGTTAAGAATGTGGAGCCTCTAAAACCCATGTAAAACTCTACAAGCTCCATTTTTTGCATTTAAATGCACTTTGGAGCTCAATTAGAGAATAATAATGATTTCATGACATTTTTATGAATCCAAGGGACCCGCTCAATATAAAAACTAGTGCTATTTTCCTAGTTCCAAATCTGCTAATGTAATAATGTTGTGTTTTGTTAAGATTTACAAGATTAGATAGGTTTCTTAAGAAGTGTGAGGTGTTTTAAAAATAATTTAGGTTGAAATAAAGTATTAATAAAGTATAAAACTTAAAAAAATTCAATGAATCATTTTATATCATCTTTAAGGCAAACCTCAAATACATGAGAGAGTGAAATTCCTATGTATAAGTTTGTGCAATTGAAGAAGTTTTATATCCATTACTATTAAGTGAAAACTTCTAGTTTTGATAATATAAGTGAAGTAAGGTGGTTGATATATGGTTATAATAATATCATAAATATGTTAATATTGTTTCCCAACTTCAACTAAACCTCAGGATCATGATTGGTTATGATCTAAAATTAGACACTCAAGCATCTATAGGTGGATTGTGAGGTATATTATAAGAACTAAAGGATTGATAAATTTTGTAAAGTTTCTTAGTTTAAATTATCATAAAATATGTAAAAAATACTCATAATATTATAAGTATTAATTAAATCCATTAAATAGGAAGATATGATCCAAAACTAAGGTAGTATGGCTCAAATCCCAGAATGTTCACACACAAGACTGTTATTGGTAGAATAAGGAAAAACACATATCAGATTGAATGAAGTAATAAGAATAATATAATAGGTCATAGAGGTTGTGAATAAATTCTCCATTCTTATCATAATCACTAGGAATCCCTAAATTATCATATGGTTACAATCTTCACCCATGCAACCTGATTTGAGGTATGTTTCTCAATGGCAAGCCTAAAGAATGAAGAGTTTTCCCTTAATATCCATATATTATATGGCTTAATAGGGTTGATAATGAAGTTTAACCAAGTTTAAAAAGGATAAAATATTATCCAAAAGTATTTATTTAACCTTTATTTAAACCCCACAACAAAGGATCCCCTACATCTCTTTTGAGCCTCTTGCCAAATTGACTATGCATACCTATGAAAGGATTTCAATGATTATCTTAGGCTGATTTGAGATGTATAAAACATATCTATGGATCATAATATATGAACATGAGGTTATAAAATTACCATGAATTTATCTATAGGCTATTAAGGTGATAATATGGAAGAAAAGGGGCTTGAAAGACCTAAATGAAGACCTATGGGTCTGTGTGAGCAATATGAGGAAAATGTACAACTAAGGGTTGTGATCATGAAGATTAAATATTTTGATAGATATAATAAACATTAAATAATAATATCATATATATTTATGGCATTGGTTAAATATTAAATCACTCAAGTGTAGGTATTCTCAAGCTTAGTTAGATGTTAGGCCTAAATGAAGACCTACATGCATGCTATAGGTGTAATGGAAAAAGTGCATTTGTTGTGTTAAATGAGATTAGTGAGGTATGTGGGAGAAACAAATAGATATTCACACAAGTTTTTTTAAATGATAATAAAGTCTTTGTAAGCTTTCAATGTGATAAACAATAGTGAGAGGACCAAGAAGACTAATAAGGGATAAAGTCCTACTAAAGCAATTACAAGAAATAAAAGCATTTTTGAGAATTTTAAAACCTCAAGTCACATGGGATAATATATTTATACATTATGAGGGTATTTTTATAACTATTATAATAAAATCTAACCAAAAAAATGAATTTTGAGAGATTCTAAGCCTAAAAACTCTCTCTCAGCCTAAACATGCCAACTTTGCCAATTCAAGAAGGTTTTTATGTGATTAGAGATTCCCTAAGAGTTTGCATGTGATGATAATCACAATGTGAGAGGTGGAGAATTTTTTTAACATGAGGATCCTAATGTTAGTTCATTCATAAAATCCAATATATTTATGAACAATGTTTAATAAGGGTAACCACTCAAAACCCTCCTATCACCTTGTGAAAAGTTTGATAAGCCTAATAATTTTGGATTCAAACTCCAAAGAAAATTCTCATGGATTACTATGCTCTTTTGGAAAGATGGGGGAGGTTTTAAAATAAATATTTGTTGTATGTTTTTTATCTCAAGGATCATTTTTGGGATGTGTTTTTAATTCTATGTAGATGTCTATGACTTTATACAAGTCTTTCATAAGGCTCTCAAGGTATTGAAATGAGTTTTCAAGCCATATTAAGTCTTATATAATATTTCCTTCTTGATATCATGATGATAAATAAGTTTCAAACATGACTTAAATACCACAAAGGCTAATGGGAGTTGTATGTAATGAAGACCAAGACTAATTCATAGTGTGGAGGTAATGACTACGCACAAGATAATTAGGCCTACGTGTCATGATAGGAGCTTGTAACTCCTAAAAAAAGAATGGGTAGTTTCAAGGAAGAGAGGATGGGTCATATAATAAAATTTTGATTTCCTATGCCAAATTCATGAGAGACATCATCTACCGATCCAACACACATTGAGGATAAGTGATAAGACTATTTATCACCTTTTTTCTTGGATTATAATTGATCTATGATAGACTTACAATCATGATGGATTAATCCAATGTAATCTTTCTCTCTCACATTATTCTTCTATTTATTCATCCTTGCAAGGATCGGAATGGATCCTTTCATCAGGAGTCTGATGTAACTCTACTCTTTTTTATGCCTATTGATCAATAAATTACTTTTTTACTTCCTTTTAAGGTTATATGTAGTGTGAATATGTGAATGATTAATCTAAGAAATGTAGACTTAGATCACCTTGTTTTGTTATCCTATTCTCCTTGCTTTATAGTTTGTTTCTTTATTGTAGGTTTTGAAGAGTGTCATTAGGGGTTCCATGTGGTTTAGAAGTGTCTAACATCTTCCCTTATACTCACATATAACCTTACTTATTTTCAAATAAGTTATGTGATAGGTTATTTTAGGATAATTATATTTTTATTATAGTACTATATGTCTTAATGCACATGAAAATAAGTGGTAGTGGTCATAAGAGTTGGTGTATCATCCCCTTTTAGGTCATAGTTTCTTTCTCCATTTTCTTTTCAAGCTATTAGATTAGTGATTGGTCATAAGTGATGCATCAAGGTATCTATCCCTTATATATAGGTTTAATCCATTAATTATGGCACACATAACCTAGGATTGTTCCCATGTGTAGCTTAAATTGAGTGGACTAAAAACACCTTCTCAAATTTTTAAAATCTATTCTAGAACATAAATGTCTTTGTGTTTTTGACACATTATATTATTTTTTTATTTTATAGATATAATCGATTTACATTTAATATGATTTTTTTTAATTTTATATGTAAAATATCCTTAGATGCATGATTTTCAATGGGTTTTTGATTGCCTTGCCATCAATTGAAGCTAGATGGTATACTTTTAGGTTAAGATTTTCTATGACTAAGTACATGCCAAGATAATTTAGTTTAAATTTTCCTTTGTTCTCTTATTTAGTGTTGACTTTTCTAAGATTTTTTTTAACTAGATTGTTGACTTCAAATTTCCTATTGTGAACATAGTTATTGTAGGTCTACTAGATTCATTTCTAATATGCCCTAAGTTCCTCTACAACTTGAATGGGTGTGTGATCCCAATGCTTTAATTCATGGAGACATATTTTTATAAAGTGATTATCTATGATGAGCCATTCTAAGGAGAAATATAAGGATGGGATTTCTAACTCTAGTGGGATAACAACTATTGTGCCATATACTAGTGAATAATTAGTAGCTTCTATCAGTGTGTCAATACTAGTGTGGTAAGCCCATAGTGCATAGACAAGATAATTATGACAATCATCACCAAATTTTGTAAATGTTTTGATAAGGAGAGTATTGATTGTCTTATTTATTGCTTCTACTTGACCATTTCCATATGGGTAGTATGGAATAGATAATATGTGCTAGATTTTATATTTAACACAAAATTTATTCACTATTTTATTCTTAAAATAAGTTTTATTATCTATAAAAATGGGCAGGACTTAAAACATCCTCTCAAAGTTTTCAAATATATTATATAACATGAATGTCTTTGTGTTTTTGACATATTATATTTTTTTTGTATTTTCTATATGTAATATATTTACAAGTAATATGAAAAGTTTTTTTAATTTTATATGTAAAATATCCTTAGATGCATAATGTTCACTGGTTTTTTTATTTCCTTGCTATCAAGTGAAGCTAGATGGTATAATTTTGGGCTAACCTTTTCTATGACTAAGTACATGCCAAGCTAATCTAGTTTAATTTTTCCTTTGTTCTCTTATTTAGTGTTGACTTTTCTGAGATTTTATTTCAAAACTAGATTATTGACTTCAAATTTCCTACTGTGAGCATATTTATTGTAAGTTTGCTAGATTCATTTCTAATATGCCCCGAGTTCCTCTATAGCTTGAATGGGTGTGTGATCCAAATGTTTTAATTCATGGAGACATATTTCTATATGATGATCATCTATGATGATCCATTTTAAGGAGACATATAAGGATGTGATTTATAACTCTAATGGGATAATAGCTTTTATGCCATATACTAGTGAATAATTAGTAGCTTCTATCAGTGTGTGATTATTAGTGTGGTAAGCCCATAGTACATAGACAAGCTGATTGTGATAATCATCACCAAATTTTGTAAATTTTTTGATAAAGAGACTATTGATTATCTTATTTGTTACTTCTACTTGACTACTTCCCTATGGTTAGTATGGAGTAGAGAATATGTTTCACATTTTATATTTAACACAAAATTTATTCACTATTTTATTCTTAAAATAAGTTCCATTATTTATAATGATGGCCAATGGGAGGTTGAAGTGAGAAATAATGTTCCTCATGAGAAAATGACATATATCTTCTCCCTATGTGGATTATAGTGGAATGGCCTCCACCCACTTTTTAAAGTATTATATAGTTGTGATAATGAACTTATGACCTGCTACAAATTCTATATTTATCTTATAAATTAGATCAAAATTCCATAGCATGAATACCCATGGGGATACTATAGGTTGCAGTTGATGTGAGGGGACATGGTGTACATATTAATGGGATTGAAATTTATCATGAAACTTAGAATATGCTTGGCCTTCTTATTCTGTGGTTGGCCAGTAATAACCTTTTATGAGTAATTTATGTGACATCACTTTACCACCAAAATGACCATCACATTCACTATCATGTACCTATCTGATAGCCAAATTAGCTTCTTCAGCTATCAAACATTAGATTAAGTGTCCCTCAAAATATATTTTGAATAAGTCTCCACCAATAATGACATATCATATGGATTTTTGTTGTAGTATAGAGTGTAATAGTTTTATGTATAAATTTGTATATATCAAAGAACCATTCAAATGTTATTATACAATATGTGGTAACTAGAATCGTTAGAGGTATGAGGTCCACATGAGACAGTAATGGAGATTGTAATCATTTGATAATGAAGATACCCTAGTATTCATCTATGTTAATGTGGATCAATGATGTTTCACTTGCCATTGCATTGACATGATGATTATCTTTACATGGAATGTTTTCAATAGAGAAATTTTCAAAATGAGTCTATAGATAGCAAACCATATTATTATAGGGAATAAGGTGTTATTCTTTGGTTTGGTAGATTTATGTAACCTAATTAATAATTAATTTTGAATCCTCATAAAGTTTAATTGATTTGATATGGAGATATTGAGCTACTTGAAGGCCTAAGATAAGATCTTCATATTTGGTGATGTTGTCGGTACATGAAAAACTAAGCTGGTAAGTGGGCTACTATATGCCCAAGTGGGATAATGAAAAAAATTCTATATTTAGCACTAGATTCACATCTATAACCATAAAATAATAGTATCCATATGTTGGAAGTGGTATTATATGCTCTGAAGTCATCCCTAAACTCATAGTTGATGGGATTTATGTCCATTAATGGGGTTACTACCAATTGATATGCAATTATCTAGCCTTTTACTATTTTTTAAAGATGATATTGAGGTTAAATTATATGAATAACATAGCCCATTTGGAAATATGGCATGAGAGATGTGGTTTTAACATGAAGAAATTTAAATGATCAACTTTTGTAGTGTATTACGTCTCATTATTGATTATATAGTGCTAGAACTTTTGAGTATAAAATACAAGTGTCAAACAAAGTTTTTCTATTATTGGATAATTTTATTCATTGTAAATAAGTGTATGACTAATGTATTAAATGGCCCACTGTAGATGTTGATCATGATGTTGTGCCAAGAGTGCACCGAGTACATGATATATCATTGAGAGGTAAAGGAGAACCAGTTTATTAGGTATTTTAGGACTTAAATGAATGCAAATCCTATTTTATTAAATAGTTGAATAAATAAATCAAGGTAAAAATATGCAATAAATACATCAACTAATTTGTTATATAATTGACTAATTTTAACCTTTAAAAAAATAGAAATAAATAATATAAATGAGAGTTTAGCTAGAAAATAATTGAGACAAATGATTTAGAGGTTAAAACTTGAGGTAAATACTGGTCTGAGTGTCACAAATAGGATCCAAGTGTAAAAATCCCTCCTATAAAGTAGTGCCCTATCTGGATAGTAGCACCATATGATAGTAGTGCCCCTATTTTGGTGGTAGTGTCCTTTATGAAAGACTATTACAAACTTCTAGGTGCATATGTGTTTGGGTCTATCAAGCCTATTCATGTATGCACGAGTTATAAAACCCTGTAGATGGATTATTTTAATTGATTTTATGAATAAAACCTAATACTTCATATTATTATAACATATAATTAATATAATTAGAAAAGTGTGTTCATTAGTGGGGTAGCCTGGACATCCTCAATACCCCACTATGATGGGAGTTACCTACATACCAATATTCCAAAGAGGGATCAGGCCCAATGTAGTTCTCCCCACCTAATTTTTAGTGCAACCAAGTGAAAGTAAAGATAGTATGATTATAAACTTGAGTGTTTTAAATGTGTTTGAGACTAGAAATCTAAGTGATCAAAGATTAAGAATGTTGTAGATGGTAGTATGTAGAAATAGGATAGAATATGGACTCATAACCTTAATTGCATACAACTTATTATTAGTTTATATGTGTAATTTTAATCTAATTACCATTTAATGGTTAGAGGGATAAAAATCATGTATATATATATATATATATTGTTTTGGTGCTTGTGTAGGTTATAAAAGAGGTCTGGGCCAACCTTGGGAGGTCTAAGATTTGAAAATAAATCCATTTATCAAAAAAGGAGGGATAGGCTAATAACACTAATATTGGGACACTAGTCCCATGTGGCACTACTATCTCCATTATGGGGCTAGTGTCTAGGTGGTAGAACTTGAGGCACAAAGGGCTAGGATGTAAGAATAAGTGTTTGAGATGAATTTAAGTATAACTATAGATGTCTATGGCTTACACAAAAGCTGAATAAATGTGAAAATAGGCCCTAAGATAGGTCTAGGGCTGAACTAAGGATAATTTGTCTCAAGTGGCATTCTTAGAACTCATGTGTGATTTTTAGGTGATTACATTTACCCCTATTTATTATACAAATGTAGTAAAGTGAAATGACTAAGATAAAGGAAAAAGAAGTGTACTTGGACTTACCAAAGAGGTGAATCCCACAATTTTAGATATGAGTATGTGAAGCATTCTCGATTGTGTGTCTTACAAGTGAAACATGCATAAATTAGTCCTTAATATATATAAAAATTAAATAAAAATTTGAGTAATAAAGTAAAACTAAGTAAAGGGATAAGATAGATAAAAGGAATCAATATACCTCACTAGGTACATGGATCAATGCTTTAACCTAGTTACAACTTGTGTGTGTGTGTGTGTGTGTGTGTGTGTGTGTGTGTGTGTGTGTGTGTGTGTGTGTGTGTGTGTGTGTGTGTGTGTGTGTGTGTGTGTGTGTGTGTGTGTGTGTGTGTGTGTGCGCGCGCGTGCATGTGTGTATGTGTGTGTGTGTGTGTGTGTGTGTGTAGTGATAAATTAGTGAATAGCTTGGATTGAGTTGATGGCTTACTAAATCTCAGGTGTGGGTGGCTCAAAAACTTAGTTTTATTTTGAATCCATCATTTCCCACCCATACATGGTGGATCATGACTTATGAATAACTTGGATTGGATTGATGGTGTGTTTAACCCTTTCATGTAGGTGGATAAAGAACTCAATTAGACTATGACTCTATCATTGACTACCCATGTTTAGTATATGCATCTAAAAATAAAAATATATGATTTATCTAGAAATGTCTAACTGGAGATATCTAATTGTAGATGTCAGCTCTATGGCCACTTAGGTATATTCAATAGTTCCATGCCACCAAGAATGCCAACCACTATAGATGGAGTAAGGCATGAAACTATTGTGCAACCTAAAATATGATGTTTGATGTATATAACATAGAGAATGACACTGAATTTGTAATTTCATTTGATCAACTAGTGTGTAAGTGAGAAAATGGAAATAATGTGCCACACACTGTAGACACCTAAAAATTGCACACAATAGTTTTCAATCTCGCATTACCTTTAGAACTTCCATTGGACCCATTTGTAGCTTGACCTTACCAAACCCCCACCTAATACATAATTTAATTTACACTTTTTTTTACCTAATCTCTTTGCCCCATCGACCATTGATGGCTAGGATAACTATTGATATTTGGCCTAACCATCAATGATTGGGACCTCACCCTTGCTTTAAAAAACTTTAAAGCATTGCTAGCTCTTTGTTCAAGATTTAAAACTCCTAAAAATGGCAACTTATCTTTAGAAAAAGATTTTAAAGATACAAAAATAAGTAGCTTTATCCTCTATTAAATTGGTAACTTCTTTTATTTCATTTAGTAATTTCTACCTATAAAATGGATCTAAGGAGGAAGAAATAGGGAGATCAATCGGTCATCAAGCATTCAAGATTTCTTGTAGATTTTAGGCATCCATGCTAGTGAGAAAACATCATCACTAGAGACCTAAAACTCTATCAAAATCACTCTGAATAGGCCCAAAGCACCATTACTCTGGCTACATCACTCCAAGATTCCTCCACTCAGTGCTAGGTATTTTGTGTTTGTGTTATTTAGTTTATCTAGTTTCTAATCCCTTTATCTTATCAAATCTACTATTAGCACACTTGGTACTTCCCAGCCCTATATCCAACCAATGTTTGACCAAAGTCCCATTCTATACTTCTTGAGTTATTCACCCCAAATTTTCATAGGTAATCATTGATGGTCATATATAAATATTGATAGTTTTCCAACCATCAATGATTTACCTCGATTTTTGATGGTTCTCCTAACTATTGACAGTTCTCTATGGCATCATTTTCTAGTAAACCCTTTTCACCATTTTGCCTCAAATAAAGCTCCATTTTCTATGTTTCCCTCTAACCACATTACCCTTTCTAATTTTTTGAACTTGACCTCGAACACCCTAACATCAAAATTTTATCAATTTCTTCAATAAATAAGTTATATTTTACTTTCTAGCATACCTTTACTTTCTTATCATTGAATGTACATATTTTCTTTTATCATTTCATACTTGATTTCCATAAAAGTGGATTGATAGCCTCCTAGTAAGCATTGTGCTTATTGGATCTAGTGCACGCTAGGCAATCCATCCAACCAACCATCTAAAAAACCCCTTTCAAGTGTATGTGCTATTTGTAAGTTATTTCTTCCTAGCCAAAGAGGAGTTCCCACTTTCATCTAGATTCACACACACATTTCACCAGGTATTCTTATACACACCCTATTACTAGATTTATTTTATCTACTTTCAAAATTAAGAAATAAGGAAAATAAACTAAAACATTTTAGCATGCCTGGTGAGACCCAGTTCCCTTTTCTTCTTTTATTATTTTTTCATCGAATGAAATATGAAAATTTATTTTTGGGCATAAAATAAACCATCTAAATACATCAATTACTTCCCTATTTTAGCTTACGTAGCTTAATTAAAGGCATCATAATTGAATCATAGTTCACTTATGTTACACAAACCAAATCACTTTCACAAAAAAACATCTAAACATACCTCATACAAGGCCCAATTAGGATTTCATCACCTAGTGTTAACCTTACCCCTTCTCAACTATCCTAATTAGATTTCACCACCAAGGGGAAAACCAAATTAGCTCTCTAGTTGAGTATAAACTTTGAACTCAATATATTTTGGCTAAGCACCTAACACTCTTATCGCTACAAAACTATGAAGTGAGGGGGTAGGCCCCAATATCAAGCCATGTACCAAAGTTCAACATAGATTTTTTCTTTCTTGAGCACCTAAACAACTTGAAACCATCAATAAATTGCCTTTTTAGTATCCAATTTTCAATCCAAGCTCCCTCTTCACACTCCCTAAAGCATAATCTAGAAGCAATTTAAAAAGAATCCTAAGATAAATGCATTTTTAATATATGCATTAATTACTTTGAGTTCTTTTGGTTGCTCTTTGTTTGAGGTGCAAGTTTCATCATAATATCTCCTCATTTCTCATATGGTTTTTAATAGACAAGAACTAAGAAATAAAACCAACCAACCACTACCATCCTCTTCTTCTTCCATGGAATACACTTTTGATGTCAAAGGTTCTCTTCATTTTTCTCCCCCTCCTTCTAGAATCCCTATTTTATCTAAAGTGGACATAGACTTTGCTACCTTCCTTGACAATAATTAGGTAGCTCTTCAACACTACGTTAACACCATGCCCCATTGTACCTCCTTTGCTTTAGTTCCTCCTATGGACCATTCTTATGGTGGGTACTACCTCAACCCAACCTTAAAACATCCCATCCACCAATACTACCCAACCTCAATCCAATGTTTCAGCCTCTAGCCAAACACCTCCTACTACACCCCATATAAGTTCTAATTTAAATTTTATCACCTATACTCCACCCACCTTGGGATTATATTCTACCCCTACTTCCACCCTTCCTTCGATGGAAACTAATCCCTTAATCACTGATGAGCTTAGAATAAGGCTCATTATTGGCATGTTATTTCCCTCAATTCATCTCTCGAAGGATATTATCTTATACAAATCATAGATTGTTAGATAGCTATTACATGGAAAATAGATACTTATCTTATTTATATTGAACCAAAGACTAAACCTTTACTTTGTCATTAATGTCTAATACATAGCATGTTTTAGTATTTTTTGTTGTGAAGAATTATTAGGAAGAAGACATAGGTGATGTATAATAAAAGTTCAATTTTGATCTCCATCTAGAAGAACTACATAGTCCATAGGCTTGCTTCTATGAACTCTATAGGCTTGCTTCTACAAACACTATAGGCTTGTTTCTATAGACTCTGTAGGCTTGTTTCTATGGACTCTACAGGCTTGTTTCTATAGACTCTATAGGCTTATTTCTATATACTCTACAAGCTTATTCCTATAGACTCCATAGGCTCATTCCTATCAAATCTACAAGGTCAATTCCAAGAATTATGTAAGGATGAAGCTAAAAATGGGGAAGCAGGTGGCTAGATAAGATAAAAGAGAATCATTCCAGTTGGAGTCAAATAAGGAAAATAACCACCTATTATTTTTTAGGATTTTCTTTTGATAAAATTATTTATAATTAGATTTTAGGACTATTATAAGATAGTATATTTACTTCATCAGAATAATTGGATCTCTTGGAAATCCAATCTCCTATCTTTGGATGAATGGATTAACCAAGGAATCTTATTTCTTTGCATTCTATTTTGAGTTGATTATATAAGTGTAAAATGTAAGAATTTCATCATTGAATGATATTAGATATTATATGAGATGATAGAGAGTAGATACTAAAGGAAAAATATGTACAAGTATATGATAGGTTTTAGCCAGATTATAATCATTTTATTTTTATGAATTATTACTTCAATTTCTAGCATTGATTAATCTTTCTTCCTGAGTCTGAGAGGAGCAAGAGCCTGCTCTCCTTGGAACTATGAATTGTGTACAATATTTATGCTATGTTCTATTAACTCATTGTTATAACTAATTAGAATCTTGTTAATGTTTACATGTATTCATAAAAAAACATCAAAACAAATTCATAGTTTAAAAGACATTTTCTTATTCCAAAATCATTTACTTTCTAAGAAAAGTGTATTTTTTTACATCAAATGTGTGAAGCAATTTTTTTTTGTTAGTTAGGAGTGTGATTTTACTTTCCACACAAGCATAAATAGGAGTGTGATTTTTACTTTCAAGTAAAAGAGTGGATTGATTTGATTTCTTCCTTTTTAGTAAAAGAGTGAATCAAATAGTTTAGGACACATTTATTTCTTTGGTCAAAGTTATAATATGACCATCAAAATACCCCCATAAGTAGACTTCTAGATCTACCATCTTATACCTTACTGCAGATAGCTTTGAACACCAGCCCTAGTTGATAAGACATCAATTAATATTGATTAAATGAGGATTTAAATGATACTCATCATTTTTGGCACCATTTTTGGGGAAACAAGGTGTTAGTAAGGTAATAATTATTTGTCTAGAGTGAAAAATAGAGAAAAAAACTATAAAATCCCAAAACAATTCAATAAATTGATGTACCATCCTAGAGATTCAAAACGATGATTCATCCCAAAGTTTCCACCAAGAGCACAAGTTGAAATGCCTTCAACATATTTGAATAGTGAACCAAAAGTTATGAATGAAACCTATCTACAAGAATCTTTAGAAACTTGGATAGAAACTAGGCAATTGTCACAAGCAAGCCCCATAGGACAAATTCTTCAGGATCTATCTCTTGTAGGAAGAAATTATTTAGAAATTTCCAAGGACTTAGAAGAAGCATTTCAAAAATCCATAGATGAGGAAAATTTTGAGAACTTTGAACAACCCATAACTGAAACCACAAATATTCAGTGGGAAGATCATCTTGGCTTTGAAACATCATTAGAAGAAGAAATGGCTCTCCAACAAAATCAACAACTTGCACAACCAAGAAGGACTTTTTCCTTTCCTATTGTTGTAGATCCTAATGATCAAACCCTCATGAAAAATATTTCACCAGCTAATCTATAAAATTTATAAGGAATATCTACATAAGATCTTGATCAATTTTTGTTTGAGTTTAAGGTGCTATGTCAAACCTATGATTATACAATAGATAGATATAAATTAAAACTATTTCCCTCTACACTTAAGATGTAGATATGAGATGGTTCATGGGTTTACCTAGTGATTCTATTTGAACATGGGATGACATGGAGATAGAATTCTTGAAAAAATACCAAGATTAATACCAAGTATGAGAAAGAAAAGAGGATTTATTTAAAATCAAATAAAATGAGGATGAATCTTTAGAGGATTATTTGGATAGATTCACGTTCACTCATAAAAGAAGTAACTATCCACTCACTGAAGAAGTTAATAAATTGGTTTTATTAAAAGGGTTAGATGAATATACTAGAGATGACTTAAATCTGATGGGAGGAGGAGATATAAATAAGTTGGATTTTGATCAGATTTCTTAGATTTGTACCAACTACTCTCAAATAAAACCTAGAATTAGAAAAGGAAGGTTTGGGAAATCCAATGAAGTGGGTAAGCTAATGGAAGAATTTTCTAATCTAAAGACAGATATCCTAGTTACACTAAATATTACTTTATATGGCCTTTAAGCTAAGGCAAATGCAATATAACCCTTAGCAATCAACTTTCCTAAGTGTAGACAGAAACATGCCCTTAGAGACTGCCCTTAGATAGAACCAATGTTTCATCATGTGGGATCTATGATGCAGTAGATCATGATACTAAAAATTGCACCCTTCAACCTGTCTTAAAGAATCAAATGAAAACACAAGTCCAATCCACTAAAGAAGTAAATTATATCCAGAGACAAAACTTTGCCCCATAAAACCAGGCTCAAGGATAGTTTAATGCAAGAAACCGAGTTAATCCATGGATGGCACCATGGAATGTTTCAGTTCCTTCACCTTTTTGGAATCAACCCCAAATTCCATCAATCAAAAATCCATGGGTAGGAAAAGATTGGATGCCAACACCTCCATGGTTCATGCCACAGCCACAACAATATTGGGTACCATAGCAACAATGGATGCCATAGCCATATCAATAATGGAATCAGCTATGGAACCCATAGAAATAATTCACCCAACCAAAAAGACCACTTTTACAACAAATATGTGAAGAGAATTTCCTTTTATTAGTTAGGAGTGTTATTTTGCTTTCCATGCAAGAATAAATAGGTGTGTGATTTTTACTTTCAAGCAAAAGAGTGGATTGATTTGATTTCTTCCTTTTCAAAAAAAGAGTGAATCAAATAGTTTAAGACACATTTCTTTCTTTAATCAAAGTTATAATAGGACCATCAAAATACCCCCATAATAATAATTCTAGATCTACCATCCTATACCTTACTACAGATAGATTTGGATAGTAGCCCTAGTTGATAAGACATAAATTGAATATTGATTAAATGAGGAGTTAAATCACACTCATCAATCACTACCCCATTTTAGAGCCTAGTGCTTTCTATACCCCAAACACTTCTACCTATTAGCATTATAATTACCACCCAATCTCAACCTACCCAACCTCTACTTGCTACCTCAACCATTCCTTTTACCCAACCTACATCCATTACTTAATAAGTACCTATGACAACCTACCAATATGAGTACATACCACCATATACCCAACCATTTGTGATAATCAATTCGTATGTGGCACCATCTCAACCACTTGTTACCACTTACCAATATGTGTCTTGTTCCATGAATTTTATCACATATCCTTACATAGCTACCACTCAACCCCAATATAATATACCCCTCAATTATTCATCTTCCCAACCACAGCTAGATTTGATCAAAATGCTAATGAAAAAAATGACTAACTTAGAACAATATATTTCTATATCTCATAAACTTTTATCCTATGACCAAATTTGAAATGAACATATCCATCATTTTTTCCACATTCACTCTTATCCTCTTCAATGGGAATTGCCTAAATTTTCCAATTCTAAGGCAAGGAATATCCCCAACAACATCTAAGATCTTTCCATCATTCTTGTTACTTGATCATATATGATGATGCTCTCCTCCTCCTAACCTTCCTAATGTCCTTATCAGGACCTACACTTGATTGGTATATCTCTCTCCCTACACATTCCATATTTTCCTTCTCCCAACTATCCCAAACCTTTTTAGAACATTTCTCAGTAAACATAACTAAAAAGGTTTCCATAACTGACCTCTATTCTATTAAATAATTTGATGATGAGTCAATTGTTGATTTTGTGTCTAGATGGAGATGCCTCATCAATAACATCTCTTTTACCTTACCCCAACTTGAATTAATTGAATTTTTCTCTAGAGGTTGTGATAAGCAAGTTTCACATACTCTTTAAGTTCAAACTTTTCAAACATTTGATGAGGCATTCACCATGGCATGAAAACTCAAAAATTGTGCAATTGATGAAGGGAAAATGAAATTATGGAATAATAATTCTACCTTCAACCCAATGACCCTCCCTCTAATAAAACCACTAGCTAATCTAATACTAAGTTAAAAACATCCACAAATTTGGTGGTTCTAAAAACTACCCCACCTCCAACTATTAACCAATCACATCAAAACAATTCTTCCAAAGCTCCTTATCAATAAAATAAAACCCAAAATCAAGCACCTCCAAGACAAT
Organism: Torreya grandis; assembly: GCA_037957365.1. Lineage (NCBI taxonomy): Eukaryota > Viridiplantae > Streptophyta > Pinopsida > Cupressales > Taxaceae > Torreya > Torreya grandis. The sequence continues at coordinate 749,898 of JARHVA010000461.1, read as the reverse complement.
ATACTCTCATTGGGGGGTCATATGCATCTATTTTGGATAAATTACTCAAGACCAACCTTATCCAACTTCCACCAATTAAACCACCATAATAATTTGACTCTTCTCACCCTATAACTAGGTGGTATACTAAAAATGACCATTGTGCCTTTCATCAAACTACTAGACATGACATTGATAGATGTAATACCTTTAAAAGTCTTGTCCAAAATCTAATTGATAGTGGGGAGCTCATGTTTGATAACCCCAATGCACCCCTAATCAAACTCTAGACATTTTCTATAAGCCTTTCCCAAATCATGCTCCTTCTACCCAACATCATGATAGTAAATTTAAATCTACTAACTCTCATAAGGCACATGTGATCTAAAAATTTGACTCAAAAGAGGATGGTTAGTATGGTTTTAGTTTCAAAATGAAAATAAAATGACTAGCATAACATCTCTAGGCCTAGAAACTAGAGAGAGCTTAGTTAAAAAAACATGAATAAAACACACAACTAAAATGCAAAAGAAATCCTCTTTTACCTTCCTTGGATGCTCCTAAATTCTTGTTGTAGTGGCTTGCTCGGTTTGTGCTCATGAAGTCCTCATCAATGAAAGCTTGGATACCTCCATCTCTCCTTAGAACCTTTGGCTTGTAGCTTGGCTTGGCTTGGAATCAATTTGGCATGGTAACACTAATCTATTGAATCTTTGTAATCAATTTTACATTATAAATTTGCATAATCATGTCGTAAAATTCATGTGGTGAGGCCTCTTATTTATAGATTTTTGAGAATGTCTAGAATCAACCTAAACTATCCATCCTGATATTAAGATGTGTGGTTGAAGATTAATTCAATTTTTAGAATTAAGTTTATAATTATCCTCATCATGATATTATAAGAAGGGGAAATTAATAAGCATGGAGGACATGAATCCTGATATTTATGGCATTTATGGCCTAGGGATGTCTTCACAAGAAATGAGGTCACCTGATGATACATATACTATATATTCATTTCTAAAAATAAGTATTCAAGTTTCCATGGAATTATTAATTATGCCTTGATTTGGATTATTATCTCTTAAGCATGATTAACCACTTTGTGTACAAATTACTCGAATTGATTAGAATGCCTTGTTATTGGTCCAAAATTTGACTGGATTAGAATTGGAAGTCAATGCCAGATACATTGGAACCATATTCCCATTTAGGATGTTACCAATATAAAATAATAAAGGATTGTGTATTGTATAATATATTTAATAGGAAAGAGCAATTTAGAGCACCTAGGTGCAAATATGGCATTTTGACTCAAAATGATCTGATCAAAGTTAGCTAGCCCATAAATTGTATTACCCCACTTAATGATACCTTGGCCAAAATTAGCACTTTAGTATGTTAGTTTAAAATCATTTAGCATGTTTTAGTGTTTTTAGGCCAAATTGTGCATTTTAGGTAGAAATTAGTCAAAAGCCTAGTTGGAGGTTATCAGTGGCTAGATTTAGGTGTCTATAGTTTTCTCCTATTTGGTAAGGCACTTCAAGCTATAAGCATAGTAACATCTTCTCAAATAATGAAAAGTTCATGTATGCTTATAAATTCAATGATGATAAACTAACTATATGATGCCCCCTTGAGGGAATGGTTGACTCAAGTTGGTCGATAAACAGTCCCTCGAAAAGAAAGAAGTGAAATGAGGGGACCAAAGAAAGGAAAGATTATGGGGTTAAAATACAATGATATTAAAAATGTAGTCAAAGTCATTGAGAATGCAAGTGGGATAGTGTACAATGGTTTGCCCAAAGGAAATTATAAGCATTATACCATGATAGTGGCAATGTGGTATGATAACACAATGATTTGTCCAAAGGTGGTTATAATCATTAAGAAGATGGAGCTACCCCAGTTAGGATAGAAAAACAAGAGAATAACATGCCTTTGTATGGGTAGAAAAAGGGAAGTGGTGACAACATAATGATTTGCCCAAAGGTAGTTATAATCATTGAGAAATATAGGTGGGATGGTGTACAATGGTTTACCCAAAGGCCATTATAATCATTGGGCCCTAATAATGGCAAACATGGTAAAATTGGTTGAGGATGATGATAACTTAACATAGAGGGTAATGATGAATTGAAATAACCTACTAGTAGGGAGATGCTAATCCAAAAATATAAAGGTTAAATCATGGTTAATTACTCTATTTGGGATATAATTGAGATTGAATCAGGTTGTTGATGTTGAAGAGATGCCACCATTACTAAATAGACTTCTTAAAGTTAAGGTTTATTATAGCATGTGTCAGTAGGCATCATGGTCTAATATCATGAGGACTTAGCCAAAATATGCATAAGGACTTACTCTCATAATCCAATTCTAAATATAAAACAATGCACCAATGATAGAAACCATGATGACAATGTAAACATATGAATATGGATATATTCAAGTATAAGTGTGGGTAAGGAATCACTCAATAAACACACATAAACTGAATCAAGGCAATAGTGCTAAAATTAAACAAATAGGCACACAAATAAAATAACAAAGAAACACTCAGAAGAAACCATATGAATAGTGCCCCTAAAAAATAGGTGATAACTTTAAAAAATGAATAGGGGAAATAGAAGAAAAGGAAATAGGTGGCCAAGCTATCTCCATATGCACTAGGCAAGTGGAAATTGCCTACATAGTTCTATGGGTGTAATATCCAATAAAAAAATTCAAGCCAAATTTAGTTATCTTATAGAATGGGAAGAATGTGATAATTGATGAAAAAAATAGAAAATGGATATGAGAGAAGAAGAGGAATGGTCTTGAAAAATGATAAGTGAATGAGAGAAAAAGGCCAAAACGGATGGGGAAACTAAATGATACGTGATTTGCTTATAACTTAGTAAGGGTTCCCAAAATTCTTAAGGCAAAGAAGTGGTCAATGTTTTTGTTCTTTTATAATGATTTTTCAAGCATTTTTGGAATTATTTTAGAGTATATCAACTAAATTGAGAATGACGAGACACTAAATGGTTTAAGCTCACAAAATGGTTAGAGCATGGGTAAAGGGTGACTGAGCTAACCTCAATAAGTATCAAGTGTTACCTACATAGTCATAGAGTAGGACCTCAATTCACTATAGTTTTTCTCTAAAGTGGAAAATTTTGACTATTGTAGTAGTCAATTTAAACAAAATAGGCACAAAGGATAAAAAGGCATAGTATGACATAAGAAGTGGTAAGTTAGTATGCCAAGGTTGAATAAACAAATGTTGCCCCTAGTTTTCCCATAGGTGGTTATAAATAGGACATAATGGTATGGATCAATGGTACTATGTTTCCCAAAGGTGGTTATAATTAGTAACAAGACTGAGGATAAGAAAGGAATAGCAAATAAAGGATGTAATTGCCAAAACTTTTGTCACACTGATCCAAAATATGATCTCTATTTGAAGTACATGAACTAACTAATGAAACTGATTAGATACCTTGATGATAAAATGTGTAATGAATGGCAAAAAACTAAGGTCAAATAGGCTAATGTATAGAACACACTGGGTCAATAGAACATAAGCAAAAAGTGGATATAGCCAAGAGGATGGATAAGGATGATATTTGTACAAAGAAGAATAGTGATAAAATGGCATAACTAAAATGGTCCTTATAGACAATACACCTTAGATCTCAAGCATAGTACTACTTGAGATGAATAATATTCATCAGCTCAAGAAGTTCATCTTCATTTGGTGTGTCAATCATGTATGCTCATGATCCATAATCTACAGTAACGATGAAAGGCCCTATCCAATTTGGTTTGAATTTTCCTTTATGCCTCTTCTCAGTCATGGAATTCTTTTGGTTTTCTTTAAAAAGAAGATCACCAAATTCAAATTTTATATACTTAACATAATGATTATAGTGGATTTTGAGTTGGTTTGAATATTCTTGAATATTATTGACTGTGTCTATGCATTTCTCATCAAGTAGGTCTAGTTCTTGAAGGCGAGCTACTTAATAGTCATGATCATTCAAGACATGCTTGAAAGAGATGAATAGTGAAGATAATTCAACCTTAATAGGAAGGATGGATTTATTACTATAAAAAAGTGAGTATGGAGTGACTCCTATGGGGGTATGATTATTGTTATAGTATTCCTAAAGGGTAGGAAATATCTACAAGTGTTAATCATAACTGGCATCATTGATAATCTTTTTACGAATACTGATAATGGTTTTGTTGGATGCCTCAACTTGGCCATTACCTTGAGGGTAATATGCTATATAAAAATGTTGTGTGATGTTATATTCAGTACATAGCTGATCTACATCCTTGTTCTTAATTGATTCTCCATTATCAAATATAATGTCAGAGGGGATACCATAGCGGCAAATTAGATGGTTGAAGATGAATTTAGAAATTTTATTTCTAGTCATGTAAGTGAGGGGTATAACTTTAACCCACTTAGTGAAATATCAGTGGTGGTAAGGATATGCTTATGGCCATCAAATGAAGTGGAGTTGATATTTATAATGAGGTTAAGTCCCCAAGTAGAAAATGGCCATGGTATCAACATTAATTTTAGATTTTTGGCTGGGGCATGAACCAAATTAGCATGTTGTTGACATTTGTCACATTTTTTTACATATGCAGTGATATACACATCCATTGTGGACCAATAATAACTATTATACAAGAGATTTTTGGATATGACTACCCTATTATAATGAGCTCCACATATCCCTTCATGTACTTCTCTTAATGCTAGTGTAGACTTTGTTGAAGTTATTCAATAGAGTAGAGTTCCATCAAAACTATGATGGTAAAGGGTATATCCAAGTAGAGTAGAATGATGAAATAAGGCTTTGGTTTCTTTTTGAGATAGGTTAGGTTGTATAACTTGGTCATGAAGGTAGTTGTAAAGGTCTGAGTACCAAATAGAATTAGGACCAACAATATCATAAATCATTATAATAATTGAAGGTTCATGAGCTAGTGCTGACAAATTCTTGATGAGGAACTAATACTCTCTAGATCTATCTATTTATTGAATTAGAGATCCAATAGTAGCCATGGCATCTAAAGTTCTCTTACTAGCTCTTGGTATGTGTTCAAATTGAATGTTGGAATTTTTTTGCTTATGAGTGTCGACCATGGATTTATATGAAACCAACTTCTTGTTTTTGGTCTAAAAATGATCTGTGACCTGATTGGTGATTAATTAAGAATCACCATAAACTTGGAGATGAGATATGTTCTAATGCATTGCCTATCAAATAATTACAATAAGTGCTTCATACTTAGCCATGTTGTCTGTATAAGAAAATTTGATTTTGAATGATTTAGGGATTAGTTCCCCTTATGGTATAATAAATAATAGGCCTACCCTTGATCCATGTGTAGTAAATGAACCATCAAAATACATCTGCAAGGGATGCTCCTCAAGGGGAATGTTAATGACAGTCATTATGGATTCATTAGGAAATTGAAATGTGAGTGGTTGTGTGTTTGTGAGAGGTGCTTCCATAACTTGATCTATAAGAACTTGTCCCTTGATTTCATTTTGATTGACATACTCTATGTCAAACTAACTGAGAAGCATGATCCATTTAGCCATTCTACCTTACAAAACTATTTTAGATAGTATATACTTGAATGGATATACTTTTGAAATGACCATGGTCTTGTTATTCAACATGTAATGGCATAGTTTTTAAGCTATGAAGACCATGGCCAAAAAAGCTTTTTCAATAGGTGCATAGTTTTATTCATATGTAACCAAGGTATGGCTTAGGTAGTATACAACATGTTCTTTTTAATTTTCATCATTTTGAGCCAAGAGTGCCCCTAGATCATGGTCAGTAGTTGATAGGTATAACAAGAATGGCTTTCCTGGCATAGGAGGTAATAAAATAGGTAGATTAACAAGATAGTATTTGAGTTGTTGAAAAGTTGTTTGGTAGTGATCATCTTAGTGAAATGTAACTCCCTTCTTTAGAAGGCATGTAAATGGATGACACTTGTCTACTAACTGAGAGATGAAGCATCAGATTGATAGGATATTACCCTAAAAATTATGGAGTTACTTTAAATTACTTGGTGGTGGCATCTCGATTATAGGATGGACTTTAGCCAGATTGACATCAATACTTATATGAGACATGATGAAGCTAAGTAATTTTCCTAAAGTTACACCAAACACACATTTCTTTGGATTGAGTCTAACTTTGTACTCCCATAATCTTTCAAATATCTTACGTAGCACTACTAGATGGTTGGCTTTGGTTTTAGATTTTCCTAATATGTCATTGACATAGTCTTTAACAATATCATGCATCATATCATGGAATATAATAGTCACGACTCTTTGATATGTATCTTCAAAATTATTAAGGCCAAATGGCATTACTTGATAACAAAATGTTCCCCATGGAGTGGTGAACATTGTTTTATGTTGTTCTTCTAGTGTTATTATGATCTGATTATATCTTAAAATCCATCCATGAGTGAAAGCATTTCATAACCTATCATGGAGTCAATGATCATGCCGATATTAGTTAATGACAAATCATATTTAGGACAAACTTTATTGATATCTCAAAATTTAGTACACATTTTGATGCCTTAAGGATTTTTACTAATAAGTACCACATTAGAGATCTATTCTGAGTAGTCAATAGATTGGATATATCCTACTTGTAAGAGATTTTCCAACTCTTTCTTTACTAATACATTAATGTAAGGATGAATCTTACATATCTTTTGTTTTACTAGTTTGGTGTCAAGATTAACCATAAGGTGGTGTAGAACTAAGTTGGGGTCTAAACCTGGCATGTCAAAATAGGCCCATGTAAATATATCTACAAATTATCTCAACAGAGTTGTAAAGACTTCATGTTCCTCCTTAGTGAGGGATGCACCTAATTTTATCCATTTAAGGTCTGATGGAGTCCTGATGTTTACCATTGTTGTATCTTTGACTAGAAGGGTTGAACCATCTTCTAGGATAGTAGGTAATGACTTGAACTATTAGACTATGTTAGGGTCCTCTGTTAGGACTTGCTCTTCAACCTCCCTAAGTATGATGAATCTGAGTCACCTAATGGGAGATCTGGCTATGTGACAAAAATAATAAAAAATTCTTGAAATATTTGATCAAATACTTGTTATTTCTTAAAATGAAACTCAGATCCATAGACAAGTTCACCATTGGTGGTTTCCTAGTCTAAATGTGAATAAGAATGAACACCCCCATCTAATGGTTCCTAAAATAGGTTTTAACCACTAGACTAGTCTTTATCTTTACTTTTTCCTTGGTCAGAAAGCACCTCATTGAGGTTTTCACTTTAGGACCTCAATGTTTTACTTTATTTCTCAAAGGGGTGTTCACCCACTCTTTAAAATAGGCTATAGGATCTAATGTAATTGAGAATCCTAACTTGTGATCTCCCAATAGAACATTGTCTCTAAGGCCCATAGAATGTCTCATCATTCTAGAACTCATCAATCGATAGACTAGATTCTTGTTGGTCCCAATCTATCAATTGGGGATAATATAATGGTAATGGGTTATGATGAATATCTAGGATAAAGGTACAAATGGCATTGTTATCAAACATGTTAGTTTTAGCTAGGTCATTAAAGGTGAGGCTATGATCAGACTCTACTTCACTATCAACATCATCATCACTAGTCATTGATGATGTAGTTTGAATAAGATATACGGTCACCCCCAAGTAGTTTAAATCCAAGTCCATAAGGTTTTTCATACTTATTCATAGAAATTAGCTCAATGGTTCCTTTTTGATTCAATTTTAGGCCTCCTCCATAATTTTGATGCTCCATGATCTTATTAACAATTGGATACTTTGTATTTTTATAAAAATCATCTTGGTTATTTTTGTATAACCATGATTCATCCCCATCAAGAGGGTTGGGTTCTAGGCTAGATGTTGGTACAAATGTGACAGGTCTCTTATCTTTGTTTTTTTGTTTCCAATTCATATTTAGAGTGACTTTAGGTCACCCAAAAGTTTTTAGATTCTAAGGAATATTGGTAATATGAAATGTATCATGGGTAACATACTCTCATGGCCCATTATCTAAAATGGTGAAATGATTAGAAGCTTTAGGAGGTGGCATGTGGGAAAGGGAATCTAAGGTATAAGGATATATGCAATTATCTTGTGAAAGATCAATAAGTATAGCCTTTCCTTCATCTTACTTGGAACTTGGATTTATGTCATACTAATAATTATAGCTTTGAAATTTGGCCTCAAGATGTTTTTAGTGTTCATATGGGTGTAAATCTCCTAGAATATTCACTTCCATCCTTAAGTGGGAAAATTTGATATATTGGTGTAGTGTTGATGGGACTACATGAATCTCATGCAACCAAATCTTTCCTAGAAGTATATTATATGATAACTCAAGATCAAGCACATGGCAAAGTGTATCATGGGTTAAAGGCCCAATGATAATTGACAAACTAATGGTGCCTTATGATTCTCTTTCTTGGTTATCATAGGCTTTGATTGTTATCATTTTTCATTAGAGATATACCATGTTGTACCCAAGAAGCTTGATGAGATTTAGAGACACTATGTTGAGGCTTGATCCATTATCTATAAGGACACATTTCAATTTATGTCACTTTATATAAACTTCTATGTACAATGGGTTATTATGGAGTAGGCCAAGGGAAGACATATTGCTATGGTTGAATGTGACTTATTGGGCAAGAGATAGGTGTCCAACCAAAGCTTAAAATTTATTAAGGTATATGTCACTAGAAATAGTGGATTGGGTCAAAATATAATTCAAGATGTTCTTGTGGAGTATTGATGTTCGCAACAAATCTAAAATAGAAATTTATGCTGATGTCCTCCTTCATAATTTTGATGCTCCATGGTCTTATTAGGAATAGGATACTTTGTACTTTTATAACAATCAACTTGGTTATTTTTGTATAGCCATGATTCATCCCCTTCAAGAGGGTTGGGTTCTAGGCCAGATGTTGGTACAAATGTGACAGGTCCCTTATCTATGTTCTTTTGTTACCAATGCATATGTGGAGTGACTTTAGGTCACCCAAAGCTTCTTAGATTCTAAGGAAGATTGGCAATATGAAATGTATCATGGGTCACATACTCTCCCAGTCCATTATCTGAAATGGTGAAATGATTAGAAGCTTCAAGAGGTGTCATGTGGGAAAGGGAATCCAAGGTATTATGATCTATGCAATTATCTGGTGAAGGATCAATAAGTATAGCCTTTCTTTTATCCTTCTTGGAACTTAGATTCATGTCATACTAATAATTATAGCTTTCAAATTCAAATTCAAGATGTTTTCAGTATTCATATGGGTGTAAATCTCCTAGAATATTCACTTCCATCCTTGAGTGGCAAAAATTGATACATTGGTGCAACATTGATGGGACTACATGAATCTCATCCAACCAAAGCCTGTCTAGAAGCATATTGTATGATAACTCAAGATCAAGCACATGGAAATGTGTATCATGGGTCAAAGGCCCAATGATAAATGGAAAACTAATAGTTCCTTGTGATTCTCTTTCTTGATTATCATAGGCTTTAATGGTTATCATTTCTAATTGGAGATCTACCATTTTGTACCCAAAAAGCTTGATGAGCTTTAGAGACACTATGTTGAGGCCTGATCCATTGTCTATAAGGACACATTTATCTTTATGTCACTTTATATAAAATTATATGTACAATGGGTTATTATGGATCGGGCCAAGGGAAGACATATTGCTTTGGTTGAATGTGAATTGTTGGGTTGGAGCTAGGTGTCCAACCAAAGCTTGAAATTTATCAGGGGATTTGTCATTAGCAATAGTGGATTGGGTCAAAAACTCATTCAAGATGTTATTGTGGAGTATTGACATTCACAACAAATACAAAATATATATTTATGTTGGTATCTTCTACAATTACTCTACAATATCAAACTTCTTGTCTTGGTTAGGTGTGAATGGTTTATTTTGAGGCTAATGGTTGGTTCGATGATAATAAAAGTGGAAAATGGTTGTGGGACTAGGATAGTAATCTTCAATATTTGAGTTGTGATTACACAATTGGTATTAAATACTAGACCATTATTGCTAACCAATGTTAGGAATGGTGTGGAACTAGATAAGATAAGTCTCAGTTGTTGATGCACTCATATGTGGTCACATTGCAAGGATGAGTTATCGATATAAGGTCTAAAAGGGGGGATTCCTAGAATGCCTATATGCAATCCTAGGTGAAATAAGGATTATCCATGTAATTTGGCTAAATTTTGTTGTTTAGCAATAATCCAGGTTGATTAGTGTTTGGTCTAGGACTAATGGAGATGGTATTAACCCTACCCCTTGTAATAGGACCTACAACACTATTGTAGTCATGTGTAACTTCATGGTAGTTTTGTTGGTTTTTACCATTTTGACCATTATTTTGTCCATTATTTTATCATTGTGGCTTTTTTTGCTGATTTTGTTGGTTTAGCATTTGATTTTGATAATTTTGATTTTGCTACTACACTGCCCATTATTGTTGTTGTTGTTGATCATTTTTCTACTACCGATTATTATGTTAGGGAAAGGGGTTTTGATAAATCCCAAGAGTTTAATTAGAAGTGGAAGCACCATTATCTAATGTTATCTCCTCATTTTCCAACATATTCTTAATTAAATGCTTGATTTGGACACATCTTCATAGATTATGCGCATTGACCTGATGATAGTCATAGAATTTGTTTTCATGGTACCAATTAGGATAAGGAATTCTTTGTGGATAATGATTTGGTATAGGCCAAATAATTAGATTAATGGTAACAATCTTGAAAAATATAGACTTAATAGGTTCTCCTAGGTCACTAAAGACATGATGTGTAGGCATGATTCTCCTAGGAGGAGGGGTTTATAATGGTAAAGGTTGTTGTATTTATTGTGTAGGTATTTGTTGGTGTGCTTGCAACATTGGTTGTAGAGGTTTCTAGCTAGGAGTAAGCTAAAAATGTGGTGCAGATGATGTTTAAACCATTTGGACATGATGGGATTTGATTACTCCATTTCCCACAACATTCCTATTATGGTTGAATTGTTTTGGTCTTAATTGGTCATTGGCATGTGTCGATTGTGATGCTTGTGCTTCAATGGGATGTTTAATTTTGGCCATTTCCTTGATTGGTACCTTGATTTTTATTAGTTGAACTAAGCTTGATGACTCCTTTATTTATGAGTGCTCACTCGATCAATAAACCTTTATCAATGATCTCTTTGAAATTATGTACATATTTGATCTAGAGTTTAGTTTGGAAAAAGTTTTCAAGTTGTGATGAAACCAATTTCATAGCATAGATATTATTGAGATATTTTCAGTGCTTTTTATGGTTTTCAAAATGGACACTATATGCAAAAGTTATAGGCCGCTAAAGTTTTGGTTCAATAGGGAAAAATGTGGTGTCACAAGATGATGTGGTGCAATGTGGACATGCCAAGTGGTCCAATCAGGTGGTGACACATGGTAGTCAATGGGAGTCCAAAAATTTGGATTATATTTGTCTTTGATAGTGTGTACAAATTAAATTACATGTTTTAAAATATTGTAATTATTCCTTGGTAATATTTTAAAATTACCAAGCGAGCCTCATCCACATGGGAGAAACTAATTTACCACATGATCCATGAGAAATGTCGAGTCATAGGAGCTCAAGATAATGTTGAGTTTGGGTTACCAAAATGTATGCCACATCCATCTACCTTGTAGAATGTGAGAAGAGGGTAAGGAGCTTAACGTATATGATAATATTGGTGCAACACCCAACAACCCATGCTAAACTTGGTGCACCTACCAACGTATGCTAAGTATGGTTCCTTGAGCCCACTAAAAGGGGGTGTTGATATTATGTATGCTGGCTGCCAACCTATTAAAAGGGCAATAGGTTGTTTGCATTTACCAATGTGGGATTTAAAAGATAGGGCAAGTGACCAAAAAGGAAGGGAAGAGACTTGAACTTGTGACCTACCCAGTAAAAGGGATATGCCTTGACCACCCAAGCTATGGGATAGATAACAATATAAAATCCATGAACTTCTATTTGAATGTAACCTTCATAGGATTGTGTATTTTTTATTTTAAGAGGCCGAGAGCTAGTTTAAGCTTGGAGATAGCTTTGTCAAGTGGATTTTAATCCAATTTCTGACCTATACACACAGAAGGTAAACCTTTCAATTAAGTTTTGTAATTGAAAGAGAATGTTTTTATTATTATTATTATTAGACCAATAGATTAAATGAAGGACCAAAGCACATTCAAAAGGGGTTGAAGACTGAGGAAGGATTTTGTGTGGTCGAGCTTGAGTATATCAGTGAGGTGGAGTTCTTAGATAGAGATCAAGCCTGAGGGAAGTTGTATAGAATTTCAAAGAATTTGTAAGCCATTTGTTGCAAAAAATTAATAGAAATGGTCCTCACTATTGGTCAGACCTGAAGATGTAGGCATTAAATGTTGAACTCCATTATTAATGTCGAATGGTTATTTGTCATTTATTTGCATGTTTTTATTTTAATTTCTAATTTTTTAATTATAAAATCATGAAAAGATTAAATTTTGACAATTTATGACATTTGATTTAAAACAAAAACAAGTTTAATTGGTAAATGAAACTCTAAAGTCAATTGACGGTTCCAATCCAATTCGATAATCGAGAACACTTTTGCCAAACAATTTGCAAGTTATTTTGATTATTTCAAGAATTTGTTAAGTTTGAGAATATCATAATCCATATTTTTAAAACTTCATTTTGAGTTTATCAGTGTAGTTTATAGATTAAATTGGTATCAAAGTAGTTAGAATGCAAGGTTTGCTTCTAGTTGTGTGTTGACAATTGCTTTTAGAATAGTTGGATTATTGGTTTGTAGATTGATTATATTGTAATGTGCAGTGTGGAATCAGGTGTTTGTAGGAAACCATGGGCAAGTTATCATAGATTGAGGCCATCAAAGATGAAAATGCAGTCTTGATATGCCAAAAATTTACACTTGAATTGCAAGTGGCAAAGTTAAAATTAGAGCTCAAATCCAAGGATGAGCTCTTGATTATATTGCAATGTGGTGAGTGTGAAAAGGTAAAGCCTTCAACTTTAGATGCAGAGACTATGATTGAGTGCATTTTAATTTATTCACCAAGTAATTAATCTACTTCTTCTTTCCATTGAGATTCAGATTCAAGTAATGATGCTTTTGGAAGTTTTGAACAACACACTAAGGGCATAGGATCTAAATTTTTGTTTAAAATGGGATTTAACGAAAGTGGTCTTGGTAGAAATGGCCAAGGAATTACTAACCCAATTTATGTTGAGCATAGACCTCTTCATAAAATTTTGGGTTATACTAGTGTGTAGGTGGATGATGGAGAAGTTTCTTCCATGGCTAAAGGAAGATGAGATTCCAATAGTGAAGGTTCTAGGCCACTAGTTCAAAAGTGTAAAGGTAAAAGAGGTATTGAGATTCCACCTCTTAATTCTTACACTAAAGCTTCTGATCTAATTGATGATTTTAAGAAGTTTGGATATAATGTATAGAAGATAATGCAATCCTTTCCATGTACTTTTTGTGGGATGAATAACTAGAGTGCTAAGACTTGTTGGAAATGAAATGCTTTGTTTAAGCAGATTGCATGTTTGAAAGACCATTCTCATGTTAAGTTGGGAATTGGCAAAAGGGGACCCTCACCTAAGAAGGATGTTTGCACTCATTGTAAAGTGAGCGGACATACGATTGATAGATGTTTTAAGCTTCATTCATCTTCACATTCAAGTAATGTTAAATCTAAGATGATTTACAAACCTCTCACTAAGGTTAATGAAGCTAATTCAATCCATAATGTAGTTGACAATACAACCCAAGATAAGGTAAAACCTACAAGTGAAAATCCATTTAACAGGTTAAGTCAACAATTTTTTCAATTACATATGGCAAACCCAAATTGATAAAGTATGCAATTGATAATGAATCCATAGAGACAATCAATTTCACTAGGAAAAAATAATTGGTTAAGTGGATTATCACTACATTCTTTTTACAAATCATGGTTAAGTTCACCTAAGGAAATGAACAAGCTTTGATAGATGTAGATTAGAGTTGGTGGGAACACTTTAAGACAGGTTTACCATATGAAGTTTTTCAATTCTCACTTTTGATAACTCTAAGTTTTTGATCTCTAGAATATACTGTATGGGTAGTCTAATAATGGATAAGACATTAACTCATTTGAAATAATTGGGGATATAGCAGAGTGATGTTGTGATTTGTTTCCTTACAACATTTGATAGTTATAATGCTATTTTAAATGTATCTATTTTGGCACAAGATGTTTAGATGCATTTTTCTAAGACCCTTTGGGCATGTTTGGATGTGAGGCAATATACACTTTGTGTTGTTTGCATTTTCTTAGCATATAATTCCCATACCAGGGCATTATATTACAACATGTCTACAACATTTATTGTATTTTTTTTACATTAAAAAACTTGATTTACAGTTACATTGGGAGTTGTTTTAGTTTTTGGCAATTCATCGCTTTATAGGATGTGACATTTGGGCAGGTAGTTTGATATGTTGTAATAACTTTGGCAGTTGTAGATTCACTTAATCAAGCCTTTTGGATTAGGCATTTTTTTAGTTTGGTTTTGAATCATTTTAATGTAATTGTTTATATATCTTGCTATGATTGGGTTCTATTTTCATGGATGCAGTATACTAGTTTGTAGTTTCAGGGGATATTGGACTTTTGGAGACCAAAATCCTCTTTTGTAGGGAGGTGTGATCTGGAGTTTAGTTCAAAAAAAATTTCCAAGTTGTGATAAAACTAATATCATAGTTTATATCTTTTCAAGAGCTTTCCATCACTTTTTGTGGTTTGCAAAATAGACACCGTATGCAAAAGTTATAGGCCACTGAAGTTCTAGTTTGACAGGGAAACATGTGATGTTGCAAGATGATGTGGTGCAATGTGGACATGCCAAGTGGTCTAATCGGGTGGTGATACATGGAGGTCAATAGGATTCTAAAAATTTGGATGATATTTGTCTTTGATAGTGTGTATAGATTAAATTACATGTTTTAAATATTGTAATTATTCCTTGGCAATATTTTAAAATTACCAAGTGAGGCCTGGCCACATGGGAGAAACCAATTTTCCACATAAGCCATGAGAAATGCTGAGTCATAGGAGCTCGAGATAATGCTGAGTTTGGGTTACCAAAATGTATGCCATGTCTATCTACCTTATGGAATGTGAGAAGAGGGAAAGGAGCTTATCATATATGCTAAGATTGGTGCAACACCCAACAACCCATGCTAAACTTGGTGCACCTACCAATGTATGCTAAGTATATCACCTTGAGTCCACCAAAAGGGGGCATTGATATTATGTATGTTGGCCACCAACATATTAAAAGGACAATAGGCCGTTTGTATTTACCAATGTGGGATTTAAAAGACAACCCAAATGCCCAAAAAGGAAGGGAAGAGACTTGAACTTGTGACCATCCTAGTAAAAGGGATATGCCTTGATTGCCCAAGCTATGGACTGGGAAACAATATAAAATCCATAAACTTCTATTTGAGTGTAACCTTTACAAGACTATGTATTTTTTATTTTAAGAGGCTGAGAGCTAGTTTAAGCTTGGAGATAGATTTATCAAGCGGATTTTAATCCAATTTCTGACCTATACACACAAAAGGTAAGCCTTTAAGTTAAGTTTTGTAATTGAAAGAGAATGTTTTTATTATTATTATTAGACCAATAGATTGAATGAAGGACCAAAGCACATTTGGAAGGGGTTGAAGATTGAGGAAGGATTCTATGTGGCAGAGCTTGAGTATATCAGTGAGGTGGAGTTCTTGGATAGAGATCAGGCCTAAGGGAAGTTGTGCAATGTTTCAAAGAATTTGTAAGCCATTTGTTTCACAAATTTAATATAAATAGTCCTCACTATTGGGCAGACCCAAAGATGTAGGCATTAAATGTTTAACTCCGTTATCAATGTTGGATGGTAATTTATCATTTGCTTGCATGTTTTTATTTCAGTTTCTAATTTTTTTAATTATAAAATCATGCAAAGATTAAAATTTTACAATTTATGACATTTGATTTAAAACAAAAATTGGTGTAATTGGTAAATGGAAGTCTAAAGTCAATTGACAGTTCCAATCCAATTCGATAACTGAGAGCACTTTTGCCAAACAATTTGCTAGTTCTTTTGAGTATTTTGAGAATTTGTTAAGCTTGAGAAAATTAGAATCCATAGGTTTAAAACTTCACTTTGATTTTATCAGTGTAGTTTACGGATCAATATTATAGTTCCAGATCATAAGCTATATTACTATGCAAATTTTTGGTAAACATAATGGCTAATTATTTATCTATTAAACTATGAGTGAAATGGCTTATAAGGGTTGTCCATCTCTATAGATAACTTGTAAAACACTCACCAGATTTTTCTTTTTCTTGTGTTAAGTCTAATAATAAAATATCATGCTCGAGATCATAAGAAAAGTGCTACATAAACTTATTAGAAAGATCATTAAAATTTATGGAAACTTTAAAAACCACTCCAAGGCTTGTCCAACCAAGCTCCTTTGAAACAACAACAAAAGGTGTATGTCACTATATGTCATTGGTTGACATGAGACAAATAATTCAATTAAGTGGGCCTTAAGATCAACTTACCCTTTATATTTTTTGAATTTTGGTGGTTTGTATCCTGGATGAAATGGTATCTATAAATACTCCATTTTGAATGGATAGGAACACACACCATCCAATTTGAAATTTTTATTTTGTTTCCCAACCTGAATGACAACAATTGTATCTTTCATTTGTTACAATTCTTGGGATAGGAAACTGGAAGGAACATTGGTTTGAGGGAGAATATTGGTTTGGGTAGATGGTTGGGAGGTCACAAGTGGGACACAATGACCAAGGTACGATGGAAATACCTATTGGGGTATATTGGTTTGGTTGGGGAATGGACCAAGAATATGCATTGGAGGATTCTAGTTTGGGTTGGTGATAAAGGTTTGAATTGAAGGATTTTATGGTTGGGATGGAGGGATATAACTATACTATGCCTAATATGGTTGAAAAGGGACATGTTGCTGACTAATCAAACCTTATTATTGAGTGGGAACTTGTGGGCCAAGACACTATCTCTAAATTTATGGCACATTTTGAACCAATGGTTGTCTAGTAGGTACTTGAGAAACATGGGGACCTCTTTGTTGTATGATCCCTATGGGGAATGAAAATAGGTTTTAGATTCAACATATATCACTGACCAATATTTACACATTGTTGACTAGTCATTACTTGGTTTTGGATTGGCATATTAGTCTACAACTGAAGAGATATGTTTGCCATTACCTAGTGAGGTGGAACATTAGTTTCCATTGATTGAGGTGGTAATGTATTTATCCTATATTGTATTGATAAACTAGATTGTGCCTGTTGCTATGTAATATTACTTGTTACTTGTTAATGAGGAGTAAGATTTATCACATTCTGTCATTGAGGCATGACATTGGTCATTTTTTGATTACCTAATCTTGTAGGTTGTACAATTAAGGAAGAAGCCAGTTTTGGTTGGGATGTAAAAAATTATATTCCCTAGTATGATGATCTACTCATGGGATTAACTATAGGAACATGTTATTGGCTAGTTGTATGTGCATTGGTACCACTTTGATTAGGATTGGGTATTATTTGCACATTGTCCACTATGTTTAGCTCACTATTTTATGTAGAGGCTGAAGACACTTCTTCAATAATGGGCATATGCATCAAGTTATCTATCAAAATAGTGTGTGTGAATGGGTCAAAACTTAGATTATCTTGTCTAGTTAACTCTATCAACATTCCTATTGAAGGAACTAGGTCAATAAGAGGCTTACTCACCATGTTCATCTGATTGAAATTACATTCTCAATTCATAGGTTTGATATGATATCTACATTTGGTTAAAGTGATATTACATGATGTTTTTTCCTTGATTAGATATATTAGGTTCTTGATATATTGTTTGGACTAGAGCCATAGGATTGTTAGAAGAAGCTTGTTGATCATAAATGATATTATGGGGCACTCTTACTAGACTTGGTAAATTTTCATGAGGGAAGTGTGCTAGAAACTTGACCCTTAACTTTATGCCTCTAACCAAAATCTCATCTTTGTTCTCTAAAAAATGTCACTCAAACAAAAATAGATCATATGTGAAAGCCATATTAGTAGAATATTATTGTTGTAGAACTGGCTCATCCACTATGGGTATTATAGCTAGGTATTGTGTAGTTTATGGTTTGTTAACCAAATAGTTAGTCAATGGGTCTTAGCTTTGTTACCCTAATTGAGTATTATATGAGTAATAATAATCCATCTCATAAGTAATATTATCTATGTAGGGGTCTTACACCATTTCTTCCTATGCCACCACATTACTAATCCTTGGATTATACATGAGTCTACAAGTGTAGGAATACATGTTGGGATCCATAGTCAATGATTTATGATAAAAGGTCAAAGAGTTATACAAACTCCAAAAGGAAAAAATCTAAAATAGATGATGTTCCAACTTGATCTAGATTCATCAAAAGGATCAAAAGGTTTATGTAAAGATTTATGAGGAAAAAATATAGTGTGAAGTATCTAACATTTCACTATTCACATAAAGATAAGTAAGTAAATGGACTAAAAATATAAATGCCAAACTCTAAGGTTGAAGTGTTTCAAATTAGTCTAATCTAGAAATTACAAAATTTCTAGGTCTTGTAGCTAAAAATGGTGTCGAAACCTAGGCTCAAATAAGGCATGTGTTAGGACTCTTGGCTAAACGATTTCAAAAGCTGGACTTTAAAATAGATGAAAGTTTTAATCTAATAGATTTTAAACACTTATAACAAACACTAGGTATTTGATTCTTGGACATGAAATTGATCAAATATGTATAAGGTATGAAACAAAAGGCACTTTAGAGATAGTTTATTTTTTCATAAATAATGGTATAAAAATTGGTTCTTTTGACAAATAAGCTAGACAAAAGTGAATAGTATAACTATGCTAGAAAAAAGATAAAAAAATTACACTTGAATTGGTCTAAAAATGTAGGAATAAATTTTAACTCTATGGAAGAGGGTCTATGAAACAATATTTAAAATGTTTTGGGTAGTGTAACGATGCTACACTACCCAAAAGGTGTGACAAAAACTCTCTAAGGCAAAGATAATTTACCACAATTTTCATAACATAACACTAATTTTATTGAATCAAAATGTTGTGGTCAATATACTCAAAGTGCAAGTGTTTAGCACAAAATGGCTTAAGTCTATCAAGTGATGATAATGTTTGTGAGTCTTAAACGACCCTCAACCAAAATGGGAAACTGAACCTAAGTTCCCTCAAGTTTAGTGAAAATGGAGAATCCACTTAACACATCAACCCTATGAAATTATAAATGAGTAATTCCAAATTTAGATTATAAGTGAAGGACTTTAAACAACTTTAGTAAAGGTTTAGACTCAATTGGGAAACATAACTATGCCAAAGTGGATGATATGACTCCCAAGCTTTTGATGAACTTTTGAACAAGGAAAATTGATGATCTCATGTGGGCAGCATAATGCCTATTTATTCAAAGGAAAATGAGGACCATGTGTTTTGGTTTGAACTGTTTGTTTACACCAAATTTTGACTTCAAACAATACTTTAATCTAGGATAAAACTCAAGTGATTAATTACTCTTAGACTCTAAACTAGCAAGGTTTCTTGGTATTTTTGGAATCCATCTATATACATCATTTGAGAGGATTTTAAGTGTTCATCAAAAATTAAATGCACATTATATTGTAGGGTTTTTATACCCCACTCCTTCTCTCAAGTGATAGTACTACGACATGGACATTGAGGTGTACCTTGCACCAATAATACTTCCATAACAAGTGGGGATTTGTCTAAGATCTAACAAGTTTCTAAAATTATAGGGGAATCAATTATACAATGACTTTAATGCTAAATAATGCAAAATAAAATCATGTATTTTAGGTCTATATCACTTGGCTTGTTACAAAAAAGTCTAGTCCTTTTTGCAACCACTACATCCTACTATTCGCTTAGTGTAGTGTGATGTCCAAAGTTCCACTACGTCCTGTGTGCAACTCCAATTAGGATCCAAATGAAGTCAATTTTGGGAGGTGAAACCCTAGGTTAAATCTTCCCTAAAAAACTCATGGGAGGTGATGAATTCCTCCTCATAAGCCAAGTTTACATAAAAACAAATAAAGTATGAAAGTAAAAAGGATTTAGGGTCATTTTCAAGGTCACCCAAACTTTGATGAGTTTTTGGGGGGTACTTTAGATGACTTTCTTTCTGAGCTTTGGACTAGGATACTTGCAATAGGAATGGTGATTTGGATTCCAAGGGTTCCCTAAATGGGACAAATGGAAGAGCATACACGTAACATCCCTCTTTTTTCCAAACAAAAATTTAATTTAAACAATTAAGTGAATACAAAAAGCTTGAAAAGGTGAGTTAATTTTTAAGCCCAAATGTAAAATGAGGTGGTGTTCATTTGACCCCTTGGTCTTAGTTTTAAACCTTGAAAACATTTACCATAAACATCTAAAAAAAAATTTAAACACCAAAACAAGGTTCCTAATTTATTTTTAAGCATGTAAAAGGTGATCTAAAACATGTATTTATAAATTGTCAAGCTTGGTCCTACAGAAAAATGTTATCATGTCCTTTAGCCTTGAATCTCTTTTAGGTTTGAAACAATGAACTTTAAAAAAAGAGATCTTAGGTCTATGTTTTAAGATAAACACAATGACTGATGTCGGTTATATAACTGATGATGGTTACACTAGCTAATTGATGATGGTTATATAATTGACATAGATTATACCAATAGTGACTAATGATAGCTATCCAATTGGTGTCAATTTTACTAACTGACATTGGTTACTATGTAAACCTATGATAAAGGAAAATGGCAAAACAAAGGTAAAAAATCAATTTGTAAGAGTTTTAATGATCCAAATGAAGATTTTAAAGTTATAAAATGATCTTTTTCATGTGTGGGATGAATTTGGTCCCATCAAGAATGCCATATGTGATTTAAGAATTTAACTCAAGAGAGGATGGTTAGTATGGTATTAGTTTCGAAATGAAAACAAAATGAAAGAAACTAACTAGCATAACATCTCTAAGCCTAGACATTAGGGAGAGATTAGTTAACAAAAATGAATAAAACACACAACTAAAATTCAAAATAGATCCTCTTTTACCTTCCTTGGATGTTCCAAAATTCTTTTTGTAGTGGCTTGCTTGGTTTGTGCTCATGAAGTCCTCATCAATGGAAGTTTAGCTACCTCTATCTCTCTTTGGCACCTTTGGCTTGTGGCTTGGCTTGGATTGGATAAAATTTGGCATGGAAAGACTAATTTATTTAATCTTTATAATCAATTATGCATTATAACTTTGCATAATGGTGTCTTAAAATTCATGTGGTGAGGCCTTCCATTTATATATTTTTGAGAATGTCTAGAATCAACTAAAACGATCCATTCTAGGATTAAGTTGTGTGGTTGAGGATTAATTTAATTTTTGGAATTAAGTTTATAATTATCCTAATCATGAAATTATAATAATGGGAAATTAAGAGACATGAAAGGCATTAATGAGGTATGGAGGGCATGAATCCTGATATTTGTGGCATTTATGGCCTAGGGATGTCTTCCCAATAAATGAGGTCCCCTAATGATGTAAATATTCAATATTAATTTCCAAAAAAAATTAAACAAGTTTCCATAGAATTATTAATTATGCCTTGATTAAGATTAATTATCTCTTAAGTATGATTAAGCACTTTGTGCACAAATTACTCAAATTGATCATAATGCCTTGTTATTGGTCCAAAATTTGACTAGATTAGAATTGGAAGTCAATGTCAAATTCATTGGAAACATATTCTCATTTAGAATGTTATAAATAAAAAATAATAAAGGCTCATGTATTTTGTAAGATATTTTATAGGAAAGAGCAATTCAAAGCACCTAGCTGTAAAATTAGCATTTTGACTCAAAATGATCTGATCAAAGTTTGTTGGCCCATAAATTACATTGCCTTATTGAATGATACCTTGGCCAAAATTGGAACTTGAATATGTAAATTTCACATCATTTAGCATGATTTAGTGTTTTTAGGCCAAGTTGTGCATCTTATGTGGAAAATGGTCAAAATCCTAGTTGGAGGTTATTAGTGGCCAAATTTAGGTGTATACATCACATACTATCAATGTCATCAGTAATGTGTGCATAATTGAAGATATGATCACCACTATTACCCAAATAGAGGGAAATAACTTACCATTTATTCCTTCAAAAACACAAATGGAGTAATCATCTGTCTCTCCTTCTACACTTGATATGACCATGGTGTTATCTACCCCTCTTTTAGTAGAAACACCTAAGGAGGCAACCACTTCGTCTACCTCTCCAACCCAAGAATCATCTACTTATTTGAATGTCCAAGCTAGACCCATTCCTTTAATTAAGAATATTACACTCATCTTTCCTATCATAGAACCATCTTTGGAAACCATTCCCCAAAAGGAGGTCACCTAATCTACCCAATTATTACATTTTGAGCCTTCCACAAAAGATACCAATACTGAAACCATTCCTTCCTCACCTAGGGGTTTAAGATTTGAGACCAATGATCAAGGAACTACCCCAATTTATAAACCCTTCTCTAGGTTGGTCCAAATTTTAGAGTTCACATCCCATCCTAACATTGATAGAGCCATCTTTTGGCATCAACTTGGCCTTCCTTATTAAAATAAATATAACTCATCAAATTTTCTTAAATCCAAATTTAAACCCATTATTACTACCCCACCAACTACCTCCTATAAATTCATAAGTGAACCATCTCAAGCACCTCCACCTAAAATTACTAAGTTACCTCATGCTTCTTTCACCAAACCAATCAGGAATCTAGAGATCCTTCCCACACCTAGTCACACTCACCCTCCTTGATATTGGACTCAAATCCATCAAACCTACCAAAGCCTAATCCAATTAAGTCCTGAAATAAGGAAGGCTTACCCAAACCTCCACCACAAAATAGACCTATACCACCTCCTTCCAAATTACCTTCCATTTTAGGACCCCATCCTTCCACCATCCCTATTACCTTCTCTTCCTCTAAGAAACCATCACCCCATTCTTCACCTTTAATCACCAAACCATATAGTTATTAATTTTTCCTAACCGAATTATCCTTGTCCACCTTTCTACCTATAACCAAACCTTCACCATCCAAAATGTTTGCATCCAAGTATCCAACCCCCAAGCCAATCATGCCTAATCAGATCCAACTAAAAACATCAATCAAAATCATTCCCTCAACCACAACTTCCATAAATAATCCTAAACCTAATAAATTTATCACCCCTTGTATCCAAAATCCCTTACCTACAACACCTTTGCCAGAGTCCTACACAAATATTTTATAAAGGTTGTTGTTAACCTCCTCTATTATCTTGCCCCTAATTAAAACTTTTAACCCCACCCATCCTAAACCAACCTGGTTTAATGATAATTTGATTTTTCTTTACCATAGGACTCTTGGGCATGATATAAAGAATTACAAAGATCTCCAAACAATTGTCCATAATCTGTTAGAAGAAGATGATCTATTGGAGGAGACCTTTTTACCTGCACTTCCAATCTTACCATCAACCCAACCTTTAACCACTATACCACTCCTACCCAAGAGTAAAAAGGAGGAACCAAAGCAAATATCAATTTCTTTTATCCACACCATTCATATGGTTACCTATTCTCAGGCCCAAAAAAAAGATAAGGCAAAATCTATTGTAACCATCCCTTGGACTTACCCTTTGACCTCTCAACCTACCAACCAAACCCAAGCATCTCCATCTCCACCTTTGTAAACATCAAAACAAAAAGTCTCCATTTTAGGAGCTCCACCTCCCAACCCCATTCTATTCATCCAATGGTTCATGTTGAAATAACTTCACCAAACACTAGTGAAAATGAGCCTTTATGATTTAATTAACACCTCACCTCAAGATTGCCAAAAATTAATTCATGATCTATATTCCATAGAGGTTCAACAAGATGATCCACAACATCTTGCATCCTTTATTAGAGCCTTCCACCAAGCCACCCTTAACACTTTACAAGATTTGAAAATCCTACCTTTTTATACTAAAGATCTTGATCCTCCCCTCTTCATTACATTATACATCAATCAAACCCACATAAAATGGGTAATGATTGATGGAGGAGCTAGCATCAACATCATCTCATCCCATGCATATGATCAATTGTAATTTCCCACAAACATCAGTTTTTAGAGTATAGCGATCCTTCACTCTTTTAATGATTCTATGTCCACTAACTTAGGGATGGTTGTCTTTCATATCTACTTGAGGCCTCATACTATTCCTAAGCTATTTTATGTTGTTGAAGGTGAGTTTAAATATAATATGTTACTTGGATGCCCTTGGATCTATGTAATGGGTTGTGTCCCTTCTATTTTACACTGATGCATCAAATTTGATCATGGAGGACAAGTTATTACAATAAAATCTGATCCTAGTCCCTTTGCTTCCTGCAATATGACATATCAGCCTAATGACATTCTTATTCCTCCTTCATCCATCTCACGACCTACTTTTGATCAAACCACCACATCACCCACTATTATTAACATTTCCCCTCACCATAATGATGAAGCATCCACTATATCATCTATTCCCTCATAACAAATTTTGGTAGAAGACCCCCTACAATCAACATTTCAATGACTCTCATTAGGGGAATATCATGTTCTCTTATTAGATGCCTTACCTAATCCACATGAATATGGGAATATTCAAAACAACTCTTCATATGACCTAGAAATCAGCACCATTATCCCCTTTGGGCTTCCTAAAAATCAAATTAATGTCATCTATGGGTGACTTGATCGACCACTTCTATCTCCCACCACCACTCCATGTATCTAACCCTTTACTTCTGACTTTTCTTACCTAAGAAACCCAACCTTTACCAAAACCTACCTTTACTGATTTACTTGGAAAAGGTTTGGATTTAGCCTCTATGAACAAGGACCTCATGATTTTCCCATTATCAAAACCTAGAAACCTTATGATTTCTTTGGTCTCAAGTTTGAACCACCAAAAGAGCCTACATCACCAAAACCCATTGATACCACTACTGAAGAAACCCCACCTTCACCAACCCCATCTTCCCAATCTAAAGATTCTAACATAATCTCATCTAAGTTTTTTTTATCAACATTGTTAGTTTAGGCCCCTTAACCTATCACTATGATGGAAAAAATAAAACCCTCCCTCTCATTCACTTAAAAATGATTGAATGTAATTATCCCATCATCAACATCATCTAATGATAAGATGATAATTCTATTCTCACCTACGTAAATGTGGGGGATTACTCTATCCATAAATCTCTCCCTTTTGAGAACCAAACCATGCTGAATGAATCAACCATTGATGTCAACTTGGGAGATCAAGAGAATCCTTGCATTATCAAAATCACCTAACTTTAACCCTCAAAGAACAACAAGATTATCCCTCTTTCCTTCATGACCATAGCATAGCATTTTCTTGATCCTATCACTCTCCATAACATATAATTGATCCTTCTATCACTCTCCATAACATTGTCACCTATCCTAAGGTTAAGTCAGTTTAGAAAAAACTTCACCATATACATCCCCGTATAGCTCTTCTCATTAAAGAACTTCAATGCATTATATCTTTTAACTTTATCCAGCCCATCAACTATCCACAATGGGTTTCTAACATCATCCCTATTACCAAACCTACAAGGGGTCTTCACCTCTACATTGACTTTCATGACCTTAATCTTGCTTGCCCTAAAGATGACTTTCCCTTACTTAACAACAATCAACTAGTTGATCTCATGGCTGGCAAAGAAATGCTATCTCTCATGGAAAATTTCTTAAGATATAATCATATCTTGATTTCCCCTAAAGATTAACTTATAAATTCTTTTATCACCCTATGGAGAAATTTATGCTATTAGGTTATGCCCTTTGGACTAAAGAATGTAGGGGAAACCTATTAGTGGGCTATGATGTATATCTTTCATGACCTAATTCATAAAATTGTTGAGGATTATGTGGATGATCTCTTAGGGAAATCCAAACTCCATAGAGTCCACCAAGATATTCTCACCATCATATTTTAATGATTAATCAATTATAATGTTAGGATCAATCCTAAAAAGTGTATCTTTGGATTCTTATTAGGCAAACTCATTGGCTTTATTATCTCTCTTTATGGAATTGAAATAGACCCCACCAAGGTTAAATCCATTTTGGATATGCCACATCCTACCAACCTTACCCAAATTCAAGCTTGCAAGGTAAGCTTCAATCCATCTGATGCTTTATGTACCAATTGTCAAACAAATGCCAGCCTTTCCACCACCTTTTAAAGAAAGATGTCTACTTCACATGGACCAATGAATGCCAAAAATCCTTTGATGTAATTAAGGAGTATCTTTTATTTCCAACTGTTCTCATTCCTCCCAAAGAATAACAACCCTTTTATGTATATATATCCACCATTGATCATTCCTTAGTGACCATGCTCACTCATCATGATGAATAGAATAAAGAGCAAGCCATCTACTAAATCTATCATACCCTAATCAAATATGAAACCTGGTATACACATCTTGAAAAACTTTGCCTTGCCTTATTTTTCATAGCCTCTAATATTTAACATTACATTCTTAATCATAAAACCTATGTCATCACTAATACCAACCCCCTTAAGTATATGCACTCTAAGCCATATCAAACCAACATATGGCTATATGTGGCTCATGCTTCTAGCTGAGTTTGATCTTAAGTTTCTCCCACAAAAATCCATTAAAAGATAGGTCATAGATGACTAATTAGTTGAATCCCCTTTGCTTGATAACCAACCTCTTCTTCTTACCTTTTCAAATGTGTTTATTACAACCCTTTCTCTAGAAGAACCTATTTACCAAATGACCATGTTTTTTGATGGATCTAAATGCCAAAATGGTGGAGGTGTTAGAATAATCCTCATTGCCCTTAATGGAGAACCTCTTCCCTTTTCCTTTAAACTTGATTTATAATACAGAAATAATGTAGTCAAATATGAAGCCTTAGTCATAGGTCTTCAAACTACCTTAGCCTTAGGGATCAAAACAATCAGTGTCTTTAAAGACTCCCAACTTATCATAAACTAAGTCATAGGATCTTATGAATGCAAAAATGATGTCTTTTTGAAGTAAAAAAAACTTGTAGATGTACTCCTGACATCATTTGATCATTATGTCATCCAATCAATTCCTAGATCCACCAACAAATTTGTAGACACCATGGCATCTCTCACTTCCCAAATTCCATCCTAATCAGCCTAATATAAACTATTTGTTACCATTCATCACTTTAGAACACTGTATATTAGTATATACCTTCCCATTATTTTTAATGTGGAAACATGACCTCTTAACATTTGGTATGATCAAACTTTCAATTATCTTAACCTTGGAATTCTCCCCCTTGATCTTTCAAAGAGTGCCCATAGAGCCTTTTTCCAAGGTACCTCTCATTAAACTATTATAAGAGGGATTATATATAAATGGGGTTTTAATGGCATCCTTCTCCATTTTCTCCATCATCATAAAGCTTATCATGCCATCAAGGAAGTTCATAACGACATTTGTGGGGGATACTTTAGTGGCTTAGTTGATGCCTAACGTATCCTTTGACTAGGCTACTATTGGCCCACACTTAATTAGGATTATTGTGATTATGTCAATAAATTCATCAAGTGTCAACAACATGCTAATATTCATCACTCACCTTCCCATTATCTTCAAGTATCTCAAGATTATTGGCCTTTCTCATAATGGGGTCTTAACCTTATCAAGGAGATCAATCCCTATTCTTCATAATGACATCAATATATCATAACCACTATAGAATATTTCACCAAATAGGTGGAGGCAATCCTAATTATATCAACCAAAGCCAAAAATATCATTGATTTTATCAATCACCACATCATATGCCACTTCAGAGTTCCTCATGAGATAATCACTAATAATGGTAAGTCCGTTAAAAACAAGAAAGTCTAAGAACTTTGTCACACTTTTGGAATCAATTTAGGCTTCTCATCACCTTATCATCCACAAGCCAATTGATAATAAGAATCTTCCAACAAAACACTCATCAAAATTCTCACAAAGGTAGTCATTACTTTTGGTCAGGATTGGCACCTCCATATCCCCTTTGCCTTATGGGCTTACCACACTAGTATCTAAACTACTATAAGTAAAACACACTTTTCCCTCATTTTTGGAGCTAAGGTGGTCTTTCCTCTTTAATTCCAAATTCTATCACTTAGTATATCCTTACACGAAATCCTCTTTCAAAGTGACTATCATCTAGAATGCCTCGCATGCTTAGAACTTCTTGACAAGCATCACCTTGTCATGCTCAATCATATTCATATATATCAAGATAAAATCAAGTGTGTATATAAAAAACATTTAAAAAATCATGAATTCAACATCATATACCTCATCCTTAAATAAAATCAACATGTAACTAACATGGAGAAGGCCAAGAAGGCCAAGTTTGCTTTTAACTAGATAAGACCCTACATTGTAACCCATAAGTATGGATATAGTGCTTATAATTTATCCTCTCTTAAAGGCAAACTAGAACCTAAGTTAATCAATGTTTTTCATCTACATCCTTTCTATTGTTAAAAAGGATTAAACTCACTTTTATGTCTAACTTAAGGTCATCCCTTAGTTCATAAAACTTCTACATTATCCTTTATCCTTTGGGAAAAATTTATTATAACTTATAACCATGTGATTCATCCATCAAAGATAAAACATGATGCTAAGTATGGGTACCCAAACTCTACCCATAACATGGTTCTGATGGATACTTTTCATCTTTCTATAGATGGAATCCCCTGATCGGTTATTTCTCAACCCATTTCTTTCATTTACCACATAACATTTTTTGCTAAAGTATTGCCTTCATATGGGTGGATATTTTATGCCTAATTGGACTTATCCATGTCTAAATTCATAATTTAAAATCATATTTTTGAAAACTACTCCCTTGAAGGATAGCTAACCCATAATACAAAATTGCTTAAAATAGACTGCTCCCTTGAAGGACAACTATAAAAGTCAAAATTTTAGACCACTCCCTTAAAGTATGGATAAGTGAAGTCATTTAAAGCTTCCCACATTGATTAGATTCATCAAATTACTCCAATGACAAAAGTAATGAACAAAATTCTATCAAAATAAAAAATAATTAAGCTACAATCATCTCTTAAATATACCATTGGTAGACTTCCTGCATTGATCAGTCTACCTAATTTACCATCAAGCCACAATTATCTCTTATACATAGCACTGATAGACTTCTTGTATTGATCAATCTACACATTAATATAGAGCATTAACTTGTCTACTATAACCTTTTGGTCACATATAGAAGGGCCAAGCTAACCCACATCAGGATACCCTTTACCAATTACGTTCCTATCGATCACCCAAATTTCCTTCACTCCTCCCTAAACTCAAGGGAATACGAGCTTACTTGACACTAAGTGATCAAGACACCCTTTTTTTCAATCAAAGCATGATCTTATGAATCACTCGATGGGCTTATGTTCACTAAATTGATCCATTTATGGTTTCTTATTATTAAGTTTTTGTTAATCAAAACAATATGCTTCTTTCTAATCCATTTCTTGGGATAGGTGTGGATTTTGACCTAATCAAAAATTATCACAACAAATACAATTTTACACCCTCTCCTACCATAAATTTAAAATTATTTCAACAATATTCTCAAGTGAAACCTATGCTATCACATCTTACCAATAAAACATTTTTATAAGTGTCAATACATCACCCAAATATCATTGCATCCATTGTTTTAAACTAATTTAAGTTAAAATAAGTCACCACATTATCATCATGTCTCAACTAGCCAACCAACATAAGCATAATCTTAACCAAAAATATTCATGACATAATCATAATTGTATATCAACATCCTAATCCACATAATTATAAACATAATGACATCATCATCATACCTAAACTAATAGATCATAAACAACAATCATAATTCTAAATCATCCAAATCAACATCACATAATCATAACCATAATCATACTCACAAGAATAATCATAAACATCATCATAATTATAAAATAAATAATCATAAAAAACTACTAGCATCCTAATCCACGTGATAAACATGAGAATGAACATCATCATGAATATAATCATCGACATCATCATAATATAAAATAATACATATGTCTCTCTCTCATAAATACATCTTTTCTCATCAGTATGTAGGTCAGTATCAAAATATACATATAAAAAAAGTAAGCATAATCATAATGTCATATATCAAGGACCTATAACACTAGACCCAAAACCACATGTACCTATTCCACCATCTAGTGGTAGACCCCCTAATGTACCCACTTGTGTTCCAATTGATGCCAGTTAACCTGGTGTGGCTATTATTGGACCCCCAACTAGGATAGCCCTATACTCCCCATATCTCATCTCATCTAGAAATTAGAGTAACAACATAGCCTCATTGTATCAAAGCTCCTGAATGATGGCTAGGTACTATGCCCTTGACACTAAGTCAACTTCTCTTCCCATGTCATGGTCACCCCTGTTCTTTATCTCAAGGCATCCCACTGTTGGGTGACTAAATCAGAGTTGGTCCTCCCCATATCTTTTTCTCCAATTAGAGTGGCTACCTACCCCTATAAAGTGACTATCTGACCTATAATGTAGCCACCTATTCCTTAACCCTATCACCTAGGCCTATTCCACTATAAAGGTTGTCTCTATCTAGCCATTGAGTCTTCCACCCTGTACCTATGCAAGATCAATATCCATAGGCTACTGGCCTCCATCCCCCCATCCAAAATCTATGGTCACAGACCTAGCCTGATACCATCCCATATATCTATCAATAACTCATGTATCATCTATAATAGTTCTCACTATAAGCTCCTCATAATCTATCACAATAACACCTAGCTATGGCTCTAGGAGTGGGTACTCTACATCCTCCCTCCTATAACATTAAACATTTGGTGGTGTATCTTACACTAGCCAAAAAGACCTCTAAACTCAATCCACTAAGATGTGCTCAACCTCACTATCTTGTTAGCCATAAACCCACCGCTAACTCTATAATGATAGCATGTGGTATCTGTAACTTATTCATAAGAGCAAACTCAAATATGGCCTTCATATAATATCTGCTACCACCAAGCCCTTTAAGGTATCTCAAAACCACTCTATATCTCTAGATGCACCCCTCACTCTTGTAACTATATAATCATTGTGCTATATCATGAAGCTAACCCTATAATTTATTGGTGCATAGCCATACCAAGGAAGCCCAAGGGGTCTCAACACTTGTATATGCTCATATGCCCAATAATGGAGCACAAAGACAATGGTAATCCCATATCATATCCATAACCTTAAGGCCCAGAGATTTCTATAAATCTACACTAGAAATATTGGGGCCCATCTAAAAACTATATCACCTAAAAACATCTCTATCATCACACTTAATAGTACACAAGAAAATTAGCCACTACTCGAGTCTAAAACCATAAAACATGATATGCCCATCATCATAATCAACAAACATCTATAATGTGAGGCTCTATAGTATAACAGCCCATAAAAACTTCACTAGTATGGTATGTGGCCTCTACTTGATCCTCACTATATATCTAGTCCATATAGTGATCTCATTCATCACTCTCAATATGGTATATCAACTCCCCCCAAATCAGTAACTAAGTGATCCTATGGGCATCCTCCAATAGAATGGACATCTCACTAGATGGTAACAAGTATGTGTTTATGGTAGGGTCCCATCTCTTGATGAGTTCCACAATCATCACCACATCACATGGAAGGTGCTAGTAGTGTCTCATGGCCCCTAGGCCCACATATTCCATCTGTATCTACTCAACATTGGTCATCTCATCATACACCTTTATGAATATATTAGAGAATCTATCCCTCATCTAAATCCACTCATGGGCCTACATGACAATCATAACAATGTTAATATTTTTAATTTTCCCTCTCTTGCTTGACACACACCTCGACCGCTATTTTCACCCATTTTTACATTTCTTTGTTAACCTATAATTTCTACCTCAAATCCACTTTTTCATCTCCAAACCCATTTTACACCTTAAAATTAAATCACCTATTCATAAACCTCTCATTTACTTTTTTTAGAATATTGTTTGACCCTATTTTGACTAACTACTAATGGTTTAAGGAACTATCAACAATCCTTAGGTGTATTTGGACCCCTAGAGTTGATCATCGATGGTTGGGTCTAACTATCGATAGTCATTATGTCTGACCATTGATGGTTAAATCCTACCACCTAACCTTGTCCAAACAAACCCTAATCAAGCTAAACATGTACCAACTACAAAAATTCCTAACTATTTACTTTTTATTTTCACTTACTCCCTCCCCTCCATTTTTTTTACCCATTTTTCACTACTAACTACACCTAGGGCATCTAGACCCACGCCTGGTGTTTTCCCCAACCTATTTTCACTTTCCCCAATCTTCTCTACCCTTTTCCTATACCTAAATTTTTACTCTTCTCTAAAATTATAAAAACAAACCCTACCTCATTTCATGATTGGTGGTGTGGTTATATCCCTCTCACCATTACTTGGCCACATCCTCATCCTCCCTCTATCGTAATCAAACATATTCACCTAATCAATCAATAATCTCCAAATTAGCAAGCTCTATGATCTAAATACCCATCTAAATCTCTCTATATGCTAGAAACTATTCACCAAAGTTAATGAGTGAAAATGGCTTCTTATTTTTACTTTTACTATTTGGATTTTTAGGTTTCACCCTAACCATTGATGGTTAGGATAAATACTGATGATTTCCACTTTAGGCACCCTAACCATTTATGGTTAGGCTCCCCTCACCTTTATCTACACTTTTCCAACCTAACCTTTCAACCCACTCCTATCTAGAACTATATTTGGCTTGAAGTTCCTCTTGGATACTCTATCCTAGGAACTATGTAGGTAGCATCTTCTTGCCTAGTGTAGATGGAGTCAGCTTGGCCACCCTCTAACCCAACCTTTTTGACCTGATCTCTTCACATGTTTCATGACAACTGTACATGGTCCTTTGACAAAACTAACCCATTTTTACAAAGTTAAGTATTACACCACCTCATGCACAACTCAACCAATTATGTTGTTTAGTGAGAGCACTTCCTCACCTAGATCCTTACAAATGATATAGACCTTATCTAGATGGCTTGATGGGAATAAATTGATTAGTTATGACCAATGTTGTGGATTAGTTACCCTCATTTTTCTACAATCTAACCTTATTTTACAACATTATAAATATTCATCATTGCATGGTTTTGATTCTCTCTCTTCATTACTTTTGGGCATGGGTTCATGTGACAACTACCCAAGACCTTTCATGCTACCCACCTTATATCATCTATCAAACCTTGACCCAATTTTATCTATGCATCCATCATCTCCTAAATTGAGATGGAATACCTCCTCTCCTACAAGGGACAACCATACCTAGACCTTGATCAGTTTTTAGTTTTTATTTTGTAGCTTACCTAAAAGCTACACAACAAAAAGGGGAAAAATGTGGACACCTAGAAATTGCACATAGTAGTTTTTGATGTCACATTACCTTTGTACCTTTCACTAGACCTATTTATAGCTTGACCTTATCAAACCCCCACCTAATGCATAATTAATTCACCTTTTTTACCAAATCTCTTTGCCCCACCAACCACCGATGGTTAGGGTAACCATCGATGGTTGGGTCCTCACCCTTGCTTTAACAAACTTTAAAGCATTGCTATCTCTTTATGCGAGATTAGAAACTCCCAAAAATGACAACTTATCTTTAAAACAATCTTTTAAAGCTATGAAAATAGGTAGCTTTATCCTCTATCAAATTGGTAACTTCTTTTATTTTATTTAGTAATTTCTACCTATAAAAGGGAGTTGAGGAGGAAGAAATAGGGAGAACAATCAATCATCAAGAATTCAAGATTTATTGTAAATATTCAACATCTATTCCAATGAGTAAGAATCATCACTAGAGATCTAAAAATCTATCAAAATTACTTTGAATAGGCTTGAAGCACTAGTACTCTTGTCGTATCACTCTAAGATTCCTCCACTCAGTGTCAGTTATTTTATGCTTGTGTTTTTTGGTTTATTTAGTTTCTAATACCTTTATCTTATCAAACCCATCAATACCCAAATTTATACTTCCTAACCCTATATCTAACATCTATTTGACCAAATTCCCATTATGTACTTCTTAAGTTATTCACCTTAAAATTGAATAGGCAACCACTGATGGTTACCTAACCACTAATGGTCATCTGTAATCACTGATAGTTTTCCAATCACTAATGATTTACATCAACCACCGATGGTTCTCCTAACCACTGATAGTTATCTATGGCATCATTTTCTAGCAATCTATTTTCACCCTTTTGCCTCAAATCAAGCTCCACTTTCTCTGTTTCCCTCTCACCATAATACCATTTTTGATTTTCTAAACCTAACCCTAACCACCCTAGCATCAAAATTCTATTAGTTTCTTTAATAATCAAGTTATCTTTTACTTTATAGCATGCCTTTACTTTTTTATCATTGAATGTACATATCTTCTTTTATTATTTTAGACCTGATTGTCATAAAAGTGGATTGGCAGCCTCTTAGCAAGCATTATGCTTCTTGGATCTAGTGCATGCTAGACAATCCACCCATCCAACCATATAACAACCCCCTTTCAAGTGTATGTGCTATTTCCAAGTTATTCCTTCCTATCCAAAGAGGAGATCCCACTTTTATCTAGATTCATGTACACATTTCACAAAGTATTCTTCTACACACCCTATTACTAAATTTATGCTATTTAATTTCAAAATTAAGAAACAAGGAAAATAAATTGAAACACACACTTTCCCCCAAATCTAATATTTGAGCATATGGATTTTAGACTGAGTCATAATAATCTATATCTGAGTATCTAAACTATAAATTATAATGGTCATGTCATGCATGATGCCCCAATACGATCATGTTGGTATGAGTTTCAACTAAATTAAGATAGAACTAGTAAATTTGTAACTAAAGCTATATAAACCTAGATTGTACCTACTATAATTTTATGGCCAATCTATATTTTTTTGAAAATAAGGATACTAGATAGTAGTGTTATATCTTTGATAGTAGTTCCGTGTGGTGATAATGTCTCAGTTTGGGTGCTAATGTCTGGTTGTTATAATTTATATACAACTATATTGATCTCTGTGTTATTATTTTCCACTATGTTTACTTGTCTAATTTATGTAATCTGAGCATATTTGATGAAAAATTTAATGTGAATGCATGATGGGGAGCATGATATCTATGACAAACCTCTATGAATTCCCCCTCTTTTAAGTGTATTTGTTGAACATGTGCAAGAACTATCCTTAATAATTTTTTTTTGTAAAATGTGTGTTATCCAAAATATTTATGATACTTACATAATAATATAATATAATGTGCATACATAACATTAGAATGTAAGATAATCTAAGCACACTTTTTTAATTATATAATGTATGTTATGTCTAGAATTCAAAAGGTTTTTCAGATAGATAACACAATGTATGTAATAATTAATCATATTAATAACTAAATATCTATTTAAGAAGATGAGGGACTAACGTTCATCATGACACCCAAATAAGAAGGGGAGATGCATGAGATCCATCATGAAATATAAAACTAGAGTGTGAAACAAGCAATAAATAAGTTTCATGGCCTTGACACATACATGAAAGTATACATATAACACATATGAAGAACACAAATTAGGCTAAGGGGCCATAATAAAAGGGACATGGGCACATGTCACTAAATATAAGAAATAAGACATCCAAAGACCTATTCAAATGTTCACATATATAAATAACAATCATGTTATATTAGTGCCACATAGAAGGACATGTTAAAATGTATGCATACACAATCAAGAAAGTACACACAAGGACATGGGCACATGTCCAAACCATATATAGTGAAAAAAATGGTGTGGAGATAAAGGGCAATGGCATATTCAAATATCCTTGAATAAAAGAATCATAGAGATATAAAAAATTATAAACTAGGAAAATTAGAAATGAAAGCATATATGAACATGTAATACAAATATGTGTAAGATCTACTATGTACATATATAGAGTCTAAAGTAGTATTATTCAAAAATAAATATGAGTGGGTGTAGCATGATCAATATCAATATATAACAATGCTAAATTTGTGATGTAAAGTATAGAAATATGGAACCTATTAATTGAGACTGTGTATAGGGTGCCTCTAAATGGGTGAATGTGTCATATGAAGAACCCACGTATCTATGTATATGCCCCTAATGGGTAGATAATAACAAATATAGATTAGTGTAGTGGACCTAAGTCCTATAATCAATATGTAATCATTTGGAAATAATAATTGAAATATGTATGTATGATAAAAATAAACTATAGTAAAATATCTAATATATGTAGTGTCTAGAAAATATAACAAGTGTAAATATGGTAATTCATACAATCTATAATTTCATATTTTATGAGTAAGTATTTGAATATTTTTGTTTTTTATAATATTATATTTTTTAATATTTTTTGGATATAAGTTATGTACAATCAACATGAAAAAGAAACTATATACAAGGAGTGAGAAATAAGGAAAGTATGTAAAATTAAGGAGGAACAATACTAACTAATGAGTTTCATGGGAGACTCAATATCAATGTGGCATGTGTCAAATAAAGGAATGATGATCATGCATGTTATATAAAATGTAATTGTAATCCTAGATCCTATTATACTCAGTGATCTTTAACTAACATTGCCTATGAAGTGGTGCTAAGAATTTATGAAACTAACTATGGTATCTTATGAATTTTAGGGGTCCTAGGGACCCATATAGTATAATATGTTATAGCTATCATAGGTACTATGTGCTAAGAACTTTGAGAACTCAATAGTACTCATCCTAGTAGAAAAGGAGTATAGGGGGGCCCTCTAGAATTTGTAACATATCTTTAATGTAGGGGTCTCTCTAATAATGGTCTCTGTGGGAGAGTATGCATACATGGTAACACTATAGGAGTATAATTCACCTATATTGATGGCTCAAATAAACTTTTTAGTGTACTAATAGGAACTATTGGCAGAGCTATAACTGGTAATTGTGGTGTGAATTCTTATGGGATAGGTAGGGGATACTCATATGAAATACATTCAACTATGATCACCTAATTTAAATGTATATATTTGAGGCATCTATTCATGGTAGATGTTATGGCTTGTAATTGATATATCCATGGCCTACCCAATGAAATTTCAAATATGCTTACACTAGGTACTACTAAGAATCTAGTGGTCACATATTCTAATCTAACCTATAGTGAAAGTAAGATCTCCCTAATAGAGATATGAACATGGCCAATAAAACCATGAATAACTATGTAAGTAGGATATAAATCCTACTCTAATTATCCTGAATACTATAGAAGTGTGATAGTACACATGTTAATACTGGGCCCATTATCAACCATAACACTCTATATAGGATGATGTTATATGTAGGCTTGTATAAAGATTGCATATAAATATGAATCATCATAAAAAATATCTTGATTTTAGAAAGTGATGAGTGTTCTAGCTATAAATATAGTATGATACACACCTATGATATTATTTATGGGGTGTACATCCTCTATAGTAGTGTGATATGATGTCGATGGTGGATGTGCATAATATGTGTAGTGAACATTTTAAGTACCCCATAACTCATTTTTTATATGCTTTGGAAATGATTCCAAGAATATTTTCAATGCCTTGGCTTCAATTTTTTGAACTTTGTGTGCCTTTGTGGATGTGACCACATCAATTATGTTATCCTCTATAAAATATTGTATTATGTTTCAAGGTGATGCATTACTTTGTTTTATGGACTAGTACCTTGTGATATTCATAAAATGCATTAGACTCATAGATTTTTTTAATAAATTGTGTCGTATCAATCTAATTTATGGGAGGGAGAGATAATAATATAACATTCTAAGAGATGTTTTAAAACACATGCTTGTGATTTTGGAAGGTTGGTAAAAACTATCTATGGAGGAGCTAATAAAACTAGGTGAGGATATGGTTTTAAAGTTGAATTAATTATGTCCTTTAGATTATTCTTATTTTTTTTGGCCCTTAATATTCATGGGGGCTTACTATAACTCTTATTAGTTGATTCTAATACACTTATATATTTTAGTTTACCCATAGAGAGAAGCTTGACTTCTTTTTCTTTCACTATTTAGCATAAATTTGTGAAGGTTGGAAACTTATTTAACAAGATAGATTCATGTAATGATTGTAGTAGGATTTTTTTGAATATGTCTTGCATCTCTCTATCTACCATGGGGCTAGTCATCTTTACCAATATATTTTTATATCTCAAGACGTATTCTAAAATATGTTCATTGGATTTTTTATTCATCTATGCTACTTGAGCATATGATATGATATCACTAATGTTTATTGAGAAAATTTATTAAAAAATATATACAAATGGATTTAATGTGTTGATATAATAATTTGGTAAATCATAAACTCACTTTAAGGCATAGTCCTTTAAACTACATGGAAACAACTTAGTGAGGAACCAGTCATTGGACACATAGTCCAAACATGCTACATGAAAAGCTTAGAAATGGTGATATAGGTTATGCTCACCATCATACAATGTAAGCTTTAGTGCCAGGAGTCCAAATGATAAAGGATTTTACACTATGTGATGTGTCAAAGGTGTATGTAAAATAACATGAGAATCCAAGGCATGTGATGGCCTAGTAACTCCCTACTCAAGATGTAACACCTTAGCCTATAGAGAATGAATCTCATGCATAAAGGATTGTACATATAGAGAGGAGGAAATATTCATAGGAGGTGTAATTTATACTAAAGGTTAAAGTGTGAAGATAATTTATTGTACAAGTTGAGTTGGCCACAAATTAAGTGCAACAATGTTATCATTTGGGGGAGTAAAATATTGACCATTATTTGATTTTTTCTTTATTTCCATTATGTATTATAAAATATTTTAATGATCATTGGGATATTATTATATTATATCTCTAAATATCTATGAAATCTCATCCTTATTGATTATAATAATTTCATTATTACATGGGGTGAGAGTGTCATGATTCCCATCTTGTCTATCATCTTGATCTTGATTGTATTGCTCATCTTCAAATGCATTATCATTTAATTCCACATAATAAGGGTTTGAAGGATAAATTATGGGAGTTATAAATCATCCCTTTTCCATTTTATAATCTTTAATGGAAGGAATCTATGTATGCTTAATAGGATTTCCACTAAGCCTAACACTTCTTCTTAAGGAAAGAGAAATGGATTTTTAGATGGAATATAATAAACAAAGTGAAAGAAGGTTGATAAAATAGAATGTATGAAATATGAAAATCTTAAAACATCAAATGAAAATAGTAAAAATAAGGATATGAACCCTAGTATCATATCGGGTTAGGGTTTGAGTAGTATTCAAAGTAAGTCAAGTTCACCAAATGTTTAACCTTTTAGGACATAGATTAATGTAAATCCTATATTTTTAAAGAGTTTATTATAATGAATTAGGGTATAAATATTAAATAAATACAACCACTAATATATAAAATAATTGACTTGATTTAACCTTCTATAAATAACAATAAATAATGTAAATGAGAACTTAACTAGAAAATAACTAAAATAGGATATCTAGAGGCTAAAAATTGAGGTAGACACTGATATGAGTGTGGAAAATGGGATCCACATGTCAAAACCCATTATATATGGCATTTACCTAATTGGATAATGGAACCATGTGGTGCTAATATCCCTATTTTAGTGGTAGTGTCCTCTATGCATGATTGTTTTGAACTTCTTAGTGCACGTGTGTCTAGATATGTCAAGCCTATTCTTATGTGCATGAGTTATAAAACCATGTATATGGCATGCTTTTATTGATTTTATTATTAAAACATAATACTACATGTTACTAAGGAATCTATTTGATACAATAATAAAAGTGTGTTTGTTAGTTGGGTAGGTTGGACATCCTCAACACCTTACTATGATGAGAATTGCATGCATACCAATACTTCGAATAACGATCAAGAAAAACATAGTTGTCCCCACATAATTTTTGTTTCAATTGTAAGTGAATCTAATATGATGGTTTAATTGAGTGCTTTTAATGTGATTAAGACTAAAAATCTAAGTAATCTAAGCTTAGGAATGATATAGATGGTAGTATGTGGAAGTATAATAGAATAGGGATTGATAACCTTAATTATGCACAACTTATTCTAGGTTTGCATATGTAAATTTAATTTTATTTCCATCTCATG
Organism: Torreya grandis; assembly: GCA_037957365.1. Taxonomy (NCBI): domain Eukaryota; kingdom Viridiplantae; phylum Streptophyta; class Pinopsida; order Cupressales; family Taxaceae; genus Torreya; species Torreya grandis. Next base: position 709,197 of record JARHVA010000461.1, on the reverse strand, counting down.
GATATATGGATAAATATATGTATATATACTATTCTAGTTCTTGTTTAGGTGATAAAAGAGGTCTAGATCGACCCTAAGAGGTCTAATATTTGAAAAGATATTTGTTTATGGAAAAAGGAGGGAAAGGACAATAACACCAAAATTAAGACACTAGTGTCATGTGGATTTATTGTCATTATGGCACTAAGTTATAAGTGTAAGAACATAAGGCATGAAGTAACATGATCCAAAAATGATGGTAAAGGATTAATTTAGGGATAAGTGTGAAAACATGCACTAAGATAGGTCTAGGGCTAATCTATGGATATGTGGTCTCAAATAGCACTTTTAGCACTCAAGTGTAATTTTTAGGTGATTAAATTTTCCTCCCTTTATTATAGAAATTTATAAAATTAAAATGAATAAGATAAAGGAAAAATAATTGTACCTAGAATTACTTAAGAGGAAAAACCTATGAGTCTAGATTTGATTATGTGAAGCATGTTCCAATGCATATCCTAAAAGTGAAACATGCATAGATCAATCCTTAATTAAGATATATCAAAATAAAATAGAAAAATAAGTAAATAAATAAAACTAAGTAAAGGGAAATAGAGAAGAAACTAATGAATACACCTCATTTGGTAGACAATCCAATGCATAAACTTAGTGATAACATGTGTGTGTGTGTGTGTGTGTGTGTGTGTGTGTGTGTGTGTGTGTGTGTGTGTGTGTGTGTGTGTGTGTGTGTGTGTGTGTGTGTGTGTGTGTGTGTGTGTGTGTGTGTGTGTGTGTGTGTGTGTAGATAGTGATAAATCAATGAATACATTAGATTATATTGATGATGTTTTCAACCCTCTCATTTATAGGTGGCTCAATAAATCTATCTAATTTGACTCCATCATTACCCACCCTTACTTGGTGGACCATGACCTATGAATAATTTGGATTGGACTGATGGTGTGTCCAAACCCTCTCATGTAGGTGGATCAAGAAATCACATATACTATGAATCCATCATTGCTTATCCATGTATAGTAGATGCATCTAACACTAAAACTATGTGATGTAATTGAAAATGTCTAACTAGAAATGTTAGCTTTGTAGCCACTTGAGAATATTAGGTAGATCTAGGCCACTCAGGATTACCAACCACTAACGATAGAGTAAGTCATGAAAATGGTGTGAAAATAGAATATGATTTTTTATGTATAGAATGTAGATAATGACATGGTATTTTTCATTTCACTTGATCAAATAGTGTGTAAGGGAACAAATGGAAACAATGTGGTGTATAGATTCCCCTAAATCTGATATCTAAGTGAATGGATTCTAAACTAAGTTGTAATAGTAAGTATTTGAGTATCTAAACTATAAATGGGAATGGTTAGGCCATTCATGATTCCCCCAATCTAATAAATCTAGTATGAATATGAGATAAACTAAGCCAAAATTAGTAAATATGTAACTAAACCTGCACAAACTTGGACTATACCTACTATACTTTTTTGGCCAATCTATCTTTTTAAACTAAGGTTATTGGATAGTGGTTCTATATCTTAGATAGTAGTGACATGTGGTGTTAATGTACCAATTCATGCCTTAATGTCTAACTAATCTAATTTCTATGTAACTATACTAATAAATGTGTCATTATTTTCCACTATGTTTACTTGAGTCTGATTTATGTAATCTGAGCCTATGCGCTAAAAAATGTATTATGAGTGCATTATGGGAGCTTGATCTCTGTGACCCATAATATTTTTATAACATTTATCAAATCATATTATATTATAACCCACACTTATTATTTTAATATATATATATATATATATATATATATATATATATATATATATATATATATATATATATTGTAAGCATATTCATAAATATTCCAATGTAGGTTAATAACTATCCAAATGCCTTATGCTATGACTTTGCAGTATTTAATGACAATAAACTTATTTGCATAAAACATTTAGAGATATATGCATTAAAAAGGAATAAATATGATTAAATTTATTTATGTATAATTCTAAAATTTTCCACACCTTCAATATGTCTGAAAAATTACCTACATATTTTGAGTAAGGTTTTTATCAAAATAGATTCATATAATATGCAACACTAAAAATTATCCATCAAAATTTTTGGTGAATTACTAAACATGTAGCTAAGACACCTTCATATATTTTTCATTTTATCACACCAATTATATCTTTTATCATTTTTTTACTACATATGAATATCCTAAAATTATTATTACCCGCATAAGTTCATAATTGAAGTTTTTAGACATCCAATTCTATCCACACCTAAGTTTTGACTGGACTTTAGACTGATTCCTACCAACCATTAAAAATTAATCCTAGGAATCATTGAATGTCTCAATTACATTCATGAATCATTCATCAATGCTTAGAATCATGTTGAGGCATCCCTATTTTGGATAATGGCCTGTACACAAAAATAAACTATCACAAATTTATCCCTAATCACCTTGCAACATAAAAACTATTAGTTTGGCTTATGGATCCATTAAGTGGTACACTTGATCAAATATTAAAAGAGCTAAAATGTTAATCAAATTGAAATATCTAATTAAATAGGATATAATGCTTAGTTAAATCATCCATTTACAATTAATGAATATCTAAAAATGGAAATTACAAAATTCAAAATATCAAGCCTTTTCATCATTGCCTTTATGAGTTATCAAGCTCTTCCAAAATATCTTAAAATATCTAATTTTAGATCCATGCCTAGTAATTTAAAATCATAATTACATGACAAATTTTAACTCAATTGGAATTAGGCTTAACTCACCTAGGGATAGTTTGAACCCATTCCATATTTAAACTCAACCTTAACTCACCTTGGGGGTGAGATTTAACTTTTGATCCTATAAATACAAGTCCATGCCTATTGATGTTTAAGATATTTTTGTGTAAATTTATTATTCTTAAATGTATTTAAATATTTTATATCATAGTTTTATAATGCTAATTTGAATAGAGACAAGCCTTACAATTAGTGTTACCATGCTAAATTCATAAGCCAAGAAGCAAAGCCAAAGTGCCAAGGAGAGAGGGAGAAAATCAAGCTTCATTATCAAAGATTTATTAATGCATAAAATAATCAAGCTAATTTAATAATCCATTTTGAGCTCCAAGGAAGGTAACATAGTGTTTTTTTTTATGTTTTAGTTGTGTTTTAATATGCATATTTGTTACATATGCTCTCCCTAGTGACTATGCTAGAGGTGTTATGATTTTAGTGTGTTAATTTGATTTGATTTATTAGAATAACACAATACTAACCTCCCCTCTATGTATTCCTTGTTTATATCATGTCATGTTGATGGGACCCACACCCCACAAAATTATTCCCAAGGCCTTTGAGGACATACTCACAACAATTTTCATGTTAAAATCCAAACTTGTTGATCAATAAAAGTGAAATTTGAAGGTTTGAGGACATTTTTATGGAAATAGAGAAGTTTATTTGTGTATTTTCATTATTTATCTCTAAATTTTTGATATTTCATAATATCACTACTTTATAGTTGTGATTTTGTCATATTTTCCAAGATATTGTGCTAACTATTATATTTTTATCCTTAACTACAATGGTTTTTTTGACTGAATTCTTGTGTTTATATGGGAATTCATAATATTATAACATCATGACTTTATAATCATTATATCACTTTAACTTCTACGATATTGATGATATCATGACTTTTGCAAGTTGAAATAGTATCAGAACTTTTGTGGTGTTTCTTAACCATGATAGTTTTCTTGCTAACTATTGTCACTTCGATTTGCACCCCTTGAAATATGTCTCAACTCTCATCATCCAAGTGGTAAAATGGAACATCTCACTTATTATGGGTAATCAATTTGGTGAGATGAATCTTTAGAAGGGCTAGTTACCTTGATGCATTCTTTGAAGTACTTTCTCACTCATCAACTTTGCATAAAAAAGGTTAATAATACAAACTACAAATATAAAATGTGATGCACCAATAGTATTTTTCCTCATATTAACTAAAATTATACTACTTAGATCAAATCAAATATTCTTTCACACATAAATCATAACTCAAGATAGATTGTTGCATCAATGTTTCATATGCTAGGTTCAAGAGGTATATTTGATGTTTAGGAGGGAAAATGAATTATCATTTGAATAATATAATCATAAATCACTTATAAAACTCTCATAAACTAATAAGTAATACTAACAAAGACCTAAAATAATTACTCTTCTGCATACTTGGTGGACAATCAAAGATAACATGCTAGAAAAGGCTATCTTTTACTAGACAAGATCAACAAGATTTGTAACCAAACTCAATTATATAGCATGTAAGTATGAAAATTAAATTTTATATTTCTTCAAGATAGATTCAAATACAAAATTGGCTAGGGATTAACCATTAACCAATTGAGGTTGCTCAAAAGAACCCAAAAAGTCACTACTTATAGCATTTGGGAGAGGGGTGAGATAAGAGAAGTCCAAAGGTCACTTGAAAAATTGTCAAGCTAAGGGAAGAGGTTACATAAACATGAGAGTAAGATTTTAAATATACCATATAAGTTCAGTAGAAACAAGTAGATTTCTAAGTCATGAAACTCATGAAAAGTTGCGTAGGAGTTGTCATTTTGTACAAGGAAGTTTCCTTAATCATTCACCTCTATTGGAAAATCCTAAAACTTAATAGGGATAGATATAATAATATTATTGAGAAGGAAGCATTTTATACATTATGTTAAATGCATTGGATGTATTCCTAATCATCTATAATCTTTTGGAAGTGAATTATCACCATCTATAGTTTAAGAAAACTCCTCTCTCACACACCTTGTGCACTTGGCTTCCAAAATAGAATTAGTTTCTCATGAAAATCCAAAAAATGTTATGTATTAAATGTTTCAATACCATCCATGGCCTTATATTTCTTATGTGTAACTTAAAAATCCATCCACTTGAAGTTCTCACCCTTCTCACTATCATGTTCACTATGCTAGTTTGATTGGCTAAAATGAGATATTTTTTATAAACACTTTGGATTTTTTAAAAATTCATTAAATGAACATATTTAGTTATATTAAGTCCATATCTTCCTCCTAAAGTTTATTTCATTCCTTTAAATTCCTTAGAACCTACACAATGTACAAAATAGTCAAAGAAAGCCATTTTGCACCATGTTTGTATATGTAGGATACCAATAAAATGGATGATGAGGATCCATAAAGAGTCATATGAAACATAAAATCACTTTCATGGTCATTTAATCCCAGTTAGATATCTCTCCATGCTTGTTTTCTCATTTAGGTCCTTATCTAGGGTTTAGAAAGTGTTTTAGGTCTTCTAGGCTCTTAATCTTTGTTCATAAAGATTTGACATTGTAAATACAAAATAATTCAAAAAATATATATTTTAATACCCTTATAAACACATCAAAAATTATTTTATCCCCATGCAAATCTTTACAGGAGATGTAAGCATTTAAAGTTAGCCTATCGAGTCATTCCTTTCATCTACACAGGCCTAATATTGCCTTTGAGTAAAAAATGGATTCCCATATAACTTATATACCTTACACAAGATTTATATCCTATATATTAACCCAAAAAAAATTATATAATATTATATAATGACCACCTAAAACTATAATTAACATTGAACCCCAATTTGGATATTGGGCTTAAACCTTGCCTAATAGGCCTGGTTGTAGCTTTGGAGTCCTAGATCATTATATTTATATTATCTCTTATTTTATTTATTTATCATGTTTTTTTATATTTAACACAAATTATAACACCCCCTATAATGGTTCCTATAGCTTCTAGTTTATCTTATCAACCTCCTTCCTAAAAAATCCAAGGTTTGTGCATCAAGGGAGTACCCTCTATCTAAGAGAAAACAAAGTGAAATTAACCTATTTTTAAAAACCAAAAAAATATTGGAGAGGATTTTTAAAAATTTATATACACTCTACACAAAATTTTATCCCTTTTTCAGGTCTATATACCCTCTAACTTTCCAAAAACTCAAAATTGACCCTTATTAAGGTAGACTATGCAGGGTTTCTTGGTATGGACTGTGTGTGGCTTGTTTAGAAACTTATCTACATTTTTAATAAAATATATATTATTTAACACACCTAATTTCATTCCATTAACATTTTAAAATCCATTAGAGTGATCACTTAAGGTTAGAAATGATCATGAGCCTTTATTTGGCTTCTAGGCCTAAACCTTACTTATTTAGGCCTATACGTAATTTTGAGGGTCTATACCTCCAAGATGGGATTAATAATTATATGTAAGGTTATTAATATTTTTATATATTTTAATAATATTTATAACCATTACATAAATGTTTCATTAGATCCTGGTCCATCTATTTAACACCCTTTCTCAAAAACTTGCTAATTTACACTCAAAGGGAGTGCCCTCTATCTGAGATAAAACACAGGGTAATTAAACTATTATCTAAAAAAATAGATTTTTTAATAGCTTATATAAGTGAAAAAGACACTCCATAAAATCTATTTTCCCTTATTCATTTAATTTGACCTTCCAAAATCACTAGAACCTAAGGCAGACTTGGAGAAGAGATTATGTACAGGATTTGACTATGTTTTGCTCCAAAGCATTACACTTGTAGGTTGTTTTTCATGATTTAGCTCCAAAACATCCATATA
>JARHVA010000461.1:602500-697500 GCA_037957365.1 Torreya grandis | reverse complement strand
TCATCCACTTGAACTTTTTTGTAAGGCCTTTGACATTTGACATTAGATTATTTTAGAGCAAGTTTAGCACTTGCCATTTTGGAGATATAAATCCACTTTTAGACCAAGTTAGATCAAGCGTGAACCATTTGTCCTTTGGACCTTATTCTTAGATTTTTTAGAACTCTAGACCTTTTTGTGAAACATTAATCATTGATTTAGATGTCTCATTACACTTATAGCAGAGCCATGTATAATTTAGGTTATGATAATATGGTCACACAAGCTGACTTTATTAAAGAACCCTATGGTGATGATGTAGTTTGTGAGATAGATCATTATCCTCCTTACACTGATCAATTTAGGGTACAAATTCAAGATCTATTATCCCATTATTTGGTTAATGTGCCTCCATATTTGGAGTAGGACCAAGAGCAAACCACACAATACCTTGCTAGTGTACCATTAGTTATAGAACAAGTTTTAAAAAATATATATTATTATATTATTCCATCAACATATGATCCTTATTTGTTTTATCATAAATTCCTTGAAAATAAGGATGAGATATTAGTTAGAGCTGCAGAGGTAGGGCTAAGTTTTTGATAGACTTTCCCTATGAAAATATGTCTAGTCTAGTAAGAGTGCATCTTAACATACCTTATAATCAAATCATTGAATATGCCTCTTCTATAAATACTCAATCACTCATGCTAATGTCATATCAAGACCCTAATATGATTGTCAAAATAAATGTCCTCATGGAGGACCAATTTATAAAAATTCAACAAGCATATCAAAACTATTTGAATCTAACATGTAATTTTAATAACATGGTCATGTCATATTCACCACTCATAGAGTTATCTATTCAATATGAGTATTGATTGAAATATCAAGTCAAGATAATTAGGATAAATACCCATTTGGAAAAAACACTTTAATTAGTTACATGTTCAATGTCTCATATAAATAATGAGTGACTACTACTCATCGAATAATGTGCCAAACATAGTGGATAACACACAAGTGTCTTCCAATCAAGGATAAAGTGGTTTAACTTCACCAAAAAAATAGTCTACAATAAGTGAGTTGATTTAATACCACGAGTGGTTAAAAATAATAGGGGGTAGGAAATCCTACGTCCCAACCACAATAAGCTATTTTTAATACTCAACCAACTGCTTTTTCAAGAATGCAACTACAAGGATTAAGTATCCAATGGAAACTAGTGCCTTGACTTAACAAAATATGATGAATTCTACTCCACCTCAATAGGTGATGACTAAAATTACACAACATGCATAATATAATATTCCATCATAGTAGTGGTAGAATATTTTTCCATCACAATAGGGGGAAACAAATGTTCTACCTCAAAAACTATAGACCAACATTCTAGTACATTAGCATAAATTATCTAATCAAAAAAATATGATAATTGGTCAAAGATAAATGTCAAACATCCTAAAACCATATACTTTAAAACTGATGTTGATGAAACCAAGAGGTGTTACTATCCAACAAGTACTAATTAGTTAATAATTTCCTTTCATTCAACATGAGACACAAATCTAATGATAGGGCCTTATTTCATAACAAGTTCCCTTTAATAATCTAGGTTTGACTAATCAATAACAAGTTCCTACTCAACCTCAGTAGGCAAAATACTTTACCCTGAGCCATATCATTCCATCACAACCACAATTACCTCAAAATTAGGCCTATATATCAATTTTAAACTAGAATATCACACTATAATGTGTGAATTTCAAACAACTACATCCCAATCTATATATGCATATTCTTGGTCAATGCACTCACCAAACCAAAACTTCTTAACAAACCATTCCTCCATTATACCCTAGTTAGGGTAATCCACCTTTGACCACCTAGACTCCACCTCAGCTAAATATTCCATCCAATTTCTTGGCACAAGAACTACAGTAAATGAATGATGCAATTACCACCATTTAAGAAGGGAAACAAATCAACAACTTTAAGTTAGATGACATGTGTTCTTACCCATTCAATATGGAGTATCTTTAGATACTATTTCCTCCAAAGTATGAACCACCTAAATTTGATAAATACAAGGGTAAAGGAGACCCTAAGACCCATTTTATATAATTATTTGTTGCTTGCCAACCAGTGGATTATAAACACCATATTAGGCCCTTTACCCATGATACATTTTTCCATGTGTTAGACCTAGATTTATCATACAATTTTCTCTTGGGTAGACCTTGGATACATGAAATTCATGTGATCCCATCAAAATTTCACAAGTGTCTCAAGTTATTTCAATTAATTATGGAGGTCACAATTAATGGAGATTCATAGCTTTATGAACATTGCAAACATTTGGAGGCCAAGTATCAAAGTTACAATTATCACTTTAGCCTAGATATGGTTCACAAAAGGGAAAAAGGCAAATAAATACTTATTGAGATATCATATGCCAATTTCATAGACCCAAATAGTATTGATTCATATTCCCATATACCATCTCAACCAATGGCCCAAGAGAGTATTTGACTCATGACACATTTCACATTGCCAAGATTCCATAAAACCTAAAGTCATATGGAAGACCTATAGCTAAACCACCTTTTATGGATGGAAATGAAATGGAAAGGGAAAACTTCATAGTCAAGCTCTTGTCATTTTCATATTGACCACTAGATAAGAAGAGGACCTACTTGTATAGGATGAAACTTGATTATATAATGACAATTTGGTTGATTGCTATAAAAATGCCAAATACCCATTCCAAAGAGGATCATGGAGAATCAAGCCCATGAAGGAGGAGGCCTTGGACCAAATCAACAAGGTACTCTTGATCCAATTTATATAACTCAGTATAAAAGAACATATGGTCTCAAATTAAAATCACCTAAGGGTGACCCCATGTATCTTATTTATGGGCTAACACTGACATCCAATGATGATGATGGTGGTGTCAAAGCAGAGTCTAATCATAACATTTATGAATACCTTGGTAATACTAATCTATTTAACCCAAATGTCATTTGAACCATTACCCCATTAGTTTGACATAATCTAATTCATCTATATTACCTTCAACATATAGCCTAGGACCAATAAGAATCCGTAATGCTTGTAGATGAGTTTGATAATGATGAGGCCTTTTATGATTTTCTAGGCTTAAGAGACAATGTTCCATTAGGAAACCACAAATAAGGGTTATCAATCAAACTAGATCTTGTAGCCTATTTTGCATAATGTGTGAACACCCTTAGTCAGAAAAAAATTAGTAAAACATTGAGGTCCTAAAGTGAAAACCTCTTTGAGGCACTTTTAGACTAGGGTATAATTAAAGAGAGATGCTAGTCTTTTGGTGAAAACCTATTTTAGGTGCCATTAGATGGGGGTGTTCACCTTTCTTCAAATGAATCTTAGGAGACCACAATGATGAACTTTATTTTGGGTCCAAGTTTAGTTTTAAAGAACAACATGCCTTTAATCAAATTATCAAGGAGTTTTCAACAGTGTTTGTCACATTTCCATCCATACCATTAGGAGATTTTGATTCATCTTGTGTAGGAGAGCTTGAATAACTAGTCCAAATAAGGACTTTATAGTTGCAAGACAATTCATATCATTACCAACCATTCTAGAAGATGGTATGACTCTCCTCATAGAATATACTATTAAAATCAACATTAGGACTCTAGATGACTCAAAATTGATCAAATTAGGTGCATTCCTCATTAGAGAGGAATGTGAAATATTTATATCCCTTATGAGGGAATTTTTTGACATCTTTGGTTAGGCCTATTCAAAAATGCCAAGTTTGGACCCTACCTTGGTTATACACCACCTTGTTGTACATATTGATGCCAAACCTATGAAGTAAAAATTGTGTAAGATGCATCTTCATATTGTTTTATTATTAAAGAAAGCATTGTAAAGACTCTTAGAAATGAGATGCATCTGATTGGTTAACTATTTAGAGTGGATCTCAAATGTTGTGCCTGTTCGTAAGAATCCAAAAGGAATCAAAATATCCATTGATTTTATATATATAAATAATGTCAACCCCAAGGATGAATTTATTTGTCCAAACATTGACATGATATTTGACTCCATAGTAGGGTAAAAAATTATCTCACTTATGGATGGATTTTTAGGGTACAACCAAATCTAGATCATGTCAGAATACCAACACAAAAAGACATTCACCACTCCATGAGGAACATTTTGTTATTAGGTTGAACAAAAAATAATGTTCACCATACCATTTGGTCTCAAGAATGTTGGGGATATTAGTGCCCAAAATTACACTAAAGTAATTATTCCCAAGTTGAGTATAAATTCCTAAGTCTTCAACCCAAGTCATATTTTCAAATGTTTATTATAGCTCAAGTTCATGTTCAACTGACTAATTCCTAATTTGCTCTTTACATTATGTCAAGAAAAAGTAAAGTCCTTATTTATTTTAGAATTTTTATCCATGGCAAAATTTTTGAAGGGAACTTGCCCTTTGGGTATTTTACCCACACAAAAAGCCTAACCAAAGTCATTTGTTTCAACAAAAATGTCAAGTCTAAATTCCTTCAAATAAAATGCCAAGTTTTATTTCCATAGGGAAATTATTTTGGAAAAAATGTCTAAAACAATTATCCTTATGATGACAAAATTCTGAAGAATCACTTTTTGAGGGAAAATTGCAAAGGTTAATTTATTTATGGAAATTATTTCAGATAAAATGTCTGAAACAATTTTATTTATAAAAAAAGGGCCCGAGGGTAAAAGTGCCAAGATAAAAAGCCTACAACAATTATTGCAAGATAATTAATGCCAAAGATAAGAATATCAAGGACCCAAGGTCTGAATGAAGGAAAGAGTCTCAAAGACCAAAAGGTTGAATAGATCCAAAATGTAGATAGTTTGTTTAGAGCATTTGTAGCTAGAGCTTTTAGTTCAAGCCATTGTCCTTTACCCACCATTCATCATGTAGTCCAAGGAGAGAAAGATACTAACAAGTTTTATATAGTCTAAGAAACTTGAGGTCATGGATAAGTCGGTCTAAAATTTAGAAAATCATCAAAGTTTTAAAGGGTTAATCAAGGTTCATAGCACAAGTCTAACTAGACTAGGCCATTTTTGCACATCACGTATAAACAAACGGGTTAGTTCACTTGTGAATTTTTATAAGTTTGCTTAGAAATAATCTAAAAATAAAGGAGTTATATAGAAATGATTTTATTTATACCTTGAATATATCCTACAAGTTTGGTTCCTTCATTTTTTTTGACTCACAATGCAAGCTTTCAAAAAGGATGAACACGTAGTGTGACGATCGTGAAGACATCATTGATGGTCATGCAAATGTCAAAATTAAGATCAACCATTATCCATTAGGGAATAAATTTGATGATCATGAGGATGTAATTAATGTTTATGTGAATATAAAATTATAAGCACATAGATGTCAAATTTAAGCCATGATAACTATCCATCAGGGGCTTAAATGTTATGGTCACATGGCTATAATTGACGATCATGCAAATGTTAGATGATGAGAGTGCTAACGTCAACATTAATCTTGATGATTATATATAATGTATTAAATTTGATAGTCATACACCTAAAAAAGATGTTTACATGAGTTTCAAATGATAGGAACATAGATGTCAAATTTAATCCATAGTGGACAGCTAGTGGCATTTGATTCAAGGCAAATAGGATCGATAGTTCACATTGATCAGTTCATATAGATTGATGGTATGAGTGAGAGATGTCTCATCAAAAGGATTAGAACCTATAATAAAGTGACATGTGTTTAATGGGTGACAAAGGTCACATTTCAAGATAAGTAATAACATGACATGGAAAATGCCATATGTGCATACATGTCATATTTAAAGGTCCTATGTAGAGCAGTTTGTGGAGCTTTCACTAATGATAAGCAAATTGACTAGACAAGCTTTAAATGAATCATGGGAGCTCTAAAATAATTTTAAAAGAACTTTTACAACCATAATGCATAAGATAATTAGGTATCCATAGGTCTCTTATCCAAAGGCTCATAATTTAGTCCCCAAGAGTGATGTGAATAACATAGAGGTTAAATATTTATGATGTCACTAGCTTTCCATAGTAAGGAAATAAAAGCACTTTTGTTAAAGTATAAAGTCAAGGTAGAGAGTGGGTTTCCAGATATGTCAAATATTGGTTCTAAAATGTGACCATGATGATTGGATAATGCATAAATCCATTTAAAACTATATGACAAATATATTACATGTTTGTAGCATGTATAGAATACAAAGGGGTTTATGTTCATATAATTAATGATCTCTATGTAGATCTTTGGTAAAGCCTATATGATAGCAAATTTTAAAAGGGTGATAATTATGTGTTTAGTATATTATAATCCAATGTAGCTTTACTAACCCCTCATGTGCTCATTTGAATACCTCCTTGGGGAAGCTTCCTAGGAGGACTATAAGTGTCAGTTGTAAGTTGGCAATTCATATATGTGCAAGTGAGGCCAAAATTTCCCCAATAGATCAATGGTGGGAATAATTCATTTATGCATTAAAAAAAATTACACAAAAGGATAGATGTTTTGAAAAAGACAAATTTTCCAAAGGGATAAAAGTGCAAAAGGGGTAAATATGTAAAAAAGAATATTGGAGCCAAAAGAGTAAAAAGGCTATTTTAACCTAAGTTTGAAATTTTTCATCTACTTTGTTTATTTGAGATCCTCCATGGGAAATATATTATAGGTTTGTGGGATTAATATGGGCCAATCTTAGGAAGATCTTTAGGAAGACATGAATCAAGAATATTTTTTAATCATCATTTCAAGAGCAAATTGTCCCATGGCATGCATAAAGGAAGGGCAATTGTCCAAAAGATTTCAGATTTTCCATCGATTAACATAAAAGCATCTCCAAGTAGTTACACATAATAAAAAAATATGTTTGGATCCTCAAACAAATATCCTCCTTCTAGCTCATGTGAAAGGCATTTTTAGCTAAAATATCAAATTATATGCTCCAAATATTCATCATTCCTTGTGTAGGTAGTTAGAACAATGATTTTTCTTGCAAATTGATGAATATCTTAGGCATGGAAAAGGGCATATTCTAGCTAGAGGCATCTTGACAGACCCAAAAGTTTTTTTTGTAATTCTAAAAGTTTTAACCCATAGTTCTAAATTTAACAATTTATAAATAGGGGTTTTGTCCTCTGTTATAAGGTTGTTGGTCATTGTCTTACGTGTTCATTTTCCCTAAGTCCAAGATCTACATGATTTTTTTTGGGACCACTTGTTATGTGTATATCTTATCTCTCTTTCTAAGGTGGTTTTAGCTATAAAACCATTACCAAGCTCTGAGAGTATGTTTATATGTATCTATTGTCAAAATTTTAAACTCACCATGCTTGTCCCCTTGGAAACATTTTAAACAACTGATGTGTTTAAAGTTTTTTTTTCAATATTAATGAAAATGCTTGTGGTTCTTTGCTCTTTCTTGTTGATGAAATGCAATAACATGTCTTACAAGTCCTGTTACTTGGATATTTAGGTTTATGTTCACTACTGGTTATCATATTGAGCATAGATCTACGTTTTAAATCCCTTTTATAGTCTAATATTGAAAACGTGTTATTGAATGACCTTTTAGGGCACCCTAGGTCTACAAATTTGATAGGAAAGGTTTCTTCAACATTTAGTTGTAGTGTATACTCTAGGTTTTTAGGGACCATTTCATATTTCCCATTATCTTACATTTGAAGTTTTTCTATATCTTTTCTAAGGAATATTGTCATGAAATACTGCTAGATACCCTACTATTTGGAAACCACCAGCATGCCTCCTTTTTAAACATCTAACTTGTCCTACCCTATCCTACCCTATAAATAATAAACCTTGTTGCATAATATAAGTGTTATTTACATACATATGCATAGATAATGTATAATTAACATGTGTATATGTTTATTTATTTAAATCCTAGCATTAAAATATTTTATTCAACCCCTTTCTTATTGAAAATTCTTTAGAATGAAGGTTGCAATCACTTTGATATCTGCCTTTAGTAGCTTGTATCTAAATTAGAACATTTGATCATTCTGTGTCACAACCCTTATTGTGTGGAGTGAGAAATTTTGTTTGTGTTATAGTTATATTTGTGTTACCTTATGCCATTTCCCCCCATGGAGGCTGAATTTCAAAATCAATCCATGTGAGAAAGCTACCCAAGCATTCCTCTCACCTTGGTTTAGGTAGAGCCAAAAGTAGCAGGGAGATGACCCTACCCTTTGTAGGTGCCTCTCAATCATTTTCTATGTTTAGTTCATTCTATATGTCATAACTTTCCCAAGCTATAATGACATATGAATGCATTTTTCATCTTTGTTGGTCATTTTATTTAAGTGTAGAAGGCTAAGTGTACGAGGTGTAAAACTAGGAATGAACACTCTTTTGGCACTATTATTGGGGACTAAATTAAAATACTAGTTGTTTATGTATTATCAAGGACTCTTGTAGAGAGCTATAATTATTTCATGTTATGTATTTATCTACTATTACTGCACTAATTTGACTATCTTGGCTGTCAACACTATATCACTCCATTAGGGACGTGTTAAGAGTTTTTTTTAGGCTTGACATTTGACTTCTACTAAGCTTATCATAAAGAGATATTAAATTAGCATGTTTAAAGGTGTTTCTTCCATTTTAAATGTTATTCTAAAGTTTTAGTGTCTTTGATTTCTATAAGCTTTAGCAAGTGTTAACTTTTAGCATGTATCACAAATAGTATGCTAAATGTTATATTCTAAAATTATGATTCTAGTGGCAACTTTGATTTCTATCATCTAGTTTTAAGGAATATCAGTTCCTAGTTTTAATATCTTTATTAAATTTCAACTTTGATTGTTTTATTTTTTTCAAATATAGAAGGACTGAGATTATCCTTCAAAAGTGACCCATCAAAGAAACTCATCTCTCCCTTAAGTATTCCTCAAAGGAGAGGAAGACAAGTTTGGAAGCCTGTACAAGGGTAGATTTTAGCTACTAAGGACCACTGAGATTCTAATAACCTTGAATTTTTTGTTAACCCTCGCATTATTGAGGACTATCATAGTTCTCTTAGTAATTATGAAACTTATAGTCTTGTGTATTATCTTGCTCCTTCTCAACTAGCTAAATCCCCTCCCAAGTTTGATCCACCAAGTCCACCTCATTCACCCCCTCATATCCCTTTTCCATTTGTTATTAAAGTTCTCATTGAACCAATCATGAGGCATAGGGACCAAGATGAGAATGACCATCTTGCATTCCATGTTACCAAATTTAGGCCAATCAATTTTAATTAAACGATAGGCTATTCTAATGAAGTCCCAAATGAAGTAAGGAAATGCCTTCTAAATTTCCAATAGAACAATGTAGTGATTGGTGATAACACTCGAGATATTTTCACAATATAATTAAAGGTTATGAGTTTAAATATGAGGACATGTACATTAAGCTATTTATGCACATGATAGAAGAAAATGCTTGTGAATGGTTCAATTTCCTTCCTATTGGATGCATTGATTCATGGGAAGAGATGAAGAATGGTTTTAAAATTTAGTATGGTGCTAGAGTTGATCCTATATTTCTTTTATCTAAGTTTCAAAACATAAAAAATAATCCTAATGAGTGTGTGTAGGACTTCAATATAAGGTTTTAAAAAGCTTGATAAAATAATGTGATGTCTTTGATAAGAAGGTTGTGTATTAATTGAGGGATAAGGCTCCCATGAAACTATAATTGGCATTCGATATGGTCATCCAAATTGAAAATAACATAAAGGATATCGGACAGCCCATCAACAAGTGGGTTGATGTAAAATTGGTTAATCCAGAAAAGACACAATCCATAAAGACAACCAACCTTGAGGAGACTCTTAAAAATATGGCCTCTTTTATCAAAGAAATGTCATATAAGCTATCTAGAGCTGAGAAAGGGATCCCTCATGTGTCTACCAGTAAATAAAGGGTTCTAAATTTGAATCAAGCAAAAGGAAGGCCTAGTTTCCACCATTAAGATAATGATAGAGGGAAGAGGACTTCATGTGAATAAATAATGGATAAAACCCAAAATAGAGGGGATAAAAAATAAGTGCCTAATCCTTTAAATTCTAAGGTGACTACTATAGATTGTGACATTGATATTGATTGTTATGACAAATTCTTACTTCCACATGCCCCATGTGATATAGTTTAACTGATTGATGAATACATGGATGAACTTGAGTCTACATCATCTGATGATGAGATCTTGATGTTCAATTATCAAATACCCCTAAAATGAGATGATTGCCTCCATAGAATTGTTGGGTGCTACTACTATTAATCTATTTTGAAGTGGAGTTGAGAAAGTAACTTTCCCAACTCCTAAATTTACTTATGATATTAATATGACATACACATATAAATTTCCCATTCATGATTTTGATTTCTTTCACTTTATGATGATTAATAAATTTGATGGGGATATTTTTTTAGTTGAAGGCAGGTAGTTGCTAATTAATTTAGTAATTGCCCAAGATAAGAAGTATCAATTAAGAAGCAAATATTAGGTTGTTACTCTTTTAGATACTACCCCTAAAAATCCTAAAGTAGGGGATGCTAAGAAGACAATAGTAGTCCCTAAAGTTTCTAAACTAGTGCATGTTTCTTAGTTTGCTAAGATTAGAGGTGATCCAACCAAGAATAAAGTACCCATATTGTCTAGTATCCATAAGGGTGTTAATAAGCTTAAACAAAATCTACCTTTGAAGGTTGTTATTAAAAAGTCAAATCCATCCCAGCCCACTCCACCTTAGACCTTAAGTTACTATATTCCAACTAAAGGTGTTGTGACCCTTCTACCCAATACTCCTCTTCCTTGGTATATCATATGTGATATGGTCCAATTATTGAACCAACTAAAAATCATTGTGCCACTTTTTGAATTATTAAGAATACCTAAACATAAGAAGAGGGCATTCAAATACTTGGAATTTGGTGAGAATTTAGCTATGAATGAAATTAATTTTCCCCAAACATCATCAAAAAGTGATGAATAATTAGATGAGGTGTTGAACCTACTTTAGAGGTCTATTTGGGAAATACATTGGGAAAAAGTTAGCTAAATGTGGATCCATTTTATACAACCTTGGTGATCAATGGTCTAATTATTCATAGCTATATTTTTGACTCTAGAGATTGTTATAATGTGATGCCCCTGGGTGTCCTAAATGAAATTAGAATTAAAATTACATCATATTTTTCAAGTGTTATGCCATGGACTCATGAGAGGTTATAGTTGTTGGAGAAGTCAACGAGTTGGTTGTGTAGTTGGTAATGTATCCTGGTAAGTATATTAATATGAATGTGATTGTTATAGACTACCCACCTAAATGGGGGATGTTGATATCATGAAAATGGGATTCTAGCATTTGTGAAAGTGTGTAGATGGACCTTTCTTATGACACCATTCCACTAGAGGGTAATATGGTCAAGCTTTATAGAGAGCCAAATATGCTACATGGAATTGAAGATATGAAGTATTGTACATGGATGTCAAATCTAGAAACATTTTTGGGAATGTTGATACTAATGAATAACTTGATGTTCTTGAAGTTAAACCTAATAAAGAAGGTTTAGTTTGGAATAGGTGCTTTGATGGGGTTTGCTTTAGTCTTGGAAATGGAACTAGGTTTGTCTTCTATGCCCCCAATGGTAAATGTTTCATGTTTTGTTTTAATTTATCCTTTGATTGAACTAATAATACTATTGAGTATAAATCACTCTTGATTGGTTTAAGTATTTCCCATGAATATAGAATTAAAATTTTAATTGTTAAGGGTGATTCTGAGTTAGTGGTTAAGTAGATATGTAATGCTTATGCCACCAAGAATAAAAGGTTGAAACACTATCAAAATGTTTTTTGGGATTTGATTAATTTTTTTTATTCATTCAACATTTTTTATCATATAGAAGTTTCAATGAAGAGGATGATAGACTTGTAGGGTTAGGTGCTCAATTTGATATTGTAAATACGAGCCCTCATTGTCAGTATCATGTGGAGGTGTTTATTAGGCCTTCAGTCCTAGATAATGTTCATCATTGGTGGATGTTTAAAGATGATGAGAAGATCATAAGGTTTCTAAATTGTGAGGCTAAATTTCATGATCAACTCATAGAAATGGAATATATGGTTTAGGTTTGTGATGGGAAAGAAACCTTGTTTGGGAAAGACATTATTCAGCTAGAGATAAACATGCTCCTAAGATTATTGGTAAGTTTAAAAGAATATTTTGATGGAGTTGATAAAATCAAATAAAGAGACTCATTTATATCAAAAGATGTGACTGAGTGTAATTTGGGTTCTCATGATAATCTAAGAAAGGTTTGGCTAGGTACTCACCTAAGTGCAACTGAGAAACAAGATTACATATAGTTCCTAAGGAAGTACCAAGATTGTCTAGCATGGTATTATTTTGAGCTAAAAGCATATAAGGAATACTTGTTCTATCATGTCATCCCATTGTATCCTCATAGCAAGCCTTTTAGGTAGAAATAGAGACCTATTAATCCCATCTTGGCCACTAAGATGTAGGATGAGTTAAAGAAGCTAAGGGATGGTGGTATCATTCATCCCATCAATTATTCACCATGGGTGGTGAACTTAGTCCCTATGTGGAAGAATAATGGTGATATCTACTTATGTGTAGATTTAAAGAATTTGAAAAAGCTTCTTTGAAAGAAAATTATCCCTTTCCCAATATGGAGAACCTACTACAAATTATTATTAGATCAAAGATGTTATCCACATTAGATGGCTTCTCAAGGTACAACTAGGTTGTATTGAAGGAATCCAAGAGATCTAAGACCACATTCACAATACCTTAGGGAAAATATGTATATATAAGGATGCCTTTTGGGTTAATGAATGTTGGTATAATTTTTTAGTGAGCAATGGGTGTCACTTTTGTAGGGATAATTAACCAGTTCATTATTATGTACTAGTATGACATTACTATGTACTCTAATAATAGAGAAGAACATTTGGAACATCTAGAGTAAGTGTTGATTAGATGCAAATAGTTTAGTATTTCACTTAATCTAAAGAAGTGACACTTTATAATATAAAAGGCCAAGTTTTTGGGTCATATAGTATCCAAGGATGGTGTCATGGTTGACGCTAAAAGGGTAGAATCCATTAAAAAAGTGCCTATCTCATAGTCCAAGAAGGGAATTTAGTCCTTCTTTGGGAAAATTAAATTTGTAATTAGGTTTTTGTCTAATTTTATAGAGATTGCTCTAACTATTACTTCCATGGTAAAGAAGGACTATACCATCAAATGGGAGGATAAATCCATGCAAGCATTCAATGACATCAAGGGATCTTTAAATTATACTCCTATCTTGACCAACCCTGATGACATAAGGTTATTTTAGATATTCTCTTTTTCATCATATAATATTGTTGCTACCATTCTCTTGATAAAGAATGAAGACAATAATGAGTAGCCTATATATTTATTTAGCAAAGCTATATAAGGTCTTGAGCTAAAAAATACCATTATGTAAAAATATGCTTTTGGCCCTCTTAAATGTTGTCAAGACATTCAAGCCTTATATTTTGAGTTCAAAGATTGTTGCTTATGTCTTACATACCATGGTGAAGGACATCTTGACTCAAACTGAAGTGTCCAAAAAGAGATGTAAGTGTATAAATAAGTCATAAGATTATGATGTGGATATTTTTACCACCAAGTTAGTAAGGGTGATGGGTCTATCCAAGATTATGGCTGAGACAAATTTACAAGTTGTTGAGGTAAACACTTTGGTTTTTAATATTGATGATTCATTAAGTCAATTTAACATGTCTCCAAGGTATAGAGATATTGTTTACTACTTGAAAAATCTGAACTATCCCCAAGAATTGGACAAAAATCAAATAAGAACTCTCAATATTGTGTCCCAAAAATACCTCTTGACTAATAATAGACTAGCAGGAAGAATCCAAATGGGGTTCCTGAGATGCATGATGTAAGAACAAATTTTTGACCTAATTAAAGAATTCCATAGTGGAGTATGTGGTGGCCATTTTGCACCTAACATTATAGCTCATAAAATTCTGAGAGTTGATTATTAGTGACCATCATTATTCAAAAATGTTGCTCAAATAGTCAAAAAGTGGGAGAAATGTCAATGCTTTGCTAGGAGGATGAAATATTTAGGTTCTCTTCCCTTATAGCCTATGATAATTGAATGCCCATTGAAATAATGGGGAATGGATTTCACTAGAAAAAGTATTTATTCATCAAGTATTGGATAGAGATGGATACTAGTTGCAATTGACTACCTCAAAAAATGGGTTGAAGTGGTCCCTACAAAGAAAGTAACACACTAGATGGTTATGGATTTTTTATTAAATTATATTATTTATAGATTTAGTTGCATGTTAAGGTTATGGTTGATAATTCCATGAGATTCAAATCTAAACCTTTAGTGACATTGTGCAAAAATTATAAGATGAAATTAAACTATGCTTCTAGTTACAACCCTCAAGGGAATGGGCAAGCAGAATCAAGTAACAAGAACTTACTCATAATCATTAGGAAAACATTGGAATCAAATAATAATAAGTGGGGTGAACATCTATTTTTTTTTTATGGGTTAACAAGATCATGCCTAAGAGAGCTATATGCAAAATTCCTTTTAAGCTTGTTTATGGAGCTCAAGAAATTTTGCCTATGAATTTTTAGTTTCCTACTTATCAGCTCATGTAATAACTAAAAGATGATGATCAAATTAACCACTATGAAAGCAAGATGAACTAGGTTATTAAGCTTGATGAAATTTAAAGACAAGCTCATGAAAGACACCTCAATTTTAAGGAAAAGCTAAAAAAGATATTTGATAAGAAGGTCAGTCTAAGAACTTTCCATGTAAGTGATCTAGTCTTATTTTGGGACAATAGGCGTGAGGAGAAAAGAAATCATGGTAAGTTTGATGCCTTGTGAATGGCTCCCTATTCTATTGAATACCGAATTAGGAAGCATACTTTATTTTTGATAATCTTACATGGTAGAATACTCGACTTACCAATTAATGATAGACATTTAAAATACTTCCTTGATTGAGTCCATAACCTATGTACATTAGTATATAGTGTATATTTTTATCTTTCTATTGTTTTATGTTCTATCACCCATCTATTTTGGGCCTTATTTATATAGTTTCCTTTTGTGTCTCTATCATATGTTTGTTTTCAAATCATCTTGATCTATTTTTGTTAAGTCTATCATGTTTTTTGAGACTTCCCAAATGTTTACTGAGAATGTTAAGTCTTGAATCCATGACCCAATGGTTTAGCACCTAGTCTTGCATTTTGGGGTTATTTTCACACCTATACTGGGTATGCATCCCTTGGCAAGAGCTAGTGTTAGTTCCCAAAATTACATTGAAGCAATTGGGCCTGAGTCAAGTATAGATGTCTGATTCTTCAATGCAAGTCCTATTTTTGAATGTTCATTATAGGTCAAGTTCATGTTAAATTGATTATGTCCTAATTTGGTCTTTGCATTATGTCAAGAAAAAGTAAAGTCATTATTTATTTTGTAAGGCAAAAAGTCTGAAGGGCACTTTCCCTTTGATCATTTTACTCACATAGAAACCTTGACAAAGGTCCTTTATTTTAGTGAAAATGGCAAGTCCAAATTACTTCAGAGAAAATGCCAAGATCAATTTCTATGGGGAAATTTTTTCTAACAAAATGTAAAAATAATTATCCCTATGATGAAAAAATGTTGAAGACTCAATTTGAAAAGTGAAAAGGTCAATTTCTTCATGGAAATTGTTTAGGGTAAAATGTCTAAAATAATTCTCCTGATAAATAGAGGGCCTAGGAGTAGAAGTGCCAAGATAAAAAGCATGCAAAAATTATTGCAAGATAATTGATGTCAAAGATGGGAATGTTAATGACACAAGGTCCAAATGAAGATAGGATTAATAAATACCAAAAGTATGAATAGATAAAAAATGCAAACATTTTATTCAAAGCATTTGTATCTAGAACTTTTAGTTCAAGCCATTGTCCTCTACCCACCATTTGAAATGCAGTATAAGGAAAAAATGATCCTAGCAGGTTTCATGTAGTCTTAGAAACTTGAGGTCATGGACAAGTGTGTCCAAACTTAGAGAATCATAAAAGTTTTCAAGGATCATGCAAGGTTTATAACACAAGTCTAGTTAGACCAGACCATTTTTGCACTTCACACATAAACAAATAGGTCAGTTTACTTATGAATGTTTATAAGTTTGTTTAGAGATGATCTCAAACCAAAGGATTTATATGGAAATTATGTTCTTAATGCCTTTAATATCTCTTAAAATTTTGGTGTCTTCATGTTTTTTCTAACTCACGATGCAAGCTTTTAAAAATGATGAACAAGCAGTGTGACAACCATGCAGACATCATTGATGGTTACATAGACATAAAAATTAATCTCATCCATTACCCATTAGGGATTACATTTTATGGTCATGAAAACATCATTGATGGTCACATGAAATTCAAAATAAAAGCATACAAATTTCAAATTTAAGTAATGATAACTATCCATCAGGGGAATAAATTTAATGGTCATGTAAATGTCATTAACGGTCACACGAACATTAGATGAAGAGTGAGTGAGTGTCAAATTTAAGATCAATGATTATCTATAGGGGTTTAAATTTGATGGTCATGAAACCATAAAAGACATTCACAAAGGCATAAAATGATGGTCATGTAGATGTAAAATTTAATCCATAGTGGATAACCATTGGAATTTGATCCAAGGAAAATGGGATCAATAGTCTGCATTGATCTATGTACATAAGTGAGAGATGACTCATCAAAGGGCTTAGAACTTGTAAGAAATTAACATGTGCCTAACGAGAAATAAATGTGAGATTTAAAGATAAGGAATAACATGACATGGTGAATGACACATGGGCATACGTGTCATATTCAAAGGTCCTATGCAGAGTAGTTCCTATAGCTTTCATCAGTGATAAATGGATTGACTAGATAAGTTTCCAATGAACTATGGGAGCTCCACAAGAAGTTTAAAGCTACTTTTATATCCATAGATAAAATATTTATTGGGTATCCATAGGTCCCTTATCCATAGGATCATAATGTAGTCCTTAAGAGTGTTTTAAATAACACAAAGGTTGAATATTTATGATGTCATTGTATTTTTATTATAACAAGATAAAGGCACTTTTTCTAAAGTATAAAGTTAGGGCAGAGAGTGGGTTTATAGATATGTCAAATATTAATTCTAAAATGTGACCTTGATGATTGGAAAATACATAAATCCCATTTGTGAATAAAAGACAAATATATTACATACTTGTAGCATGAATAGACTACAAAGGAGCTTATGTTCATATAATTAATGACCTTTATGCAAATCTTGGGTAAAGACTATATGATGGGGAGTTTTAAAAGGGTGATAATTATGTTTTTAGTTCATATAATCTAATGTGGATTTATTAACCCCTCAAGTGATCATTTAAATACCTCCTTGGGGAAGTTTCCTAGGATGACTATATGTGTCAGTTACAACTTGGAAATTCATAGATGTGCAAGTGGGTCCAAATTTTCCCCAATAGATCCATGGTGGGAATATTGCATTTATGCATTAAAAAGTAAATTTGCACAAAAGGATAGATGTATTGAAAAGGAATTTTTTTTAAAGGGACAAAAGTGTAAAAGGGGAAAATATGTGAAAAAAAAAGATTGGAGCCAAAAGGGTAAAAAGGTTATTTTAACCTAAGTTTGACATTTTTTTATCTACTTTATTTGTTTGATCTCCTCCATGGGAAAGATATTACAGGTTTGTGAGATCAATATGGAACACACCCAAGAAGCTCTTTAGGAAGCCATCAATCAAGAATATCTCTTATTCATCATTACATGAGAAAGTTGTTCCATGGCATGCATAAAGGAATGGAAATTGTCTAGAAGATTCTAGATTTTCCATCAATTAATAGAAATTCATTTCTTGGTAGTTGTGTAGAATAAAAAAATATGTTTGGCTCCTCAAATGAATATCCTCCTTATAGCTCATGTGAAAGGTGTTTTCATCTAAAAGATCAAATGATATGCTACAAATATTCATCATTATTTGTAGAGGTAGTGAGAACAATGATTTTTATTTCAAATGGATGAAGATCTCAAGCATGGCAAAGGACATATTCTACCTAGAAGCATCTTCGTAGACCTAAAAGTTTGTTTTAAAATTTTTAAAGTTATGACCCATGTATTTAAAAATGTATAAATAGGGGTTTTGTCCTCTAATTTAAAGTTGTTGGTCATTGTCTTAGATGCTTATTTTCCCTAAGTCCAAGTTTTTCAAGAGTTTTTTTTTAATCAATTTTTGTGTGTAGATATTGTCTCTCTTGCTAAGGTGGTTGCAATTGTACAATGATTATCAAGATTTGAGATAATGTTTATATTTCTCCCTTGTCAAAAGAGAAAACTAACCATGCTTGTCCCCTTAGAATTTTTTTGAACAATTAATGTGTGTAAAGTTTTTTTTCAAGATTAATGAAATTTCTTGTGGTTCTTTGCTCTGTCTTGTTAATAAAGTGTGGTAATATGTTTTAAAAGTCACACTAATTGGATATTTGTGTTTATGATCATAGATCTAGGTTATAAATCCATTTCTATAGTATAGCTTTGAAAATGTGTTATTGAATGACCTTTTAGGGCACGCTAAGTTTACAAATTCAATAGGAAAAGTTTCCTGAATGTTTAGTTGCAGTGTATGATCTAGGTTTTCTTGAATGTTTCTTGACCATTTAATATTTTCCATTATCTTGAATTGACATTTTTTTGCATCTTTACTAAGGAATATTGTCATGAAATACTTCTAGTGTTGGAAATATTATCATTGATGTCAAAGGTCTAACATTATTGGTGATAAAGGCCCCATTTCATTTAATGATGTTTTTAATATTCATATCTTGGCTAATGTGTGTTAATATTTATTTAATATTAATGAATATATTTTTGGTTGCATATAAGTCAAAAGATGGCCCATGAAGAAGTCAAAGAGTCATGGGGTAAAAGATAAAAGAGGAATGGGATGCATTTTCTCATGAAGATTCATCTTGAGGAATTTTAAGAGTCACCATGTGAAGACAAAAGAGGGTATGGCACATTTTTCCATGAAGGGACACCTTAAGGAATAAGAAAAGTCACCAAGATAAAGACAAAATAGGAAAGGACATATTTTCTTATCAAGCGTCACCATATGAATTTTCAAATGCAAGGATATGAAAGGTCATGCAAGTTTGGCACCATTTTCCATGAAGATTGAAGGGTAAAAAATGGTGAATGCCAAATGTCATTTGGAAAGCTATAAATAAAGGCTAGAGAAGCTATTTTTTATATTGAAGAGAGTCCATGGTTTTTATTTGTTTTCAAAGAGAGAAAAGTAAGAGATATTGTAGAGTTTTATCATTTGTTGAGTAAGCAACATTGAGAGATAGTTGTTTTTTATACACAAGAGGGGTTGGTGCTCATAAATCTTTGCAAGGGATTGGTGCTCCTATGGGTTGGAACTCAAAAATATTTTCTATGTTGATGATTGATAAAGGGGTTGGTACTCCTGCAAGTTGGTGCTCATTCATATACTTGAGATTGTTTTCTATGGTTTTCCCACTTTGGGTTTCCATGTAAAAATACTCTCTCTCTCTCTCTCTCTCTCTCTCTCTCTCTCTCTCTCTCTTGTGGTGCATATTATTGTTTCAGTTTTATTACATATCTTGAATGTGTGATTATGTGGTTAAAGAAAAGGAATTTGATTAAGAAATAAGATATATAATATATTGATTCACCCCCTCTCAGTATATTTTGTGCTTAATAATTAGTATCAGAGCTGGTTCCTTTGAAAAAGTTTTACAGCTTGAAGGTAGATTGGGAAAGCATGATGGTTAGATCACATGAAGGTTTTCCTAAAAATAAGGTACCTTTGTTTGATGGGATAAATTATGTTTTTTGGGTATAAGGATGAAGACTTATTTGATGGCCCTTGGATTTGACATATGTCAAGTAGTGGTAGAGGAATATGAAGAGCCACAGACACTTATAATTATTGTGATAGAAAAAAAGGCAAGTGAAAATAATACTAAAGATTTAAATTTTATTTTACGTGGTTTATGTGAATCAAAATTTGTTAAAGTTATGCAATGTAAATCTTCTCATGAAATTTAGGTAAAAATTGAGTATATTTACAAAGGTGATGGAAAGTTTCAACAAGCTAAGCTTTAAACTTTTAGAAGATAGTTTGAGAGTTTGAAGATGAAAGAGGAAGAAAATATAGCAAGTTATCTTTTATGGGTTGATAAAATAGTTAATTAGATTCAAGATCTTGGAGAAAAGTTAAAAGAATAAATTGTGGTTTAAAAAGTTTTGAGATCTCTACCATTGAGATATGATGCAAAAGTTTTAGAAATTGAAGAGATATAGAATTTAGCCAATCTAAAGATAGATGAGCTACATGGTATTCTTAAATAATATGAGAAGTAGATCGAATAAGAGAAACCCTCAAAGAGAGAAGCTACTTTCAAGACATCAAAGAAATAGAAGGCTAAGATTCAAGAATTAAGTGATAGTTCTAGTGATGATGAAGATGAGAATGGATCTCTATTCATTTGCAAGCTAAAAAAAGGCATAGGTAAATATTAAGGAAAATTATTTTTTAAATATTTTAATTGTGGAAAGATTGGACATTTTGCATCTAAGTGCCTAGATAAGGGTAATGGTGAAAATGAAGAAGGAAATTCTACATATAAGAAGAATTTCAAAATAAAATTCAAGAAGAGATTTGAGAAGAAGAATTTGTATTCTAAAGATCCTAGCTCAACTAAAGATAGTGGAGTCAGTGATTCAAAAGAAGAGATTCTATTCATGGCCATATATAAAGATGCCTTTGCAAGCAAAAGTATAGATGATCAAGAAGAAGAACAAGATGAAGTTGAAGTGAGTCTAGAAGGAGAACTCATTTATGCCTTAGAAGAGTTAAAATCTCTTGAAAAGAAGAATAAAAAATTAAAGATCTAGATCAAGAAAAATGAAAAGGAGTCAAAAAAATAATTGAATATTTACAAGCACACTTTGAAGAAGCCAAGAAAAATTAAGATCGTCTAATGGTATGGTTGAAAATAGTAAGTAAATAATGTGAAATGTATTTTATTGAAATTGCTTCTTTAAAATCAGATCTTGATAAAAAAAATAAAGCAATCAATGATAGAGTAGCCAATGATTCAAAATTTGAGAATAACACTAATATGTTAAATAAGATATTAGAAAATCAAAAATAAATGTCAGATAAGATAGGTATTGGATTTAAAAAAGAGAAAGGAGAGGCTACTACTTTCATAGACAAGGAAAAAGGAAAGAGTTATGCTAAAGCTATTACAAAAGAAGAAATAAAAAGGGAAAATGTTAAGAATATATAAGACATCTCAAACAAAGAAGGCTAGAGGGAACAAGGCTACAAAAGGTAATCAGGTCAAAAATACACAAATAGGTCCTATTTTTATAGTTACTATTTTTATTGTAATGGATACGGTCATAATAAAATAGAATGTCAAAAAAGGGCTAACATTTTTAGAAATACGAAGAAGGAAAGTCATGCAGATTCAAGTAGAAGCCACAACTCTTTTGCTCCTCTATCAAGCTTTAATGAAGAGGCCATAATATGTTACAAGTGTAATAACTTTAGACACATAACATGGTACTATAGAAGTGTGTTTGAGTCATTCAAGAAGGACCAAAGTTTAAAGTCTCTATTCATCAATAAGAAAGTTCAAATAGGTTCATGGTAGAAAAAACAACTTGAAAAATCTATGTTGGTACAAACAACTTTACATGCAAGAAATGAATAAAATACATGGTTCATTGATAGTGAATGTTCAAGGTACATGATAGGAGATAAAATAAATTTCATAACCTTGAAGAAGATCAATGGTGGCACTGTGAAATCTACAGATAATACTACTACCAAAATTGTCAAAAAAGGTACACTAAGTTTGGATAATAGTAGAATTAAAAATGAAAATATTTTCTCTATAGAAGGTATTAACATAATATTTTGAGTGTAAGTCAAATGTGTGATTAGAGGCACAAACTAAATATTTATGTAGAAGGTTGTTAAATTAGGAGAAAAGATTTAGATGTGTTGATTGTAAATACTCAGAGAATAGGTAATAATTTGTATATGTTATTATACATCAAAGGTCAAAGATGTTATTTGAGTTAGATTGAATAAATTTGGCTATGACATAGGAGAATAGGTCACATAAATTTTTAAAATATTGTCAACATTAGCAAGAAACAAGTAGTCAGAAATATTTTAAAGATTACAAAGCCATCTAACATGCTTTGTGAACCTTATCAGCATGGGAAGCAGGATAGAAGGTGGTCTAAAATGAAAGAGTACGTGACCACTCAGATGTTAGAGCTTGTTCACACTGATCTATGTGGACCTATGAGAACTCAAAGTACTTAAGGTGAGAAATATTTCATGTTGCTTATTGATGATTTTTCACATATGACTTGGATAATATTTTTAAAGAAAAAATTAGAATCTTTCAAACATTTCAAAGCATTCAAAGGATTAGTTAAGAATGAAACCAATTTGAAGATTAAGTGTCTAAGATTAGATCGAGGAGGAGAATTCATGTTAGATCAATATATTGAGTTTTGTGAAGACTATGGAATAAAGAGACATTGTTCAACAACCAAACCTCTATAGCAAAATGGAGTAGTTGAGTAGAAAAATAGAACAGTTCAGGAGATGGTGAAGATAATGCTAAATGAATCCAAGATACCATATAAATATTAGAGAGAGGTAGTTATTATAGTAGTACATATTTAGAGTAGATCATTATTGAGATTCAATAGTGACAAGACTCCTTATGAGCTATGGAAAGACAAACCAGTAACAATTGATTATTTTAGAGTTTTTAGTAGTAGATGTTTCATAAAGAGAATTAAAGAAAAATTTAGGAAGTTTGAATCCAGAGTATATGAATGTATATTTGTTGTTTATTCTTGAAAAAGTAAAGATTATAAATGTTATAACAAAAAAACTAAGAAAACTATAGAAAGTGCAAGTGTCAAGATAGAAGAAGATGGAACACAAAGAATCAGTGATCTAGTAGTCATTCCTAAAATCATTGAAGATGAAGATATTGAAGAATCAGATGAAGATGAGAAGAAGGAGAAAAAGACACCAAAACTCCATCTAAATATGTTTAGATAAATCATAATGAAAGTGACATCATCAAAGACATAAATGAATGAATTCACACTAGAAGAATGATGGTAAGTGAATCTGAGAAAGTTAATTTCTCTTTATTATCCAAAATTTAGCCTTAAACTTTTTAAAAATATATACATGATAAGCATTGGGTTAAGGCTATGGATGAAGAACTAAATCAAATAGAAAAAAATGATACTTTGGAATTAGTACTTAGACTAAAAGATCACAATGTGATAGGAATAAAATGGGTTTATATAAATAAGTTGAATGAAAATGGAGAAGTGACCACGAATAAATCGAGATTAGTATGTAAAGGATATGCTCAAATTGAGGGAATATATTTTGAAATAACTTTTGCACTAGTGGCAAGGTTAGGTGTTGGGTGTTGTTATCCCCTTCATTTAATCAACTTTCTATTGATGTCATATTTAACCAGGGCTATGTCTGAAGCTATATGCAAAAAGAGGAATCATAACGATTTAGTAATTAAATGAGGGTATTTACATATTTTTCTTGTTTTGGGGGGGGGGGGTTTGATGTCTTAAGGATTTCTTCATTAAAACCTTACTGAAATCAAACTATGCAAATCTACTAGAAATAAACACACATTGTAGGAATGAAATTGATTACTGGAAATAAACACACATTGCAGGAATGAAATTGATTGTTGGAAATAAACACATGTTGTAGGAATGAAATTGATTCCTGGAAATAAACACATGTTTCAAGAATGAAATTGATTGCTATAAATAAACATATGTTGCAGAAGTGAAAATTTAATCTAAAATGCTTGCAGGAACAAATTTACAACAAATCTTAATTTTAAAGAGTTAGAAGCATTTATAAATTTAATAGAGTTACCTATTTACTTTTGCTAATAGAAATATAAATACTGAAAAAAATGAAGATCTTGGTCCTTTGGAGGAGTGGGCCCTTGCTCTACCTAGAACAGGATTTGAACAATTCAATTTGCGTTCAAAACATGAATGGCTATTTCATTGATAAAAAATGTTCTATATTACAAATATACTAAGCTATCCTTTTTCTCTCTATTATTCTACTATCTTCTCTATTTTTATTTGCCTTTTTTATTATCTATATCAGGTCTGTATATATAGATGATTTGATGGTTGTAACTATTTCATAGATACGATAAAATGGAATTGTGCCTAGAATAGATGCCGAATCAAGATGTGGTTGGATGTCCAGCTGTGTGATAATTGTATTGATTCTGCCACTTAAAAAAATTGGGAATTTGTTCCTAATTTAATGGGATCACTGATCTTTAATAGATTGTCATCCATTTGGAATAAATCCTCATCAGTTCCTTATCTATCCGTAAAAGTTTTAGAACTTATCTGAAGGAGTACCGGAGCTAAATATAGAGTTCTAGAGCTAATTCCAAAAATATGACAACTTGAAATAGTATGGTGAAGTTTCAAAACTGACTATGATGGTTCTGGAATAGATTATACAGGCTCTAGAACTAATCTGAATTAAGTCTAATGCTTCAAAAAAACATGTAATCCACTTCATAATTATTCTTTAGCTTGATGATGACCTATTTTATTGCAAATTTGTAATTTTCCAACACACTTGTTAGGAATTATAGGGCTTTTAAAACATTAGAATCACAATCAACAAAAGATGGATAATCACATCCTAACTCATCTCAGATCAAAATAAAAGTTACAAAATGCAATCAAACTTAATAAAAAGAGAGAGTAAGATGAGGTCATTTATTATACATTTATTGGGCATATCATAGTCTCATCATTTCCCCCATACTTACTTCTTTGTAAGTCCCTTTACAAACTTCAATATTCAAATTCGGGATTATATATCTTACATTCCATTTGATTACTTAGATCAAATCACTGAAACTAAATGTCCCAATGCTTTGACTCAGAAGTACTATACCCTGCTCCTGCTTCTATTTTCTTTTTCATTCCTCAAACTGAGTAGAATGTTGAGGTTCTCTATTTTACCAAGGAGATATGGGGGTGAGAAGTATAGGTGGCCTTCTCTTCATTCCTATCTATATGCTCAGAGGAGTTTCATTGATCCAAGGAATTATTGTGCATAAAGTTGTTGCCCTTTCTAAACTCCAGATCAAATTTGAAGGGGATATTACTTCCCTTCTTTTCAATGCCATTCGGATAAATTCCCATCTTTTTAAACATGCATCATAGATATTATCAAAATTTGCCCTTTCGGAGGAGGTGAAGACATCCATGCTTTGCTATAAACTAAAAATATAAGCTCCCTTGAATTTATCACTAAATGCATGGGATTGGAAATATGTAGCAAAGGAAGATGGATTACCATAATGAATTCTCATACAGAGACTGGATAAACTAGCCTTTGACCAATGTTCTAACTCCCTTTCTTTCCATGCAATCTAATTTTGAAGAATAGAGACAAATTCATTAAGTTGGCTTTCTCTTACATACAAATTGATCATAAAACCTGTATTTATTTCTAGCATAAAATTGCAGAGGTAAAATTCATAAAGAAGGTTTTTTTTATTCTATATTAGCTAAGGAGTAGGTGGCCAAGAAATTAGCTTCATATTTTATTTCATGTGGAATGCCACATACTATCCTTGCCAACTGCCAGTAAATGAATTGTTCTTCTAAAAACATGTTATAAATAGGAGAAGGTCATATACATTTAAGCAGCTGCTCACTCATCATACAAACTATTTATATTTTTGCAAGACATTATACTTATCATTTTCTTCTTTGTAAAATTTGTCTTCCCATTCCTTCCTTGCTTTCTCTTCTTCCACCAGTTTGCCTTTCAAGTCTGTATTGGATGTTTTGATTTCACTGAGTTCTCTGCATGTGTCATCCCATAACTGCTTGAGTGGAAAATAATTCAATTCAGTCTGTGCAGAGACTGTTGACATAGAGATATGTATTGTACATTTTTTCCTCATTCTCCATTAGTTACTTTTTAACTTATGCTAATTCCTCATTCCTAGCTGTGAGTTGGTTTGTTAATTCTATAAGGAGCATTTCTTTTTGTTATAACTTGAGTTTGAGGAAATTCAATTCCTCATCCTTTTCCTTGATAATGAGTTCTACTCTAAATAAAAGAAAAGCTTGTTTAATCTACTAGTTTTTTTTTTTGAAAGTTCTTGGGGAGTTAAGCATTCCTCTTCCACCATAGGGGATTTCTCTTTCCTTCTCCAAGATGCTTGTTCATTTTCTGCATGTGATGGTGATGTAGTCTCACCCATTTCTTGGAAAACTAGCTCCTCAAATCTTTCATCTTCTTTTTCTTTTTTTGTGTGACTTGGTCCAGGAGGAGTCATGGCCATGCTACCCAAAATATTAATAGCTTCAATTTCTAGTCTTTCTTATTATTCCATCTCCTCTAAACTTTCTTTGGACTTTTTATGATGTTTCCTTTCTTGAGGAGCCTTAAAATGTGTAGACATAGATCCCCTCTTAGAATGTCTTCTGGTTTTCACCTTTTGTTTAGGCCTAGGTGAACTGTCATTGTCAGAGATAGGTACCAGTTCTTTTATAGCCTCAACAGAAGAATAAATGACTTGAGAAGGTACAATAGGGTATTTAATTTTAACTTTTCTTATAGATTTTTTCCTTTTTGATATTTCCTCTTCCCCTAATATTTTCTTTTCTTCAACAATAGTAACAGTTTTCAAATGAATTGAAGGAGTAGGAGGAGTTGCTATTATTCTTCTAAGAATACCAAGTTTTTGTCCAAATTTGATAATAAACTTGTCCCATATTTCTTCCCCACTTTTTTTGCAAAGGAAATGTTGTTGGCATATGAAATGCAGTAACCCATGATGTCTAATTGTTCCTACACCCCAAGAATACATCTAGGCCATGGTATGGATGGAGTCAAAAAGAAACCTTGGAAGGTTTACTATATACTCTAATTTTTCAGATCCATATCTAAGGTGTATAAGGATTTTTAGGACTTCTTTACCTACTATCCCATATTTTCCATCACAGGTTAAATATTTAGCTATCCATAATGCTACTCTATCAATGGGTTTAGGCAAGCTGGCCCTCTTAACTCCTTTGATGATTTGCTTTATATTATAAATATATTAGGGTTCAGCTTCCCCTTCTTTCAATAGGGTTTCATCCAAGTATTTCATTGTTCCTTTGATAGGGTTTGGGACATGCATTATAGGTATTCCAAACATCTCACTTATGATTTTCACATAAAAAGGAATGAAAACCTTTCTAACCTTTGTCCTTGTTTGCTCTAAATTAATAATAAATTTTATTACTAGTTCATCACTGTATTTGGGAAATTTCTACAAAAACTCCAGCCATCCTACCTATTGAAAGATATTTTCTACTTCTTCATCTATAAGGAGTTGGGTATCAGTGTCTGGTTTTGACTTCTTTTTGATTCCCATGATTCATTATTTTTTTCTTGAATCTTCCATAGGTTAGCTTGAAAATTGCTTCTTGTATCAATGGAACTGATGATTATGGCTATAAAATGTCATGTCCCCTTTTCAATTGACATGTTCTGAGTTCATGGTTAGCCTATTATACGACCTTCGTAGGCTAATAAGATGGATAGAGGGTCATAATGGAGCTTGGCTCGACTTTGATTCACATGATTTCTTCATTTGATTTTCATTCAGGGTATTTCAGACACAATTGGCCTGAGCTCCTACTTTTTAGGGATATTTGATATGCAGTGGAGCACCTTTATTGTGGCATGGTTATGTGCGGAATCACTCCCTGATTCACTAGCTTCGATCGGTTCGTGGATCCGACATGTATTGAGGGAGATATTAATATTTGATTGATTTAATCAAATATTAATTATTTAGCCTATTTTTAATTAGAAACTCTAATTCTAATTTAAGAAAACCCTAATTAGGGCAAGCATATCTTTTGAGGGTATAAGGGTTTCTCATGGAGGCCATTGTTCATTATGCTATTGATTATTGATTATTGAAAATTGAAGAATTTCTTCTGTGAAGACTGAGCCTAGGGTTCAAGGATTCCATCTGCATTGGAGAACGTTCCCTCTTCAGTGTGTGCAATTAAGAGGCTGTGAAATATCAGCTGATCTATTGCCAAAGTGAGAGATAGCTTCATCCAGAAGTTATCACAAAATTTCAGGTTTGAGAGATAACTTCACACAGAAGTTATCACAGATATTCCAGGTATTTATTGCTTTATGTTTTGATTCAATAAATTATACAGCTAGAGATCTACTGTGCTAGAGACAGATATCTTCTGATCAGGGGTTGAAACAGGGAAGTTGTGCTTAATTGGCGGCTGTACAGAATCCGTACGGGTTCGTACAGACTAGTGCAGGAACCGACCTCGGCGGGCAGAGGGTTTTCAGTGACCGACATCGGTCGACTGAAGACCGACGTCGGCAGAAATCCGACCAGTAGAAACCGACGTCGGCGAGATATCGACCGACGACGGCGACTGTGTGTCGAAACAGAAGGGCCGAGACTTTCCAGAACTCAATTTGCACTTCCAGATTTGCAAAGCCAGGGTTTTCAAGACTGTATTTCGTATTTATATGCATATTAGAGGACTGTAATTGTAATAATTTACAAGGACAAGTGATACAATCTGTAATTTGGTATTAAAAGACTATATAATTGTGATCTTTCTGAATTTATTCAACAGCTATTATATCTTGGTATAGATTTTTTGTGTTGCTATATTTCCTGTTTAGAAGGGGATATTACAGTGGTATCAAAGCTTTGGTCTTTGGTATCAGAGTTTTTGTGCAGATAAGAGAGCCCCTAAGTAAGGGACATTACAGTGGTATCAGAGCTTTGGTCTTTGGTATCAGAGTTTTGTGTCTTTCGATATTCCCTATTAGTAGGGGACATCACAGTGGTATCAGAGCTAAATCCTGCCAGCCTGAGGGTCTATAGATCTTATGCAGCCACAAGAGTTGGGACCACACAGGTATAACACACGCAGCCGAGCCTTTCTTGAAGGTATCCAGTTGTTATATCAGAGACCGATCATCATGAGTGACAGACGGGAGGGCAGCCCACCCAGGGGCCACAGGTATGATGCTGATCAGGCCACCAGAGAGTTTCAGCGTGTTATGATTACAAGCCAACAGCAGATGGCTCAGACACTACAGGGACTTATGACCATGTTAGAGAGAATGAATGCACCTGATGGACAGAACAGGGACCAAAGAGATGACAGGAGTGCTACGGTTGATCAGAGACCACAGCAGACTCACTCCAGAACAGCTGATAGACCTACACGCCCTTCATTTATTCAAGAAGAACCAGAGGTACCAGCAGATGAGGAGGCAGGGAATTCTCCATTTGCAGATGTTTACATGGCTGAAAATGATGAGTGGGACTTATTACCTCCTCATATCCAGGAGAGAACAACCTTTGATCGTTTTGTCAATTTGAGGAGAGAGCACTATAGATTGGCTAGACAGGACAGGAGACCTAGAGTCCAATTCAGTGAGCTGCAGAAGGCTACTGGTAAGCTTTCTTTGACTACTTTTGACGGCAGCGGTAAGATGACAGCTCAAGCTTGGGTTCATAAGCTTGACACCTTTTTGGCGTTGAGACCAATGTCAGAGATAGATGCCATCAAATACGCCACTTTGCACTTAGATGGAGTAGCACATGATTGGTGGTACCATGGTATGGTAACACTTCAGCATAATCAAGTGACAGAGTACCAGGACTTTGTGGATAGATTGGTTGAGCGGTTTGACAGGAGAGATCCTGAGGTTTACTTCCGAGATCTGGCACAGTTGAGACAAACAGGTAGCTTGGAGTCCTTCATTGGTGAGTTTCAGAGATTAGCAGTCATGGTACCCAATATTTCAGAGCGTAGATTGGTAGTTCTCTTCATAGAGGGATTGACAGAGCCATTGAGGGGTTGGATCAAAGCCTTTGATCCTCCTTCATTACAGGTAGCTATGAGGAAGGCACGTGATATGGAGATGGCAGCCCCATCCAATAAATCTAACACCAAAGGTACTTCTTCTTCTAGAGACCATAAGCACTCCCACGGGGATACGGAGAGACCGGATTTTAACATAGATAAATCCGGAGTTAAAAATGATTCAAAGGCCAATCCAGCAGCACCACCTTTGGATCATGAGGCGCTTAATGATCTATGCAGGAAGAAGCTTTGCTTCTACTGCAAAGGACCATATGATATCCATCACGATTGTCCTTTGAGGCCTAAGGGCAAGGCGAATCGTATGATGTGGATATATTATGAGGATTTAGATCCTGAGGATTCCGAACAGCATAACAGTTCTGAGGGGGCAGAGGCAGAGGCTTCAGGGCCTAATGCAAAGGTAGAGTTAGAGCTTCACCTACAGGAGGCACGCATATCCAGCATTCAGTCGGATGAGTCATTCAGACTCCGTGGAGTTTTGGCAGGGCAGAAGGTTATCACCCTTCTTGATACAGGAGCCACTCACAATTTCATAGATGCTAGATTTGTGGAGAAGCGTGGACTCACTACTGAAGATTTTGAGGGCATCAGAGTTAAGGTAGCCGATGGTCACACTCTTAAGTGTGAGCGTATGATTAGAGGCCTCCCATTGCGCTTGAACAACTATGAGTTCAACGCTGATTATTATGTGGTAAACATGGGGGATATAGATTTAGTCTTGGGTATGAAGTGGCTTCATTCATTTGAGGAAGTCACTCTTCGTCTCAAGGACATGGAGGTTCTCTTTAATGTTGATGGGACGACACATATTCTTAAGGCAATACGGGGCAGCAGCTTCAGATATATGTTTTTTCATCGGATGGAGGTACCTATACCACATAACATGATAGAGGGTGATGACAAGAGCACATTGGCACCAGTACAGGTGAGGTACGAGGACGAGCTTGGTCTTGAGGTGAGTTCAGTTCAGGAGTTATCACATGTGGGGAGGACTCAACTTTCTGTTACAGCCGAGACACAGGTTGATGATGATATGACTATGTCTAGCCTTCACAATCCAGTTTTAGATATTATTCAGGTACGGAGTTTGCTTGCAGATTTTCATTTA
The DNA here is from genome assembly GCA_037957365.1 of Torreya grandis. NCBI lineage: Eukaryota > Viridiplantae > Streptophyta > Pinopsida > Cupressales > Taxaceae > Torreya > Torreya grandis. The sequence continues at coordinate 666,151 of JARHVA010000461.1, read as the reverse complement.
TGGATTGGATGTTGGGATGGACATGGCATGGGGTTCGTGTTAATTGACCGTGGTGGAGATCCTAACTACATTTGGGATCCAGGTGGATTGATTGATTTGTCATTCAGTGATTACTTGAGGGCAAGCAATTCCAGGAGGGGCGGATTGTCATGTCCCCTTTTCAATTGACATGTTCTGAGTTCATGGTTAGCCTATTATACGACCTTCGTAGGCTAATAAGATGGATAGAGGGTCATAATGGAGCTTGGCTCGACTTTGATTCACATGATTTCTTCATTTGATTTTCATTTAGGGTATTTCAGACACAATTGGCCTGAGCTCCTACTTTTTAGGGATATTTGATATGCAGTGGAGCACCTTTATTGTGGCATGGTTATGTGTGGAATCACTCCCTGATTCACTAGCTTCGATCGGTTCGTGGATCCGACATGTATTGAGGGAGATATTAATATTTGATTGATTTAATCAAATATTAATTATTTAGCCTATTTTTAATTAGAAACCCTAATTCTAATTTAAGAAAACCCTAATTAGGGCAAGCATATCTTTTGAGGGTATAAGGGTTTCTCATGGAGGCCATTGTTCATTATGCTATTGATTATTGATTATTGAAAATTGAAGAATTTCTTCTGTGAAGACTGAGCCTAGGGTTCAAGGATTCCATCTGCATTGGAGAACGTTCCCTCTTCAGTGTGTGCAATTAAGAGGCTGTGAAATATCAGCTGATCTATTGCCAAAGTGAGAGATAGCTTCATCCAGAAGTTATCACAAAATTTCAGGTTTGAGAGATAACTTCACACAGAAGTTATCACAGATATTCCAGGTATTTATTGCTTTATGTTTTGATTCAATAAATTATACAGCTAGAGATCTACTGTGCTAGAGACAGATATCTTCAGATCAGGGGTTGAAACAGGGAAGTTGTGCTTAATTGGCGGCCGTACAGAATTCGTACGGGTTCGTACAGACCAGTGCAGGAACCGACCTCGGCGGGCAGAGGGTTTTCAGTGACCGACATCGGTCGACTGAAGACCGACGTCGGCAGAAATCCGACCAGCAGAGACCGACGTCGGCGAGATATCGACCGACGACGGTGACTGTGTGTCGAAACAGAAGGGCCGAGACTTTCCAGAACTCAATTTGCACTTCCAGATTTGCAAAGCCAGGGTTTTCAAGACTGTATTTCGTATTTATATGCATATTAGAGGACTGCAATTGTAATAATTTACAAGGACAAGTGATACAATTTGTAATTTGGTATTAAAAGACTATATAATTGTGATCTTTCTGAATTTATTCAACAGCTATTATATCTTGGTACAGATTTTTTGTGTTGCTATATTTCCTGTTTAGAAGGGGATATTACAGTGGTATCAAAGCTTTGGTCTTTGGTATCAGAGTTTTTGTGCAGATAAGAGAGCCCCTAAGTAAGGGACATTACAGTGGTATCAGAGCTTTGGTCTTTGGTATCAGAGTTTTGTGTCTTTCGATATTCCCTATTAGTAGGGGACATCACATAAAACTAGTGGATTCAGTTGCTATTTTATTGAATTTAGTTGTGGAATTACTGTACTCACTACGGAACTACTGTAATCAACTACAGAATTGGTAGATTTAGTTGCTTCAATCATAAAAATGATATATATATTTTTATGGTTATCCACCCACTCATTCCATTACTAATATCCTTCTCATGATTTTTCACATTTAACCATGATGTATAATAGATGACTCCTCATACTAATCTTTCTAAATCAAGTCTAATCACACATGAAAACTTTCATTTAACCTTTAATAAGTTAAAAATATAATTACCATCCTTGATGATGTAATCCCTTCTTTATGCAGACACATCATCCCTAAAAAATGGCTAGAAAATAATTAGAATTCAAAAAGTTTTATTTGAATTAGCCATTTATTTGAGAAGATCAACATCATCACTAATTTTCAATTGATCCTTTTTTTGTTTTGGGAAGAGAACGCCATTTACTGGTTTTCATTCTCTTCTTTTTATTTATTTATTTATTTTGGGGAAGAGAATGACATTTAATGGTTTTTATTCTCTTCTCTTTATTTTGGATCTATTCATATGGTTATGTGATCATTTTGGAATAACTGGGTTCTTCCATATGATCAAATTGTTTACTTACTTCAATCTGCTTCAAGAATTCATATTTAGTAGGAGGCTTCCTATAAAGTTTTAGCATGTGTCCATTGACCAAGAGTATTCTTTTGCTACCATCAATGGGAAGTAACTGGATAGAACCATTGTCAAATATCTACTTGATCTGATAAGGTTCCAACCATCTAGTTCTTAATTTACCTTTGAATTGTTGGTACTTAGAATCAAACAATAATGCCCAGTCTCTTACTTTGAATTATCTTTCTTTGATATGTGAATCATGCCATTGCTTCCTTTGACCTTGGATTATCTCTATTTGGTGAAGTGATTCCATTCTAAATTCATCTAATTCATTGAGTTGAAGGATTCACTCCTTTTGAGCTACATCTAATTCAATTCCCACCTTAGCTATTGTCCTCAATGTCTGTAGTTCAAACTCAATAGGCAACAAGGGCTTTTTCCCATAGACTAACTCATATGGTGAAAACCCTATTGTGGTTTTCTAAGTTGTATTGTAAGCCCAGATAGCTTCAGGTAGTCTTTTTACCCAATCTCTTCTTTCAGCTTCAACTATTTTAGTGAGGATGTTTTATAATTCTCTATTTGTTACTTCAACTTGTCCATTTGCTTGCGGGTGATAGGGAGATGACTTCCTATGATTAATCTGACAATACATTGTGAAGGCCTAGATCATATTGGATATAAATTATGGTCCCTGGTCTAAAACTAACATTCTTGGTGCTCTAAACTTTACCATAATTATGTGCCAAAGGAAATCAACAACTGCTTCTTCAGTGGCATTTGTTAAAGCCTGCACTTCTACCCATTTTGTTACATAATCAGTACACATAAGAATATACTCTTTTCCTTATGAAGGAGGATTAAAATTTCCAATAAAATTGAATCCCCATCTTTCAAATGGTTAAATCACTACTTGTGGTTACAGAGGCATTTCATTGGTAATGGTTGGTTGTCCCATCCTTTGACAAGGATCACACTGCCTGATATATCTCTTCACATCTTTGTATAGAAATGGCCAATAGTAACCAGTGTCAAGTATCTTATGATCTATTCTTTTCACTAAATAGTTTCATCCACTTGGTTCATCATGACATGCTCAGACGATGTCAAAAATTTCTTCTCTTACACACCTCCGTAAAACCAAATCAAGACCACATTTAAATAGCATTCCATTTAACCATTTGAACTATGCATTGGTTTTAATTAATGTTTTTATTTGCTTTTTAGTAAAATAAGGAGGAAACTTCGCTATTGAAAGATAATTTACCATGTTAGCAAACCATGGTGTGTTAGCTAAAATAACAAACAATTGTTCATCTGGAAAGTTATCCTTGACTGGATCCTGCTCCCCTGTACTAGTCAATCTTGACAAGAAATCAGCTACCGCATTAGATTTGCCTGGATTGTCCACAATAGTAATATCAAATTCTTGTAGAAGTAATGACCATCTAATTATTCTACCTCCAACAACTAGTTTTCTCATTAAATATTTAATTGTTGAGTGATCTATATGTACAAATGTTTTGTACCTTGTAATGTAATGTCTAAATTTATTGATTGCATAGATCATGGCCAGAAATTCTTTTTTAGTGGTAGTGTAATTTTTTCTAGTGGGAGTAAGATTTTTACTAAGATAGTAAATAGCATGCATTCTTCCTTCTTCATCTCTTTGTCCCAAAACTGTACCAATTGAGGTATTTGATGCATCAGTTTGGATGTGAAAAGGTTTATCCCAATTAGGTCCTTGTAATATTGGGGAAATTACTAATTTCTCTTTAATTTCTTCAAAAACATGTTGACACTGTTCATCCCAAATAAATTCATAGTCCTTGGTAAGCAATTTAAACATGGGGGCTACAATTTTACTACAATCCTTGATAAAATGCCTATAGTATCCAACATGTCCTAAGAATGATTTGATATCTATAGGAGTTTGAAGAATAGGCAAATATGAAATAATCTTGTTTTTGTTTTGGTCAACCTAAATTCCTCTTTTTGAAATATGGTGCCCTAATACAATCCCTTCATCGACCATCAACAAACATTTCTCATGACTAAGAAACAAGTGATGTTGTTCACATAGTGTTAATATTCTGTCCAAATTTTTTAAGACATCATCAAATGTATCTTCATACATAGTAAAGTCATCCATGTATACCTCTACACAGTCATTTGTTAGGTCTACAAAAATTGCTAATACATCTCTTTGAAAGGTTACTGGAGCATTACATAGTCCAAATGCCAATACCCTATAAGTAAAAGTACCCCATGGACAAGTAAATGTAGTTTTGTCCTGTCCTTAGCAACAATTTTGATTTTATTGTATCCACTAAATCCATCCAAGAAGGAAAAGTACTATTTACTTAAAAGGTTGTCTAAGAATTGATCTATGAATGGTAAGGGAAAATAATCTCTCAGGGTGGTTTTGTTCAGTTCCCTATAGTCAACACAAATTCTCCATTTTCTATTCTTTTTAGGGATAATTAAAAGATGAGACACCCACTAGATATATGAGATAGGGTAGATAAAACCTAATTTTAATAGTTTTTCAATTTATTCTTTGACTATATCCCTTAAGGTTGGATTAATCCTTCTCTGAGGTTGCCTAACTAGTCTAATATTTTCAGTATAAATGTGATGAGTGCAGATACTTGGATGAATTCCCTTCACATCTCTATAGTCCCAAGAAAATGCTTTAGTATGATCCTTCATAACATCAAACAATTTGTCTTCTTAATTATTCTTTAACCAGCTATTAATATTGAAAAAATTGCCTGGTAATGGTGACAATGAAGAAGGAAAGTCTACATATAAGAAGAATTTCAAAATAAAATTAAAGAAAAAGAGTTTGTATTCTAAAGATCTTAGGTCAACTAAAGATAGTGGAGGCAGTGATTCAAAAGAAGAGATTATATTTATGGCCATATATAAAGATTCCTTTGCAAGCAAAAGTATAGATGATTGAGAAGAAGAACAAGATGAATCTGAAGTGAATCTAGAAGGTGAACTCATTTATGCCTTAGAAAATTTAAAATCTCTTGAAAAGAAGAATAAAAAATTAAAGATCTAGATCAAGAAAAATGCAAAAGAGTCAAAGAAAATAATTTAAGATTTACAAGCACACTTTGAAAAAGTGAAGAAGAATTAAGAATATCTAATGGTATAGTTGAAAATAGTAAGTAAATAATGTGAAATGTATTTTATTGAAATTGCTTCTTTAAAAGTATATCTTGAGAAAAAAAAATAAAGTAATCAATGATAGAGTAGCCAATGATTCAAAATTTGAGAATAACACTAATATTTTAAATAAGATATTAGAAAATCAAAAATCAATGTCAGATAAGATAGGTATTGGATTTAAAAAAGAGAAAGGGGAGGCTACTACTTTCAAAAAAAAAAAAAAAAGGAAAGAGTTATTTTGATGTTATTACAAGAAGAAATAAAAAGGGAAAATCTTAAGAATATAGAGGACATCTCAAACAAAGAAGGCTAGAGGGAACAAGGCTACAAAAGGTAATCAGGTCAGAGATATAAAAATAGGTCCTATTTTTATGGTTACTATTTTTACTGTAATGGATATGGTCATAAGAAAATAGAATGTCAAAAAAGGACTAACATTTTTAGAAATAAGGAGAAGGAAAGTCATGCAGAGTCAAGTAGAAGCCACAATTCTTTTGCTCCTCTATCAAGCTTTAATGAAGAGGCCATAATATGTTACAAGTGTAATAAATTTAGACACATAAACTGGTACTATAGAAGTGTTTTTAAGTTAGTCAAGAAGGAAAAAAGTTTCAAGTCTCCATTCATCAATAAGAAAGTTTAGACAGGTTCATGGTAGAAGAAATAACTTGAAAAATCCATGCTGGTACATACAACTTTACATGCAAGAAATGAAAAAAATCCATGGTCCATTGATAGTGGATGTTCAGGGTAGATGATAGGAGATAAAATAAATTTCATAACCTTGTAGAAGATCAATGGTAGAATTGTGAAATTCATAGATAATACTACTACCAAAATTGTCAAAAAAAGTACACTAAGTTTGGATAATAGTAGAACTAAAACTGAAAATATTTTGTATGTAGAAGGTATTAAACATAATATTTTGAGTGTAAATCAAATGTGTGATCAGAGGCACACACTAAATTTTTATGTAGAAGGTTGTGAAATTAGGAGAAAATATTCAGATGTGTTGATTGCCGATGCTTAGAGAACAAGTAATAATTTATATATGTTATCAGACATCAAAGGTCAAAGATATTATTTGAGTCAGATTGAAGAAATTTGGATATGGCACAGGAAAATAGGTCACATAAATTTTGAAAATATTGTCAACATTAGCAAAAAACAAGTAGTCAAAAATCTTTTAAAGATTACAAAGCCATCTAGCATGCTTTGTGAACCTTATCAACATGGGAAACAAGCTAGAAGGTGGTCTACAATGAAAGAGTACTTGACCACTCAGATGTTAGAGCTTGTTCACACTAATCTATGTGGACCTATGAGAATTCAAAGTACTTAAGGTGAGAAATATTTCATGTTGCTTATTGATGATTTTTCACATATGACTTGGGTAATATTTTTAAAGAAAAAATTAGAAGCTTTCAAACATTTCAAAGCATTCAAAGGATTAGTTAAGAATGAAACCAATTTGAAGATTAAGTGTTTAAGATCAGATTGAGGAGGAGAATTCATGTTAGATCAATTTATTGAGTTTTGTGATGACTATGGAATAAAGAGACATTATTCAACAACCAAAACTCTATAGCAAAATGGAGTAGTTAAGTAGAGAAATATAACAATTCAAGAGATGGTGAAGATAATGCTAAATGAATCCAAGATACTAGATAAATATTAGAGAGAGGTAGTTGTTACAGTAGTGCATATGTAGAATAGATCATTATTGATATTCAATAGTGACAAGACTCCTTATGATTTATGGAAAGACAAACCAGTAACAATTGATTATTTTAGAGTTTTTAGAAGTAGATGCTTCATAAAGAGAACCGATGAAAAACATAAAAAGTTTGAATCCAGAGTATATGAAGGTATATTTTTTGGTTATTATTGCAAAAGTAAAGCTTATAAATGTTATAACAAAATAACTAAGAAAATTGTTGAAAGTGCAAGTGTCAAGATAGAAGAAGATGGAATACAAAGAATTAGTGATCTAGTAGTCATTCCTAAAATCATTGAAGAGGAAGATTTTGAATAATTAGATGAAGATGAGAAAGAGAAAAAGGACACCGAAACTCCATCTGAATATGTTTAGATAAATCATAATGAAAGTGACATCATCAAAGACATAAATGAAGGAATTCACACAAGAAGAATGATGGTAAGTGAATCTGAGCAAGTTAATTTCTCTTTGTTATCCAAAATTTAGCCTAGAACTTTTTTAAAATATATACATGATAAGCATTGGGTTAAGGCTATGGATGAAGAATTAAATCAGATAGAAAAGAATGATACTTGGAAATTAGTACTTAGACTAAAAGGTCAAAATGTGATAGGAACAAAATGGGTTTATATAAATAAGTTGAATGAAAATGGAGAAGTGACCAGGAATAAAGCAAGATTAGTTTGTAAAGGATATGGTCAAATTGAGGGAATAGATTTTGAAGAAAGTTTTGCACCAGTGCCAAGGTTAGTTGTTGGGTGTCGTTATCCCCTTCATTTAATCAACTTTCTGTTAATGTCATATTTAACTAGGGCTGTGTCTGAAGATGTATGGAACAAGAGGAATCATAATGATTTAGTAATTAAATGGGGGTATTTATATACTTTTCTTGTTTTTTTGGGGGGGGGTTTAATGTCTTAAGGATTTCTTAGTTAAAACCTTATTGAAATCAAACAATGCAAATCTACTAGAAATAAACACACGTGGTAGGAATGAAATTGATTGCTAGAAATAAACACACATTGTAGGAATGAAATTGATTGCTGGAAATAAACATGCATTGTAGGAATGAAATTGATTGCTAGAAATAAACATATGTTGTAGAAGTGAAAATTTAGTCTAAAATGCCTGCAAGAACAAATTTACAACAAATCTTAATTTTAAAGAGTTGGAAGCATTTATAAATTTAATAGAGTTACCTATTTACTTTTGCTAATAGAAATATAAATACCAAAAAAAATGAAGATCCTAGTCCTTTGGAGGAGTGGGCCCTTGCTTCATCTAGAATAGGATTTGAACAATTCAATTTGATTTCAGAATAAGAATGGCTATTTCATTGATAAAAAATGTTCTGTATTACAAATATACTAAGCTATCCTTTTTCTCTCTATTCTTCTACTATCTTTTCTATTTTTATTCTCCTTTTTCATTATCTATATCAGGTCTTTATATATAGATGATTTGATGGCTGTAACTGTTTCATAGATATGATAGAATGGAATTGTGCCTAGAATAGATGTTGAATCAAGATGTGGTTGGATGTCCAATTGTGTGATAATTGTCTTGATTCTGCTAGTTTAAAAAATTGGAAATTTATTCCAGATTTAATGGGATCATTGATCTTTAACAGATCATCAGCCATTTGGAATAGATCCTCATCAGTTCCATATCTAGCCACAAAAGTTCTATAACTTATTTGAAGGAGTACTAGAGCTAAATATAGATTTCCAGAGCTAAGTCCAAAAATGTGACAACTTGAAATAGTATGGTGAAGTTTCAAGATTGACTATGATGGTTCTAGAGTAGATTCTAAAGGTTCTAGAACTAATCTGAATTGACTCTAATGCTTCAAAAAAAAATGTAATCCACTTCATATATATTCTTTAGCCTGATGATGACATGTTTTAGTACAAAACTAGATTTTTCCAACACACTTGTTAAGATTTATAGGTATTGTAAAATGTTAGAATCACAATCAACAAAAGATGGATAATCACATCCTTACTCATCTCAAATCAAAATAAAAGTTACCAAATTCAATCAAACTTAATAAAAAGAGAGAGTAAGATGAGGTCATTTATTATAAATTTATTGGGCATATCCTAGCCTCATCATTAGGGGCTATTAGAATATTTCTTGCATATGCAGTGTTAAAAATTTTCAAAGTGTTTTATATGGATGTCAAATATACCTTCCTAAATGGAAATCTAGAAGAAGAGGTCTACATTGAGCATCTTGAGGGATTAATTCTCTCAAATAGTAGTAGCCATGTATGTATATTGAAGAAAGCATTATATGGATTGAAACAAGCTCCTAGAGCTTGGTATGGAAGGCTTGATAAGTACTTGTAGGATTAAGGTTTCAAGAGAGGATTTGTTGATAGTAATCTCTTCATCAAAATAGAAGGTGATCATCAATTGATTATTGTGGTATATGTTGATGACATCATTTTTGGAGGAAACATTGAAAAGACGACAAAAGAATTTTCTAATAATATGCAAAAATAATTTGAGATGTCTATATTTGGAGAATCATCATATTTCTTAATATTTCAAATATTTTAGTCAGATAAAGGAATTTTCATATCTCAAAGTAAATATGTTAAGGAAATGTTTAATAAATTTGGTTTTGAGGATTGTAGACCAGTTGGCACACCAATGTGTATAAGAAATAAGGTAAGCAAGGATGAAGATTCACCTATTGTAGACCAATCTTTATATATATCTATAATTAGTAGTCTCTTATATTTGACATCGTTAAGGTTAGATGTCATGCATCTAGTAGGTGTTGATGATTTAAAATTACGCTTGATTCTAATCAACAACAATGGGAAGTTTCAAGATATGGGACTTGTGTCTTGAAACAACCTCCAAATATTTGAGAAGCTAGTTCTTCTTTAAATTAAGTAGATACTAAGAAAAGGGATAGGAATTTTAATCAAAAACATAAATGCAAGAAAGGAAATCTAATCTATGGTGATGCACCTGAATGTAATTCAACCTTAATCCTAAGCACAATGAGACTATATGTAGGATTCATTTACAATTAAGAGCAAACAAGTGCATGATCAATGTAAAATATGAAAACAAAAGAAATAGAGGCTCATATCATAGACTACTTTTGTAGTGATATAGAAAATGTCAACAAAGGCACAGGGTTTAATATTTTTATTTGAATTTTCTAGTCACATAAGAGGTGCAGAAACATGTATAGCTATGTAAACCTTTCAACTCAAGAAAATGAGACAAAATAAAATGACATTACTAATCACAGCTCTAGAAAGTCTACAGCCTAGACTACTTTTGCAAATGACATAGAAAATATCAACAAAGGCATAGGGTTCAATCTTCTCATTAATTATCCAATCACATAAGAGGTGCAGAAACATGCACAGTTACATAAACCTTCTAACTTAATAAAATGAGACAAAAACAAATGATATTACTAGTCATAACTCTAGAAATTATAAACTTGTTACAATAATTCTCTCTCAAAAACCTCTTTGATAATGGATGATGATAATATCCCTATGGTGATCTCTGAACCCTTATTTATAGCCTTGGATTCACTTTGGATTGTCTACTTGCTCCCAATCTAATGGCCCAAATGAAATCTCCTCTAAATAAAAGTGTCTAACAGAAGATATTTTATAGATTCTGAAATGCTTGGCCTTCTGGTAATTCATTGGCTCAAACAGATTGCCTGATGCTCCCTTCTCTTAAATGCTATGTAACACTTAGCAAATTTCTTCTTATTACTTTAGGAAACACCGAAAGATGACACTTGACATGTTTTGAAGCACCTATCAAATACACACGGCACTTTTCATGTAACTTATACTCTTTTGTGTCTTTGCTCAGCCATTTTCTGCCTTTGACACTTGTCGCTATCTGCTTCCTTAAAACTTCCACAACTTAAAAGAAAATAAGACCTAAAACATCTCTTACCTAAGCAACTTGAAAAGGAGCATAGGGAAAGGTGGAAATATCCACTTGCTTTAACAAAGGACATGTGACAGTCTCCGCTTTACCTATTTGGGTGATATGGTGGTCTCCACTTCTTTAAGATACCTTTTTAGAAGCCTAAAGAAGATGAAACATGGAAATATCTACTTTATTCTATTTATAACATAGAAACCATTGTGTCTCATTTCATATTTACAAGGACAGTGACACATGGCTACTTCCGCTTGCTCAAGAAACAAAACTTGGGACCCACCATAGTTTTTGTTATATCAATGAATCAAAGTGAAGATAATTCAGATTGCAACACATGGTGGCTTCTGCTTGATTTTGTTGGGTACGTGGCCGCTTCCATCACTTTTAGAAAATAAAAACTAAGACCTTTCACTACTACCACTTGGCATGTTCCACTTGATCTCAATACTTACCTTTTGAAACCTTCTACTGAAAAGAGACAAAATGCAGGTGCTGATATGAAACTGTGGATGCTAACACTTGGTACATTCCACTGAGTCACTATGAGATACATGGCACTTTCTAGCTAACTCATATAAAATATAAAAGATGCCTCATATGATGACACTTGGCATTTATGTTTGAGAAAGGATGCCTTAGAAGATGACACTTGTTAGCTTCTGCTTGATTTCAACACTTAGACAAAAATTGAATCAAAAGGAAAATAGAGCCTGTGCTCTATTTCATGACTTTGCCATCTCGAACCAAAGAATGTGAGGATAAAATTTTGTAACATGTAGTTGAAAAAATAGGATGAAATGTAGAGTAATTTATAACTCTACAGTTATTGGTGACCCCAAGGACTTTTGAGCTTGCTCAAAAAAGAAACCACAACTCCTACTAGATCAAAATTTCAAAATCACAGCTTCAACAATGTTGTCTGGTAGGTAGACCACTCTTCATCAAATAACCCTTGATTATTTTACAATTCATTGAAGGCTAAATCAAGGTTAATGATATCCTTGTGTGAAAAATTTTACAAAATTTGAACAGTAGCCTTCAATTTGAATTTGAGTTGGGAAATAGGAACCAAGATAGCTTCTATTTCAGGGACTAATGAATCATCCTTGAGATCCTAGAAAATCATTTGATCATTCTATTTGGACAACAATAATGGTTCAATTTCTTCTACCATCAACATGGTGTTGTCATCAAGAAATGGAGAAGGAAGACATAATTATACTAGATCTTCAACATGTTATTTCATTTCATTGACTCCTTCCTTCATGACATCCAAAAGCTCCTTACAACTATTGGCTACAGAATTGCAACTGAGAACCTCATTTACTCACTTGGTAGTGACCATTCTATCATTGATTCCTGCTACTAACAATGTTGCATTTGTTGCATCATAAATCTTTTGCAACAACATTTACAAGTCCATTACTCTCTCAGAGACTGTAGCCAGAGTATTTACAACTGAATTGTTCACCTTTTTGCATAATTTTTGCACATTTAGTAGGAAGGTGAGAGAAGGCCTGAGCTAATTAATCTCTGATGAGATTCTCTTCCACATGGATTCATATAGCTCCCTTACCAGACTTAATACTCTGACACTCTTTGGCCTATTAGCTAGCTCTAGTGTCAATTATGCTACTCTCTACTACTCTATGTGAAATTGGGCTTATATGGCTACATTATTATTTTGTTTAGCTAGCAGCTTTTGTTATAATTGGGTAACTTGTAGTAGGTGTTCCTCACACTTTCCTTGTAGCGCTACGTTTTCATGCCTGAGGGTTGTCATCGCATCTTTGACCTATGTGATCCCTGCTTTTAAATAATCCTTTTGGGCCTAAACTACCCAATGAGTCTAAAGAGAAATAGTATTTTGCAACTATTTATTTAGATTCTCTACTCATTGTTTTTACTATTTATCTCTGAGGTCAAACCATTATAGTTTACCTTTTCCTTGGATAGCTCAGCTTCCATCTTCTGTAGCCTTCTTGATATCTTTAGGTAGTCTTTAGTGACTGTAAAAGTGGATTCGGTCAGTAGCTCAATTTTGTCCTGTGGCCTAAAGAGGGACATGTCGATGGCCATCAGATTCATAGTATAATCTTTCAACTGCATCTGCTCCCTTGGCTTTATTACATTTGGAAACAAATGAGTCACCATCAATTATTGCTGGATGGGGTCAAATTGTGACCACAAATGGGGTGTAGCCAAAGCTTTATTCTCCTTAATCTTCTTTTTCTCTATTCAGGCTTCCCTTGCCTTCTTAGTACCATCTGCTTGGGTCTATAAGGTGGAAGGAGAGGTAATGTGCCCACCCACAAAAGGATGTCCTTGTAGAAGACCATATTGAATTGCTAATTGTTGGCTATGGGTAATATGAGGGGAAAGTTTCTTGGGAATAGAAGGGGAGAAATGAGGTAATGTTAAAGATTGAGGTGGCACAGATGAGATGAAGTGAGAAATGGAAGTGGTAGAAGTGACAGGGGATGTCATCTAGCTAGATGAAGTCATCATGCTAACAGGAGAAGAAATAGACTGAGAAGGAGATGGAGGAGTAATACTTACTTGAGGAGCAATTATAGTACCCTATAATTGGCACTGTGTAGTTTTTGTCTCCTTTTATGAATAGAATTGAAACTACATCCTCTTTCATTTCTTGGGTGTCTCTTCTTCTTGTTGCATCCTATTTCCTTCCACATGTACTTCTTGTGGAGAACTAGGAATATCTATAACTAGGGCCAATGGGGAAGCTTGTGATGATAAAGATACCACATTTTTCTACATTTCTATGGCATTGAGAGATTGAGGCCAGACTGATACAGTTACTATAGCGGCAATTTGCTCTGAGGCTTGTGACTCTTGACTTGACCCAGCCCTAACTTCCTACTCTAAACCTAGTGTCGGAAAATTACCTATCTCTAGGCTAGATACAAGGGAGAGATGACACTCATCCCATAGTTCTTCCCATCTTTCATTTATGTCTACATTCCCAAAAGAATGGGTTGTTTGACAAATTTCTTGCCTATATTTCCAATAGGCCTCTATCTTTTCAACATCCCAATCTTTATTTTTTAATGTTCTTCTTAAGCCAAAAGTCATTCTGACTTTAGGATCACAATCTCTCTACTTAATATAGAATGTCTCCCATGCCCTATTTTGTGGGAGGGGCAAGTCTGTTAACTCAACATAAAATCTAGGAGTGTCTTCCCTAGGATTTCTTTTGTTCTCCTAAAAGGGACAACCTTCATGCACAATTCTAGTTGCAACCCTGTGAGTCCATACCTAGGAGGCTATGAAACCATTTGGGTCATAAACCCATTTGTCTTCTACTAGAAGGAAACCCAGAAAGGCTAGCTTTCTGAGCAACACAACTTCTACATCTCTAGTTTCCAAAACCATGCTTGTTGTCATCCACAGAAGATCATACATTTTTATTTTTCTCTTCCCAGAACCAAATTCATTGTAAATTATGGAGACCTACTTGGTGACCTCAAGGAAAGCTAACCTAAGAGTTAAAATATTAGGTAGCAATATTGGTTCCCCACAAAAACCATGGACTCTTATAATGGTATGGTGGGATCTAAAATAGAAATTGCAAGGAATGGGGCAACTAGCCAGGAGATTTGAAACACTAGGGAATAATCTATTCATAACAGGTTTGGGGTTGAGGTGGAAAAAAGTAGGGGTGACAAATGATTCCCAGAATTCATATGGGTCATTAGTATTTGACAAAATGTGTATCCATGCAGACACAGGAATGGTTCTTTGGAGATCAAAATCTGGGTCATACATATTAAAATACATATGTTGGGCAAAGAGTTTAGATTTCTGAAAAAGCATGAGGTGGAACAAATAGGAAGAATACCTAAACACTCCTTTTGATCTAAAATGGGCCAGTTGTTCTACCATTGAGAAAGCAATTTGTTCATAAAACTCAAGCTGATATTCCTAGGTTTTATCAATGGTCTTCAGTCTGAATAGGATAGCCATTTGTTCTACATACACTACCATATCATATTTCATGCCAAAGATAAAAGATATCATTGACAATGCATCTTGGCTAGCCTGGGTGAATTGAGCTCTTGGTGTAGGGAGTGTGGGTACCGTAGTGTCATCATCACCCATTTGTAATTCAGATCTCAGGAACCTTGACTGAGTGTTGATGTTTTCCCATGTTTTTTACATTTTTGCAATAGTGGGAAATGCAGTTGTGGCACCATGATACAAGGCTAACATATCCCTGATAGTTTGAGGTGTGATTTACATAGTAAATGGGCCTCATTAAATGGTGCATGAAGGTGTATGGAATAAGTCTGCACATAATTCGACCAGGTCGAGGCATGAATGCATAGCTAGGACAATGAATTGGGCCAGTCGTGAGGTCCATATCCTCATGGTGAATGTTTCATATTTCCCTACTCTAGCCCTCTATAGACACCTTTGATGTGCCCCTTCTCTAAGATTTTTGATACTATCTCTCTATAGAATTGGGTCCATGATGCCATCCGCATAATCTTTTATTTTCATTGGGTCACTTGCTTGACCAACTTCAGGATATTTTGTCCATGGATAGGTCTTTAATGGCTGTGTGGGAGCTAAAGCATAGGACTTACTTGTGAGAAACTTATCAAGGGATTCATACATCCCAGCTCTTTGTTGTGAAGATTGTGCCCCCTTCATCTCTATATCTTCTATGTGGTAACTTGTATGAAATTTTACAAAACAAAGACACTTCCACTAAAGCAAGTTTACTAAGCACTAAAAATACAAGTAGCAAGATATTTTCACAGATGTAGGAATGTTTGAGAACTTGTAAGTTTTCACTCTTGTTAAGAGATATTTATTGACCTTTCAATTCTTGAAATGGGATTAAAATCATCAACAGTAGGTATGGTTAAAAGATATTAGTCATGTCTAAAAGATAGTCATGTTCGGTTGGTGAAGAGAATATTCAAATATATCAAGGGGACATTGGATTATGGATTATGGTATCCCAAAGGTAGAGATTTCACTATGGTTGCTTATGTAGATTCAAATTGGGTAGGGTTCTTGGATGATAAAAAGAGTACAAGTGGAGGAGCTTTCTTCCTTGGTGATAACTTAGTATCATGGCTAAGTAAGAAGTAGAATTTAGTATTACTTTCTAAAATTGAATTAGAATATATCATAGTGGTATTTTTTTGTACTCAATTTCTTTGGATGAAGCAAACTTTGGAAGATATCAAGGTAAAATATGATGAACCTATTTCTATTTTTGTGACAATACAAGTGCTATTAATATTTTAAAGAATATAGTGATGCATTCAAGAACAAAACATATTCCCATTATATATCACTTTTTTTGAGAGAGCGGGATGTAGATCAATAGGTTAAGATGGATCATATCAATAATACATCATAGATTTCACATATTTTCACAAAGGCACTGCCAAAAGACACATTTGAGTATTTATGGGAGAAGTTGGGAGTAATTTTTTTTACTTCTTGCCATTGAGGTTCAGCATTAGTTGAGGGGGAGATAAGTGTTAGCTCCAGGTATGCCCTTTGCCATTGATGTCAAAGGGAGAGAATAACATGTATAGGTATATGTACAAGTGCAAAAATAGGTACAAGGAATATGTATAGGTTGCTATAGTAAGGGGGAGTTAAGTATGTTTTTTAGATGGTATTATGTGCATGTTTTAGGATGTGGTAATTTAACTTTGAAGTTACCATCAATGACAAAGGGGGAGATTGTTGGAAATATTGGCATTGAAGTTAAAGGTCTAGAATTATTGGTGATAAAGGCCCCATTGCATTTAATGGTGTTTTTAATATTCATATCTTAGCTAACGTGTATTAATATTTATTTAATATTAATGAATATATTTTTGGTTGAATATAAGTCAAAAGAAGGCCTGTGGAGAAGTCAAAGAGTCATAGGGTAAAAGAAAAAAGAAGAATGGGATGCATTTTCTCATGAAGAGTCATCTTGATGAACTCCAAGAGTCACCATGTGAAGACAAAAGAGGGTATGGTGCATTTTTCCATCAAGGGACACATTGAGGAATACAAAAAGTCACCAAGTTAAAGACAAAAGAGGAAAGGATGCATTTACTTATGAAGGGTCACCATATGACTTTTTAAATGCAAGGATATGAAGTGTCATGCAAGTTTGACACCATTTTTCATGAGTATTGAAGGTCATAAAGGGTGAATGCCAAAGGTCATTTAGAAAGCTATAAATAAAAGCTTGAGAAGATATTTGTTATAGAAAGAGAGTGCATGGTTTTTATTTGTTTTTTAAGAGAGAAAAGTAGGAGATATTGTATAGTTCTATCATATTTTGATTAAGCAACATTGAGAGATAGTTGTGTTTTATACACAAGAGGGGTTGGTGCTCCTGTGGGTTAGTGCTTACAAACATTGCAATTTTTGTTGGTGCTCATTCATATACTTGAGATTTTTCTCTGTGGTTTTTTCCACTTTGGGTTTCCACATAGAAATATGGTGTCTCTCTCTCTCTCATGTGGTGCATGTTATTGTTTTAGTTTTATTGCATATCTTAAATGTGTGGCTAAGTGGTTAAAGAAAAGGAATTTGATTAAAAAATAAGATATATAATATACTATTCACCCCCCCTCTCAATATATTTTTTGCTTAACAACTAGATACCCTTCTATTTGGAAACCACCAGTATGCATCCTTCCTTATTTTTAATCATCTAACTTTTCCTACCCTATCCTACCCTAAAAATAATACACCCTATTGCATAATATAAGTTTTATTTTCTTGTAGATGCATAAATGTTTTATACTTAACATGTGTCTACATTTTGTGCTTTGAATCCTAGCATTACAATCTTTTATTTATCCCCTTTGTTATTGAAAATTCTTTAGAATGAAGGTTTAAATAACATTTATATCTATATTTAGTAGCTTGTATCTAAATTAGAACATTTGATCCTTTTTTTTGACAACCCTTCCTCAGTGGAGTGATCAAGTTTGGTTGTGTTCTGGTTAGATTTATGTTCCCTTGTGACATTTCCCCCCATGGAGGTTGAATTACAGAATCAATCCATGTGAGTAAGTTACCCCATAGGTCCTCTCACCCTAGTTTATGTAGATCCAAAAGTATTTTGTATTTGACCATAACCTTTATAGGTTATTTTTAGTCATTCTCTATGTTTGATTCATTCTAGATGTCAAATGCTTCCCCAAATACAATAACATACTAGCAGGTTTTTCATCTTTATTCTCCATTTTATTCAAGTGTGTAAGGCTAAGTGTACCAAGTGTATAATTAAGAACCAATAAGGGACACATACTAAAGAGACATGACCATGATATTTCATGATATAATGCATGACATTATTGAAGACTATGATGATGACATATTGGGTAAATCAAAGACTAGGGATGATCATCTAACCACTCTCTAGAGAATATTTGAGAAGATTCATGAATAAAAAATAAGACTTAATCCTAAGAAGTTCATTTATGGTGTCACTTCAGATGAATTTCTAAGCTTCATCATCTCTCATAGAGATAATGAAGTTGATCCTACCAAAGTACGAGTCATTACTGAGATGCCACCGCCTTCTAATTTGAATTAGCTTTGTAGATTTTAGGGCAAGATCCAATCTCTAAGATGCTTCATTTCATAATTAGACAACAAATGACATATATTTACAAACTTTTTGAAGAAATGTGTCATATTTCATTGGGATGAATAATTACATAAAACTTTTGAGGACCTAAAGGAATATCTTGCCAATCCACTTGTTTTATTACTACCAATGCTAGGAAAACCATTTCTACTTAAACTATCTAATATAGATAAATAATTGGGGTAAATTCTAGCTTAACATGATAACAATGGAAAACAACATGCTTTTTAATATCTAATCCATATACTATTCACTTGTTAATACAACTATACGCCTATAGAGAAATCTTGTTTAGCTATGGTCTTTATAGCCTAAAAACTGAGACATTACATGCCTAATAATAAGACCATAGTTATTTCCAAAGTAGACTCACTCAAGTATCTACTATCCATGACAACTTTACAAGGCCACATGGCTAAATGGATCATGATTTGAGTGAGTCCAAGATAGAATATGCAATCAAAAGGCTATAAATGGAATGGTACTTGTAGATAAGCTTGCTTAATCTCTCCTTGCATATATCAAACCCCTCACTTTTCAATTCATAGATGATTCCATCATGACCATCATTGAAACACCTCCTGAGGAGCATCATTGGAAGATGTATTTTTATAGATCATTTACATAACATGGATCGGGGACAAGCCTTTTGTTTATTACACCATAGGGGGATCTTATCCCTAAATCATTTTATTTAATCTTTCCTTTGACTAATAATGTGTATTAATATGAAGCACTCATTACAGGGATTTGTCAATAAATACAATGGAATATTTAGCATCTCATAGTTTGTGATGATTCTCAGTTAATCATCAATGAGGTTAAAGACCACTTTCAAACCAAATATGATAAGTTAGTGCCATACAAGGATATGATCAATGTTCTCAAATAGTAAAAAAATTATATATAGTTTGAACACATACCAAAAGCTAGTAATGGGACAATGGATTCTATGACCACCATTAGCTCTTTTATCCACCACATAGACAAGGAAACATATCAATTCCTCATTGAAAATCTTTTAGAACTTGCTCATGGACCTTCAAACATCATAATTATATGTGATATTTTTGGTCCTAGTTCTATATGGTATTCAAACGTATTTACCTACATTCATGACCATATCATGCCACCCAACCTATCACATAAAAAATAAAAGTCCTTTACCCACCAAGCCACACTCTATATCTCACTTGGCCCAACCCTTTACTGCCACAACTTTGATGGAACTCTACTTCATTATTTAAATTTAGTAAAAGAAATATTGGCATTATGAGAAGTTCATGAAGGATTATGTGGAACCCACACCATCAAGGCCATCATAGCCAAAAATCTCCTACTTACATGTGATTATTGGCCAATTATGGATGCAAATGCAGTTGCTTATGTCAAAAGGTGTGATAAATGTCAAAAGCATGCCAATCTAATTCATTCCCCATCTAAAAAATTAAAACCAATGCTCATATCATGTCAATTTTCAACATGGGGAATTGATCTCCTTGGGAAGATTAACCCTACCTTGTATGATGGCCATAAATATATCATTTCTACTACCAAATATTTCATTGAGTGGGTTGAAGCTATGCCCCTCACTTAAGTGATTAGAAAAAAAATTCCAAGTTCATCTTCGACCATCTCATATACTACTATGGTATCCCATCTGACATTATATCTAATAATTATGGATCATTTAAGAATAAGGATATAAAAATGTTTTATGTTAAGTACAATATTACTCAACATTTTTTAATTACATAGTACCCACAAAGTAATGGCCAAGCAGAGGCATCTAAAAAAACCATTTTCAACATCCTTAAAAATATTTTCAATGATGTTGGTGATAATTGGCACCTCCAAATATTTCATGCCCTATGGGAATATCATACTAATTACCATACCCCAATAGGAGCCACTCCGTATTCCCTAGTTTATGGTACATAGGCCATTTTAACCATTAAGGTTGAGTTACCTTCTTTACAGATCTTGTTGAAGCATGTCCTAAATGATAAAGATTACTGAGTATCTCACCTATAAGAGCAAGACTTACTTGATGAGAAATACATGACTACTATCAACAACCTTCAATCATACTAAAATAGATTCCTTGTCCACTATAGCCACCAAATCAAACACATATAATTTCAGCTTGGGGATCTTATTCTCAAAGAAAACCAAAATAACATGACTGATAATAAGAATAAGGTCAATTTCAAACCTAAATAGATAAGCCCCTATATCATTATTGAAAATTATAGATCTAGAGCATATAGGCTCACTACACTAGATGAAGATCAAATTAATGAACTGATGACCATAATACACCTCAAGCATTACTTCACTTGAGAGAGTTGACATGTTGCCTATGAGGGACATTTCCATTATACTATAATATATACATTCTTATTTTTACCATACCCTATATCATTCTACCGTTCCTTCCTTATTGACCAAAGTTATTTTTAACCTCCCTCCCAAGCCTTTGACCTTGGTTTCATTCCATTATTTTTTTGGGCACATTTAGTGAGAATATTTCAATCAAGTTTCATCAATGGATTCAGTATTCTAGATAGAGTCCATATTTTGGACTAATATGACAATGGTTTGGTAGTTGCATCCTTTATTCATTGGTTCATTTCATTCTGAGTGTTCTTGATTATAAACACCTTTGGAAATATAAGTGTTTCATTATGTGCTACTAATTATAATTGCCTTTGGTAAATTAGTACCATTAACCTACGTCATTGTTTCCTAATTAGAGCTACCTATGGGCAAATTTGGAAAAACACCTTTATCATGCCTTGAAGTCCCACCTTACCATTCCTATGACATATTATGCCATTTACCTAAATTTGAGAACTTTCTACTACCTACTCAAATTCTTCCACTATAAGTTAGAACTACAATGACTTTAAATCCTAATGGGACTATGTAGGCAATGCTCGATTCATGTTGAGGTTAGCTTAGTCACCCTCTTTCCACACTCTCTCCATTTTGTGATCAATTTTAGGTTTGAATTCTCTCACTATTTTGTGACATGGACTATTTATTATCTTTTAATTCTCAAATTGAGTTGAGATGCTTAGAAAATTCCAAAAAAAATTGAAAATGATCTAGAAAATCCTAAAAATCACCAAATCAACCACTTATTTGCCTTAAGAATTATGGTACCCCTAGTTATTTTTTAAAAAACCACTTGTAATTTAATTTCCCCATTCTTATTTGGCCTAAACCTTATGGTCTCACCATTTAGCAAGTTCATATTTTATGCATTATGTATCCAACTTTGATACATTAATGACCAATAGGCTTCATTTCATGCACTTGCCATTTTGCAAGACTATTCCTATATTTCCTCTAAAACACAATCATATTTTCTTATCATAATTTTTATTCTATCCCATATCCTAGAAGAAATACATCTAGCCTAAATTTTATATTGGACCTTGTGTCCATGGAATTATGTAGGTAACATCCACTTTTATAGTGTATCTAGAGATAACACAGTTACCCTTTCCTTATTTTCTCTTCCACCACTTTTATTTATGTGTTTCATTATCTCCTATGACCTAGGGATACTTTTCTTTGTCTTATATTTATTTATTTGGTTCTACCATTGTTTATGTTTGTTTAATGTTCTTTTGGCTATTTTGTTTACTTTTTTTAATTATTATTTTGTCTTACTATTTATTTTCATGTTTTTCTATTTGTTTTCTTTCATTTTTGTGCTTTGACTTAGTCTATTTATGTTCATTAGGTGATTCCTTTTGCATTATACTTAACTCCATCCATATTCATACGTCAACATTATCATCATGGTATTTATCATTGGTGCATGTTTTAAATTGATTATTAGATCATGTGTTAGTGCTTATGCATATTATGGCTAAATTATCATGGTGTTTTATACCATGATGCCTACCATCATATTATATAGAAAAAATAAACTTGGGAAATCTTACAAAAATGTAGCCATGGTACTTCTCCTTAGCTACCTAAAATATTCATGATCTATCCCAAATCATTCTCCACATATAGAGTAATTAAATCACAAAATAATTTTACTCCTTTATAGTTAGGACGTGCATCTCCATCCTAGTAGGCTACTAAAATTCATCTTTGTCCTTTGTATTAGCTTATTCTTAATCCATGAGTATGAATTTAATTTCTAAACCCCATTATCCAATTTTCCATATTATCCCACCCACAATACCAATGATTCTAACTAACTTTGGGAAAATCACTATGTTTCAATCCAAATTACCATTATAATGATTATAAATGCCTTTGGTCACATTATTATGTTTGACTCTATCATTGTGTTGATTATTATAACCATCTTTGGCTAAATAATTATCTTTATCCATGTAACTAGGGTACATGAACACTCTACCAATGATTATAACTGCCTTTGGGAAAATCCTTATTTTCATTTTGCCAATGATTATAATATCTTGTGGGATTTGTTTTTTATTTTTTAATGATTATAACCACCTTTGGACAAATAATATTTTTTATCTACCCAATGATGACAACTTATTATTCCATTGATTATAGCTGCCTATGGGAAAAATAGTCTTTTCCACCCTTGTTAACTTTTGGTCCCATCATTTTCCTTATTTCAAGGGACTGATCACTGACCTTCTTTGTTGATCTCTCTCTTGAGGGGGAATCTAGAGATTATTCATCACCATTTGAGGCATTAGGCATACATGAAATTTTAATTATTTGAGAATATTTTAATGTGCCTATAAATTTTAATGCCTTCCCAAATAGTGGTAAATTGAAGACATCCAATTATGGCCACAACTGGATTTTGACTAGACTTCAGACATATTCCTACCAACCATTGAAAATTAAGCCTAAGAATCATTGAAAATCCCAATTACATCTATGAATCATTCATCAATGCTTATAATCATGTTGAAGCATCCCTATTTGGGATATTTACTCATATGTAATAATAACCTCTCATAGATTCAACCCTAATAACATTATGGCATAACAACTATCATTTTGGCCTATGGACCCATTAAGTGGGGCACTTGATCAAATCTTAAAAGAGATAAAATTATAATCAAATTGAATCATATAATTAAACAAGATTAAATTCTTAGTTAATTATCCATTTTCAATTAATGAATATCTAAAAATGGAAATTCCAAAATTCAAAATATCAAGCCTTTTCATCATAACCTTTATGAGTTGTCAAGCTCTTTCAAAATATCTAATTTGAGAGCCATTACTAGTAATTGAAAATGATAATTACATAAATTTTTTTAACTTAGCTAGAGTTAGCCTCAACTCACCTAAGGTTAGTTTGAACCCATTCCATGTTTAAACTCAACTTTAACTCACCTTAGGTGAGAGTTAACTTTTGTTCCTATAAATACAAGGTCATGCTTATTAATGTTTAATCTATTTTAGTGTAAATTTATTATGCCTAAATGTATTAAAATATTTTATAGTGTAGTTTTATATTGCTAATTTGAAGAGAGATAATCCTTATAAGTAGTGTTACCCTGTCAAATTATTAATCCAAGTTGCCAAGCCAAGGTGCCAATGAGATCAAGAGCAAATCAAGCTTCATTATCAAAGACTTATTGATGCATAAACCAAGAAATCCACTTCAAAACTCGATTTGGATTTCCAAGGAAGGTAAAAGAGTGTTTTTATTTATGTTTTAGTTGTGTTTTCATATGCATATTTTTTACCTATGCTCTCCCTAGTGTCTAGGCTAGAGGTGTTAGGATTTTAGTGTGTTAATTTTATTTGTTTTATTAGACTAACACAAGACTAACTCCCCCTCTACGTATTCCTTGTTCACAAAGTTTAACTCAAAATTATCTCACAATATGCATGTTTCAAGTTGTATAACTATGAATTATCAATCAAAATATAAAAGATATATTTATTAATTAAATTATAGTTATAAAGTTAAAAAATTCATTAAACATTTTAGAACTCATATCAAATATTCCTATAAGTTATAATAAATAATTACATAAATTTTAATACATGAATAATAAATATAATTTCTAAAATTATGAGAAAAGCACATGTAATTGAATTCTTTACACGAGTTTAAATTTTAAAAACTTGTTGACAACATTGACTTGATTTAGTGAGACATATCACACAATGGATGATAACATTGACAAGATTACATACAATTATACATGTCACATGTCAATATTAACATCAAATTTTATTTGAATCTAATAATCTATATAGAATTTAACGTGAAAATAGGATTAAAAGTAAAAAAGGATATATCAAAATTATTAATTTAATTTAATTACTAAAAATGGAATGCATTTATTAAAAACTAAAATACTCAAAAAAAGAAAATAAAAAATTACAATAGCCATGTGGGATAAATAATCTTTCTTAAATTCAAGCATGTCAACATAGTCTAAATAAAATCATCTTGATTCGATATGTTGAATTAATATATGGTAAGTCTAAATGACATTAATGTTAGTGATTTTGATTTTTGAAACTTAC
The DNA here is from genome assembly GCA_037957365.1 of Torreya grandis. Taxonomy (NCBI): domain Eukaryota; kingdom Viridiplantae; phylum Streptophyta; class Pinopsida; order Cupressales; family Taxaceae; genus Torreya; species Torreya grandis. The sequence goes on along the minus strand of JARHVA010000461.1, from coordinate 641,024 downwards.
AGTCTTAGGAATTAATTTTTTAACTATATGAACTATAATTCTATCTTATCAATAGTAAAACATGAGAAAGGCATATGCATGAAAATATTCCAAGGTATTTTTTAAATTTGTAACAAAGAAATTGATTACTTGTGATCTAAAAAATACTATTTTATTGCATAAAAGGAACTACAAGAAGTAAAATATGGTACAAAATTATATGGTGATACCAAATCTTAGAATAAGAAAATTGGAAATAGATAAATGTCCACATTGAAGTTTTTTAATATATGAGGGCATCTACCTAGTTTGATCCTCTATAAAATTTACCTAATTATAAATTTATCAAAGAGAGCCTCCTGAGGAAAATTTTCTCTATGCTACTTTTATTATTTAAGTCTACAAACTTGGGTTTATTTATCATAATTATATTGAACCCAAATTTTTGGATTCAAAGTAGTGTTGTCATTATTAATTTATAATATAAAACATGAGCCAAATTTTGACATTATTTTGGTGATTATAAACTTTTCTTACAACTAAATCAGTTGAGTCAGTGAACCTATAAAAGTCATCAAAATAAGTACTGGTGTATTATTAAATGTTGTGTGAGACAATAAGAAGTAGTTTATTACCATTTATTAGTGATTAATTATTGTGTTGTTATAATATTATTTTTTCATCTTACTTGAGTCAATTGGTTTACTAGCCCATCTTTCCAACTGGACTCTATAAAATTTAATGAATCAACTCCCACATTAGTATATCACATAAGGGAACATTACACACTCACCTAAGGCCCATAGACATGAAATCAAGGTATGTTGGCATTATTTTTGTGTAAAAAAGTGGGAAGGAGCATGGAATCATGCAATTTCACCTATGCATGTATGATCCATCACATCATGCTTAACCTTAGCTTAGGAATGTTTGTACCATATTAATCCCATTAATGATTAAAAACACATGATTCAATATGTAGAAAACAATACTAAGGAAGTAATTACATTCATTGAAAGAGGTAAGAAACCATCATATAGTAAATAAATCAATTTTATTAATAATCACCTCAAATAGTAATAGTTGTTCATGATTTACAAAACATTCATTGTGCTCACAATCCCTTAACTTATACTATAATTCTTATTTTTATTCTAAGTTATTCCCCAGATATATATAATCTACTAGATTTTCTTCTTGGTTATTCCAATTAAACTCTATTTATTTTAGCAACATCATCCTTTTTGAAACACACAAACTAACCAAATAGATCAGTAACTAGCTAACTTATTAACTCGATAACTAACTAACTAACTCTTTTATTCTTATTCTCATATCCCTTTTATAGGCTCCTAAGAGCCTTTTCTACCACTAGTTGTAGTTACCTGTAGTTATTACATCATTATGTCACCTTGTAGTTAATGTGTGTGTTGTTCGATGCCACCTTATTCTGTCTTCCATTGTCACTTCACATATATCTATCATGATTCACTATTAGACTTAACTCCCACCATTTATCCCTTGTGATCTCTACTGTGGTTCCTAGGTCTAGGGGATTATGTGTCTGGGTCCTATTATTTTTTATTATATCACACATGGATATAGTTTATAGTAGCTTACACTTGTCATTCCATTAGATTACATTTGATGTGATCATAGGTTATTATATTGTATTGAACACATCATCTTCAACTATTTTCATTGATTTTTATTCACATGTAGCATGTTCGTATGATTTTGTATTTAGCTACGTATCCAATTTGTTGAGGTCAACATCACCCCAAACTAAAACAAGTATCATCCTTAGATAACCAATCCATAACTTGCTTACTTTCCTTTTTCAATTTAGCTATTTTTTAAGCTACATCATAAGCAATTGATTCATCTAGATTTACTCTTTTTGATAAGCCTAGTTTTATACACCTCATCATGAGACACTATTCATTATGTTTTTAGAAAGTAAAAGATTGTGCACCCCTTGCCTATATTTATCTCAATCTACAAGCTCTCTTGTTGATCTTCTTGGATAAAATTAAGTTTCATGTTGTGAGGCATGCATAAAATCAAGCCCTTCCTACTTATAACAATATTTTTTCACATTTTACCATCATTGCTTCTTTGTTGAGTCTCCTCAAAGATGGATCTAGCAATTTTAGTATGTTGCATCCCTATATTTTATTATAAATGACCCTCCATGCCATCTCACCATATTTCTCTTGAAAACTTCTTCTATCACCCTTATTCCCTTCTTCATTTCTCCACCTTAGTAAGTGTGAAACCTTGTACATTATCCTTTATAACTCACCAACTTCTTCATGCCTAGTGGGGTTGGTTTTCTTGGTCCTTGGTGTGTTGAATTCATCTAGATGCTTTATTAGAACAATGATTTACTGTATGGTATAATTAAATCACCCTCAAAATTTAAGGTAACTAAATTTGGGACAACTATTGGTAACTTGTTTGAATCTAGACCACCCCAATGTATTTCCTCTCACCTTTATAAAAGTATAGATAAATACTACCAATAGTAGTATTTTAGAGACCTATTTTATCCTCTCTTTTCCTTTCTGTTTGGTTTTATCTTCAAATTCATGTCATCTTATACCTCAAAAAATCCACCATGAATTATCTTCCCCTTCAATGTTTTCAATTTTCTTTTGCATAGAATTGCCTTCATTACCTCTGATCCTCTTGTTCTCCTCCTTTAGGTCCTCCCCATGCATTATTATTCCATAATATCCCTATTATTTCTCTTGTGATTCACACCCTCTATTCATCTACACTTAATGGATGGAATTGACTTCTTCTTGATTCATCTCTTACATGACTATTCCACTCAGTTGTTGGTCTTCTTAGTCTCATTCCTACTATTTCTAGACCCTTGATATTCATAAAATTTTAGAAAATGGGTAGGAGTCCCAACTTCATAGCCTCATTGAATCAAATGACCCACATAAAATAATAAAAATTTTGGGGCCTTGGAGTTCTCATCCTTTTAGTTAAAGGAGGTCTTATCTAGATTTTTTCATAGCCTTAGGCCTTCCTATTTGTATTATTTATATATTTTGAATTCTGTATAACTCAACCCTTATGAATTTATCTTCTTCCTCCCTCTGAGATTATCATATTCTCCACATAGTAGTAGTCTCATTAGCCTCTTATAATATCACTCCAATATTTCTATAAGATTATCATATTATCCACATAATAGTAGTCTTATCAGCCTCTTATACTATCACTCCAATATTCCTCCTTCGTCACAATACAAACCTCCTTCAACAAAACTCTATTTGGAAAGATTTATCATGGGCTAAATGCTGATATTTATAGACATGAAAGGAGTGGGTCACTAGTCCATATGTTGATAGTTGTAATTTTATAAAGATCATTCCAACCACTTTTGCTAATTTAGTTGTGTCATACCTTGGGCCCTTAATTTATGACAAGTGTAGTTAAGAGTCATGCCTCAAGGTTTCCCACTCTTATTTTTTTGAAGCTACATCACTCTTTAATCCACTCCATTATGATAATAAATAATTCATATCATCCTTTTAGATATATCATCCTTCCCTATACTCAATCCAATATATAATATATTTCATTTTATCTATTTATTTAACGAATTATTTTTCATTTTCTATCCTCAAGATCTAAACCTACAACTTCATGTTTTACCCTAGTTTACCCTACACACCAAATCTTCCTTCATATTTTCCCCTTTCCTCATGCATATTTTGCATGTTATCCTTTTTTTGTATTTTCTTTATCCTTATATCTCTCTTGTGCATCATTTATTTATCTCTTATTATCATCACCTATCCCACACTAAATCATGTGTTTAGTCCTCGGCATAACAAACTCTTAACTTAAATAAACATGGTTATTCATGTACGATCATTAATATTTTTGGGTGGCATAAAATAAATTTTTATATTTAAATCACAATGATCCTCACCACAAATATTTAGACATATATCTATCATGACCTTCAAATAAGGATCTTGTTCAACTGGATATTAAGAAGAGTATGGATCTTATTAAAATTTTCACTCTACTAACATGTGAAGGATATATTAGACTCTAAAAAAAGAAAACTAGTAAAATGAAATGGATTATAAATCATTATTAAAAATTGGAATTAATTATTTATTAAATCACTAATATAAGTTGATAACTAGTGAAATGCCCTTAGGGCATCTCCCCACTACTAGTCTATAATCCATAGCCTACTACTCCTATGCATTGACTATTTATCTTGGCCCTAGGACATATGTTAACTTCTTCATTATCCTATAAATGAGGATTTTATTTGATAATATAGGGAATCTTCCTTCCTTCAAAGGTGATATGTGTATATGGCACCCAAGCCTTATTTATAGCTAAAAGTTGTCTATCCCTCATGTTCATCAAATTATTTCAACTAGAAAATGTAACCTATAACATTGGTATGAACACTTACATGGGCCATTTTCTTGGAAAAATACATGGCATCCAAATTATATCTTCATTGTAAAGACATATTCTAGTATATGGACCCTTTATGCTCTAGAGTTATATTCATTATTCTATCATGACACATATTTGATCAAACCTTTTGTAGGAAGGTGTGCTCTAAATGTGTAACACCTCATTGTAGATTATATTTTATGATTATATATCACCTCAATCTTGTACACTTGGAAAAATCAAACCTTGACTATTCTTCTTACTTCAACACATGCCTTAATTTATAAGTCCATGAACTTACTCTATCTTTTTCCCCTTGGATTTTATCTAAGTTTGACCAGTCTTATATTGATGACATAGACATCCTATCTTACCCATAATTCCTAAAATGTTATATCTTACACCTCTAAAAATTATGATCATATACATATTTTATTACTCCATATACACTATCATATGGGATGGATAGTAGCATAAATGTTATTTTCCCACCTCAATGCATGTGTCTAGTGCCTTAATGTCATCTAATTTAAAAAAGAAATGTATTCCAATGGTCAGCTTAAGTGTTTCAATGAAAGTTATCTCCCAACAGGATTGCCATAAATACAATATACACCCTCATTCATACCTCACTTAATAATCATACCAAAATATACCAAGGCACTTATCATAAGCACTCTATCAATAATTTAATTGATCAAAACATATATAGGTCTAAAGCATTAAAGGATTAATTATAAGGTCTTATCTACCAAGTTATAAGTTGGGACACTATTGTACTTGCTTTACACACATTACATGATTCGCACATAATACTATTAGATAATTTTAAATTATGTCATGGTGATGTCATGGAGGTGTACAAGTGAGTGAATGAAGTGCCTTGATAGTCTAAGTGATAATGAAAAAGTGTGAAATGTACTTATCCTAATATGCTTAAAGTATGCTTGGCTGATCTTCAATTTTGGCATGGTTTTAGATGATGAGGGATGAGTATGGTGATTTGAGTATATGTAAGAGGTTATATCATAGGTAAATGATGATTAAATATGTTTTATACATAATTTTAATTCATCTATTAGTCCATAGTTTTCATCTAGACATGTTGGTTCTAGTGGGAAAAAATGTAAGTAGGTAGTTTGATGATGTCATAATTGCTACACGTGGATAAGTTAGGGGGAGTTGGTCATATGTTTGTAATCAAATTATTCCCAAGTTGTTATGGTAAAATTATCAATTCATGTAGTGAATTTATTCCAAAGATATGTGTGTGCAAATTTGGGCTCCCAGGAAGTCTGATAGTGTTTTCCCACCCTTAGCCAAATTTGCAATGTGATAAGAAAAGTTGAGTAGGAATTTTGATGTAGTCATATTACACATGTGTGGTAGTTTTAGAATAAGTTGATCATATGGGTTTATTTAGTTTTGTGCCTAATTTATATTTTATAAGTTTTAGGTCATGACATGAAGCACATCAAAATATATACATGTGCAACATTGGCCTTTTAGGAAGTTCTAGGAATAGTTGGCTCTATGATAGAAAATTATAAGTGAATGGATTAATGGAATTATATATTACACACAAAGGTTCTAGGAAAACAATTATAAATGGTTAGATTATAATATTTTAATAGATCATATTATCCAAATTTTATATCATGCATCTAAGTACAATAAAATTTATTGAGGTCTAAAGTTGGCCTTCTAGGTAGATAGCAATGATCCCCATACTTAGTCTATTTTATAAAAGTTAAAGATCAAGACCAGATGGAGATCTAATGGCTCAAAAGTGATCATAAAGTAAATATATATGGTGAATTTTGAATCAAATGAGTCAATTTTTTTTTGGTTAATGAAGTTAAATATCAATATCCTTACAAAAGGATCAATGGAGTGTGTTTTTTCCAAGATGTCAGGATACAATGAGAAAGTGTGAAGTGTTTGAAGTTTAACATTGAGTAGAGATAAAGATAGAGATTATTAAGAAGATAAAAAATGAGTGGGTGTTTTTAATAACTAACATAAATGATGTGTATTAAATTTAAGAGGTCAAAGTGACAGTTGTCTAGCATTGTTAAAGCAAGGATAATCTCGAAGAGATTGATGATGCCTATGTGGTCAAGATTGTAGGATTGCATGAGATGATGTCAACTGTTTGAAGTTAAACATTTGGATATTTATGCACTCTGATTTAAATTTTAAATAAGATTAATGGTGAGTCATTAATATAATATTTGAGATAATGAGATGCATTTTAAGTAATTGAAGTTTAACTATGACCGTTTGAATTCAAATATTTGAATTTAACAAAAGAAAGAATAGTGTTTGGTTTTTGGACCATATGCTTTTATCTATGCATAATTTTCTCATGGGGTAAAAAGATTTTTTTTTTGGGTGACTTAAATATTCATATGTAAATATATATTTTAATATCTAACAATTTTTACAATAAAATATATTAAGTTTCAAAGTTGACTATGTGTTTGTGCATGTTCTGTAAGTAACTGAATAAGATTATTCGAGCCTATTTTGATGTTATTTCAATATTTATTGATGAATTATATATTTATGAGTGTTTTAGACTCCATTAGGACTGTATATGTGAATTATTAAGTTTTTAATAATATTTAATATGAAAAAATGGTTATAAGCTGAGTATGTGTTTGCTCATAATGGTTGCTATATAGATTGTTATTTGAACAAATTATGCTAATTTTAAGGGTACTATGATGGTTTTTGGATCTTAATTGGGACCTATATATCATGTGGGATGGTTAAGTGAGTTTTAATGTGTTCTTGTTTTCTTAGTTTTCTCAGATAAGTGTCAAAGAGGTGAATGAGTCATCATACGACTTAAAAGTTGACTTAGACCTATTTAAAAGTGTATTGCACGTAAGTGTGACATGTGTTAGATTTATTAAGGGTAAAGGAATGTTTTATGTCCAACCAATATGGTGATAATCATTAATACTCTATAAATAGTGAAATAAAAGATGATGATTTCTTGACTTGAGATGTGTGCAAGTTTTGTTGGGTAAAGTGAGTGTTGAAGTGAATAAGAAAGGATAGGTAGTGTGCCTATTGAATGAGTTAATGAGAAGAACAATTTTTTGATTAGGTATATGACCTATAGGTCATATTTATATTGTTATAATAGCGATATTGTAACTCAAGGATATGTGAAGAGGTCTAAATATACATATAAGGATAGTTTGAGTGAAGAAGGAAAGAGATTGTGGCATGCCTATGTGAGAGGTCTGTATGAGATAGAGAGGAAGTTTTTGTAGGGGTTAGAAAATCAAAGATCAATCATTAGCTATTGAAGACATTAGTTCTAAGGTAGAGGTGTTCATTTCATAGGAGGGTCTAAAATACTTGATCTTCCTTAGGGGTAGTTGTTCCTTATGAAACAAGTGTTTTACTAAAGTTCCTTGGTCAAAAGGACTTGACCAGACTCTTTTTTTTAATCTCTTATAAGATAATTAGTCCATGTGTTGGAGTATCGAGAGTGGGTTTTATTCCCAATGAGGGTTTCCCATAGGAACTATGTGTTGTGCATTTGATCTTGTATATACATTAAATGAATGATCTCCCTTATTAATGTTACTTGATCAAGCTGATACATGTTGATTATTTAATGGTTTGAAATGATTGGAATTAGAATTAAAATATCTAGGCTCACTAATTCACCCTATCCCTTTTATTTATTATACCTCTAACAAAGACAACACATAGGGGAGAACTAGATGAGTCTAAAGCCCTATTATGGAGTACTAGTTATTTAAGTAGTACCCTTTGATATCAGGTTATTGTGGGTCAGCTCAACACTATATTCCCACTAACCCATTTTTCCCCAAGATCACATTAAATATGGAAATATAATGTTTTTCCATTTCATAAGGAGTGACATTCCATGACCTAGAAATGAATACACTAGGGTGAAGGTGAATCTAGAATCTAGGTGGTCGTACCTTATTTCATTATATATTTTATAGAGGACACCATCATCAAACTTGGATAATAAAATCATGGGTATTATTTTAACATCAAACGCTAGGTCATATAGGGTTTCCCAATTTTTTTTCCTAGTTGGGATAAAATATGTGCATCATGGATGTATCCATCACCCATTTTGGGTTTCAATTTGTGAATGTTCAAATGGTTTTCTACATTGCTTATCTTGTAAAAAAAAATTAAGGAAATTCATGAAAAAAATGAAAGAGTGTTAAAGTGGAGAAAACATTTGACATATATCATAATTCCTCTTATAATTCTATAGAGTTGGTATCTATAAGATAATGTGCATACTCTCAACCATTTATTCTACCATAGCCTTATTTGAGTGATAGTTACAATCCTGCACCCACTATTCATCCATGAATTATATTGGATTTAGTATACACATAATATTTTCAAAATTTATCAATTAATGATTCTTTTTCTCTTATAATAATTAAATGAGTCTCAATCTCTCCAAGTGCATGCCTTAAAGGGTACATTAGGAAAATGATGGGCAGACCAATGATGCTTTACATGATAGTTTTCTTATATACGACCAATTTAAACCAACATAAATTTCTTTTATACATTTCATGAGAAAATACACCTCCCTTACACACTCCTCCAAGCAATTCACCACCTTAAATAGCCCCTACCTAAGCCAAAAAATCATTTTGACATTTACCAGATAATGTCAGCCTAAGCTGATCCTATACTTAAATTATATTAGCACATTACATGTCTAGGTTAGCCTCGATTGAATTTATTGACTAAATATTTAGAAATTTTTAGGGTTAGATTCAAATATATATACACATAATTTTTTCCATTTCTTAGAGAAATGAATTTAATAATTCATTTGTACTTCTTTATAATCTACTCTTTTACTATTCTACTTGAGGTATCCTTTATTAGGGTTTATACTTAGAGAAGAATCTTATCTTGTGGAAAAGTATTGTATGATTTGGCCTATCTTAGTGGTCCTTAAAAAACATAAAAACATCTTGTGAAACACATTTGGCCAAGGGAGAGATTAAGTATTGATGGGTTCATCTTCAAAGTAAGTATCTCTAACTCTTACTCATCTATTTTAGTAGATAGAAGTCGCATAAGTAATGGAGTTTGGATATATTTCTCTCTATATACATTAGGTTTATATCTATTCTAGTTTAATTAGAATTATTCTATGTATGTTTAATTTTATTTTTATTACCCCCATTTTATGCCACAAGCTTTGGTGAGAATTAGGTTAGATTTTACTTTACTTTGTCATTTACTTTGTGAATATAGAAAACATAGGACCTAGATAGGGTTATTACATGGTACTGCTTGACTAGAAGATTTGAAACCCTATAGTGATATTATTGTGGCAATGGAACCCTTGATTAGGTCTAGTAGATCCATCTTGGTCATGACCCTAATTGTCTAAATATACCAAAAAATAGAAGGGTAAGTGTGATTTATCTTATTCAAGATAGGACTATTTGAAGATTAGATTCACTTTCCCTTTTATACATTTTGGTGAACCTGATGTGAATCTATCACTTGTAGGTTATATTTCACACATTCATTTATTATCATTTTATATATTTTTATTTCTATATTATTGTATTGAACCTATAGATACAATCTAATAATCTGTGTGTAGGTTTAACACACAGTCACTCCAAATCAACTTTATTTTCTCAATAAAAGTATTTTCTAATAATAAATAACTAGATTGATCAACTCACCATAGTTATTTTTATCAACTATAGGTTTTTAGACTTTGTTAACCCAGTCAACTCTATTTGTAGCTTATTTTTAGCATACATGTTTTTCAAACTTTATCAACCTAGTCAACTCTGTTAGTAGAGTATAAAAATAAACATTTAAGTAACACGTCATAAAAATTTATAATTAATCATCTTTAAAAATTATCAAGGTTCATTTTTACCTTCTTTGTCATTTATATTTTCCATTTACAATCCTATTTTTCATAGTTTACAATCTCTAAAATTGTAGCCCTACATTGAACTGGGTTGACTAGCTCAACATAGTTTTATAGCTTGATTTCTCTTTAGAAGACTCAATCGACCTGTTCAACTGTGTTCTTTTGTATCTTTATTACCAAAAATAATAGATACCCCATTGAATTTGTTATGTAATGTTTACGTATAATCTCTCTTGAACCAACTCTGTACTCTTCATAAACAAAAGAATTAACCTATTTTGCTGATAATTAATTTATTTTTTATTTCAATTTCTTGCTTGATTAGGGTAACAAACATAGACTAAATAAGATATTTTTAATTTACCAATTTATTCCAATTATTTTTCTATTTTTCATATTCTTTCAAATCACTTAACACTAAAAAGAATTAAACATTTTCTTCCCATAGTATGCCTACTTGGATTTCATCACCAAAGGGGAAGTCAACTTAGTTTTCTTGCCAACTATAAACATGTGGTTGATGATATATATTGGGAAAGCACCTAAAAACCTTATTGTTGTAAGATTGTGAAGGGGTAAGCCCCAATACCAAGCTAGTACCATCACCAATATAGATCCCTTTAATCCTAAACTACTTAAAACTATCCATAGATTGTTTGTCTAGTTCCTTTTTATAGACAACTCACTATCACATTAATGTCAAATTTTATTATAACTTAAAAACATTTAGGAATGAACATTTACATTAATTTTTTGTTATTTTTCATTGATCATTGTATTTTGTATTGAAAAAAATTTACTATCTAATGTTAGTACAAGGTTTGTGCTATGTACTACAATTAGATCAAACCCATTGATCTAAATTTTTATGTGCTCAATTATATTTTCTTAGGTTTTATCTTTCAATTTTTTTCCCTATCTTCAAAACAAATTCACCCCTATCAACTTAATCTCTTATCGACTGCTTGTCTAGTTTATATTTAGTACATATTCAACCTATTCGAATGTGTATAATCATAACATGTTTAGTTTTACCATCTATAGAACATATTCAAATAGTTTAACTATGTATTTTTCATCATGTTTTGTTTATCTTTCCTACAAGCTATATCAACCCATTTGACTGTGTATCTCCTGGTTGATATTGTTATGTATTTAGATGACTCTGTCCCTATTTTTTCTATTTGCTTTTTGATTTAAAATTCTACCTTTAAACATCATGAAATACCCTATCAAAATATTTTTGGACAACATAAATCCATTTATATGCTACATGGGATGTTATTTTCTTCCTACCTCTACTTCCCAAGTGGACCTTCACTTTTGGAAAACTTTTTCTTATCCCTCATCTTTTGACTACAATATGGTCCAAATTACTCAAACTAATGAGATTGATGGATTAGATCCATGCTACACTTCTCAATATAATTATTTATTTAAAACACCTTATTAAAATATGGTGGTAATTGATACAATCCCAACAAAAAACCCAAAAGGAAACCTTCTCAACACCAACAACCCACCTCTTAGAAATCTACCACCTACCAACCTTCCCCCTCATACCAATTCAAGGAATGTTCCTCCTACCAATACTATTAATCCTCTTCCTAACACCAATCAACCAATTGATACTAATAAAATCATTACATAAATAGTGAAACAAATAAGCATCATGCAAACTTATAATACCTATCAAATGATACAACTACAACATCATTTGATAAACATGGCTAATCAACTTCTTATTCTTCTTCCCTTAAATAATCAATATTTAATCCCTCTACCTCTTAAATATGTGGCATGAAATATTATTCCATAACCTATTATGCACAATAATATGATTTAAAACATTAAAAAAAACTCTTATCCCCCTTCATTATATCTATTGATATTCGTAATATATCTCCAACTATTAAATATGATGGGATTAGAGATCCTGCATTTTTTCTCAAAACATTTGGTAATTTTTATAAAGATTGGATTCAAACTAATGCCTTCACCACTACAAAAATTTTAGTTAAAACCTTCATACATGATGTATTATAATGGTATAAATAACTTACCCAACATTCTATATGGCAACTTGAGGATTTACTCAATCCTTAAGTTAAGGAATTTCAACACAATGATCTTCTTAAAAAATGTCTTGGTCATTTCATTAATGTTATGCAACCCCATTCTAAATTAGCTTATGATTTTATCAAAAAATTTAAATATTTGGATCATAAATATGATCACAATATGACTGATGTCAACTTGTTCAAACTCTTCATAACTACCTTAACACCTTCCCTCCAATACAATGTTTAAAATTTTACTCCCCAAACTCTAAATGATGTTATTGCTCGAGCTAAGATTCAAGAATTTATAATGAAATAGTTTGAACCTAACACTAAAAATTTCAAGGGATATTTATAAAACTCCATTAATGTAATCACTGACAATCCACCTCCAACAAAACTAGGAGTAGCCTGAATAGATAATCCCCAAGCTTCTCATATGCCATCAAATATTCAACAAATAAAATAACTTTTAGAACCTTCTAAACCATTAAATTATTTTAATAATCCACCCACATGGTATGAACCTAATTTTATTTTTGGTTTCATGCCAATATCATTCATTCTCATGAAACATGTAACGAGCTTACACAATTTTTTATTTCTTTTATGCTAGGAGATACATTCAAACATGATGTTATGATCAAAATACACCATCATCATTATGTTTGTGCTTCTCAAAATAAAATATTACAATACTTATTCCTATAATAACCTATTTTTTTATACCTCTAACCCTCACCATTAAAATAAGGATATTTGTGCTATTGATGCTGATTATGATCAATACTATACCAATTCTCAATATGTGAACATGACTAAAGTCAATTATCTACATAAACCTACCCATAAATATCTCATCACAAATACAAATAAATGATGACTCAAAGAGAAACTTCTCAAATATAACACTACCACTAATATACCTTTTGACATGAATGCGGAACCACTTCCACATTTAAAACCTTAAACCACTGTTATCACTCAAAAGTGCACCCTTGTGAGAGTGTGTGCTTGTTTTCACTCCTACTCATACAATGGAAACTATCCAAGGTGTCAGTGGATTGATACTGGAGATAATATGTAGAGATTTATAGCTCCCCTAATTAATCACCTAAACTATGACTAATTCTACTACTAAAAAAAGGAAAAGGGAGAGAAAACAATACAAGAAATGGATCATAAAATAAAAAGGTGATGCACCAGAATGTAGATATCTTCCACTTGCTTGTAATTTTCATAATAAATGGATTAAAACTGAAATATAATTATACTACTAAAAAATAACTCTCCTAACATAAGTTTTTCAATATGGAGGTTGTTATTTATGCATTGATCAAGAAGGATAATCAACAGGACTAAAAGAAGACATAAATGAACGTTTTTCACACCTAGACTATGAAAATATACTTGACACACACCATATGACCTAAAAGAAGATGATTTAATTATAAAGAGGAAAGTATTAAGAGGAAAAATTCAATGAAGTCAAACACTATCACTATAATTCATCATAATAACACTCTAGTGCAAGATTGAGAAGACACAAATCAATTTGTATTTATTCTAAGGAAATGAGCAAATGTTCAATCTTAAAAATGAAAGTTTAACAAATATTATCCTTTTACAAAGAGAGATATCTCAAGGAGAGGACGAGGAGAGATAATATTCAAATAAAGAGTAAAATTTCACCATTTTCACTATTTATGAATAGTGACCACATGTGATCCTTGTCCTCATGTGAAAGAGGTAAATAAAGTGGATTTACTATTTATACAAGATCAATAACTTACATGTGATTCCATATTTTGTGCCTCACTCTTACATGTGTGATCCTAATTGAAATTAATAACTTCTTGTCTTCTTCAGAAGATTTTAAGACAAATTATGATCAACTTTTGACCATTTGAAAGACAAGAAAACTATGGAGCCACCCAAAAAATGTACCCCACATTCACACATGTGAAAATTTACTCATAAAATATTCCCTATGGGCCATGCCAAATCACATATAAGCCACCTCATCATTATTCCACATCACATGCCTCATCATGGCCAAGTCACCATAGTGAATAGTGACACTAAATAGTGTCTACATGAATAATGCATGTTGTTGGGTGAATATTTTGTCACCAGTGTACTGATGAGCAAAATAGGTCTGATCAAGCATAGCAAGGAAGATTAGTCAACCAAATGTGCAGGTTTACCACATCAAAAGGGGACAAATATCTCCTCTCATCAAGGGGAGGTTCCCTATAAGTATGAAGGGGCTATATATATATATATATATCCTAATCTACTGTAAATAAGCTGAAAATAACACTTAGGGGTAGGATAACACCATCCATCTCTCTTTTTTTAGAGATTATGTTCACCAATCAAAAGATAAATATTGATGAAATGATAGAAGGAACTCCTCTTCTTTCAAAAGTACTGTCCAACAGGCAACAAGAACCTTTCAAGTAGTGACAAGTAACTTTAACAAGACACAATAACACAACATGATGAAATGTAGCACAAAGTCTCCACCTCAACTGCCAAAGAGTGAAATACGAAGGATAATGAGGACACAAAGTCATCCCAAGATCCTTTACATAGAAATAGAAAACAAACAAACTAAAGACAATTGTAGGGGCACAAAGTCTCTCTACAATTGGCTTCGAGACAAGTTCCTAATTTCTTCCACTAGTTCTACTTGTTAGATCAAATAAACAAGAATACTCCTAGGAAATAGACATAAGAATAATTTCCTAAAATATAACAATCTATAATAGCACAAAGTCTACAAGTAACTTTCTTTTTCATCCAGATAAAATAATATGAAAAACAATCTAAGTTCAAACTCTCAATATTTGCCTTTCAATTTGGGCAGAATTTTATTTTTGATAACTGAAAAAGATCTCCTTAAAACAATAGGAGAGAGTCCTATATATAGTGTTCCAAGAAATACTTGGGCACTTTGTTTCACAAAAATGATGGCTTATGATGCATTGAATGCATTTTAAATTTTGCCCATGGGTTATGCTGGAATCGAGTGTTAGTTTTTAATATGGGCCACCTGATGTGTTTCCCTGATGTATTTCCAGTTGTTTGCTTTGTTCAATGTAAAAAAATAGGCCATGCCATTGAATACTTGTGCATTCCAATGTCCACCTAGTCAACTACTTTACCTTCTAGAAACATATCCCATGCATGGATATTTCTAATCCTTTTTCATCGTTCCCCCTTTCCTGGATGTATTTTGCCTTTATATGTGTGATTTGAGCTCTTAGGCTATCTCTTTGACTGGTCACTAAATTTGTTCATAGGTTCTGTGCTTAAGCCTACAAGGATTAATAGTTATTTCATTGTCACAAATTTGACATGTTTGGGTCCATCATCATTTGAAAGCCAATGACTACTTGGTTGCCTTGAATTTGATAGCTACAGGCCCATCATCCTCTTTAGTAATTCCTTTGTGTCTTTCCTGCTTGCTTTGGCTACTTTCCACTGATCTTAACAAGTGACACACATCATGTTCCACTGTGAAATAGTTGAGGACATGTGGTAGCATCTACTTAACTTATAGAGGCTTTGGGTGTCTTTTAAGTTTCTTGTGGAAGATAACACATTGTAGTTTTCATTGAGCTCCTAGTAACACTGTAGAAACATTCAGGACTCTTTTGGATTTACATAGATGATGACACGTGGCACATTCCACTCAAGTTTAGCCACTCACCTAGGACCCACCATAGTCTTTACTCAAACATAGGAAGAAGCTATGGATGTTGCCACTTGGCAGCCTCTGCCAAGCTTTATAGATGATACGTGGCACGTCTCACTGCTTTGAAAGTTACTAAGAACTATGTCCTGACAGATGACACTTGGCAGCTTTTAATTCAACTTTATAAGTGACACATGGCAGCTTCCTCTACAGTTTGAAGTTTGATCTTTCTCAAAGGGAACTTACCGAATGAGATTTTAAGAAATGGTCCACTTTTCTTGGTGAGAGCCTCCCATAAAGGTATCTACCATTTGGGATCTTTTGGGCAGCCTTCAGGCTTTTATTTCCTCAGCAGGTTTTTCCTTCAGACAAAAATTTTAAAGGAATTCTTTTAGACAATTCATCTGAAGGAAATGCCTTAATCATTTTGCCTTAGTCAATTTTCTACATTCTTTTCCTGAAAGAGAAATGTGCCCTCCACAAGGACTGTTCAAGGCTAAAAATATCCTTCAGACTTTTACAATGGTCCATCTGCTCCTCACTCTCCCTCCACAAGGGTTATTTGTCTTTGGTTCACTTTTCTAAAGGAATTCTCTTTGTCTAATTTTTCTCATTGCCCTCTACAAGGGCACTCTTTTGGATTCACATGGATGATGACACGTGGCACATTCTATTGTATCATATTAAAAGCTTCCATCATTGACACTTGGCACTTTTCATGGATCTCAACAAGTGACACATGGCTCATTCAACTATTTCTTGGAAATAAACTATAAAGTTTCTTGGTAGATGACACTTGGCAGTTTTCACTCTCGAGCTTTTTCCTTTTGGGCACTCCAACTTTTTTGTCTTGTTCACTTTTCTAAAGAAAATCCTCTTTTCTTTTCTGCCCTCCATAAGGGCACTTGTTACTTTGGCTTTGGGGTAGTCCCTTGAACCTTTTTATTGAACCAACTGAATGAACCAACTTTGGTTCAATGGTTTAATGGTTCATTCTTTTATTTCATTCATTCAATTAACTACTTGAACAAAATGCTTTGAGCCAACCACTTTGAACATTTGAATCTTTGAAACTTGACAAAGAGATTGAATCTTAAAAGCTTGCCGATGAACCTTTGAAACTTTGAACCCGTTGAACCTTTGAACCCTTTGAACCTTTGAACCAAAGTGGTTTAACGGTTCAATGGTTCAATGGTTCAATGGTTCAAGCCTTCTTCTCTTTGATAAGTGTTTTGAAGCCGTTGAACTTAGAAGTGATTGAACTTTGAACCTTAAAAAATGCACTTAACTCTTGCTGATGACATTGAATCTTTGAAACAATTTAACCCTTGAACCTTTTGGTTCAAAGTTCAATAGTTCAATGGTCCAATGGTTCAAACACTACATAGAAGCTTGCTGATGAACTCTTTTAGTTGAACCAAGGCATTGAACCAATCTTAAAAATGACTAAGTGTTGGAAACTTTTTCTTTTGATTGATATCACCTGTAGAAGCCTTTGAACCCATTGAACCAACTAGTTCCTTTACTAAAAAAACATGAAAAATGAGAAAATTGAATGCTCAAAACAATTTTTAAAGAGAGAAGAGACAATTTTGGTCTATTGAACCAGAAAAGTTCATATGTTTTCTCAAAAATGAGCTGACATTTTTGGGGACAACAACTGGCTCCAGTTGGGGAACTTCCTTCAGTTGAAAATTTGAAATAGTTGAGGGGAGTAAAAAGTAGAATCTCTAGTGCCTTTGAAGTATATCATTAGGCTATGGAGTCATGCTACTCAAAAAGAAAGCTGACAAAAACAAAAACAAAAGCACAAAAATAGAACTAAAGACTATACAAATATACATATGTACAAGTTGATCTTATCTGATACTTCACATATTGAAGTGTTTCAGATGCTACCCATTGTGAGGCAAAGAAAAGAGTGTGCCATATTGGTACTTCAACACTAAATTGTTCTCACCATTGAGATAATGGATAGTGAATGGGCCTATCTATAGGGAATCAAATTTACCATGCATTCCCTTTAGTTCTCTTCTCTTGTCCAATAGTAGGACTTGATCTCCAACCTGGAAATCACAGTTTTTTGCCTTCTAGTCAAAGAGCTTCTTCACCAGACTTTGATGGGTAGTAATTCAGTCTACCATTGTAGTTATCTACTCTTCTAGCTCAGTCAAGCACATGATTCTCTTATCAATGGAGCTTTCATAAGTTTGATCCTTAATTGCCTTAGCCAATTTCAATGCTGGCAATTTTAGGGTGATTGCTATTTTAGCATTGAGCCCATAAAGAAGTTGGAAAGGAGACATACCAACTACCCTTTTTGGAGTAATTCTATCTACATAAAAAGCATCAACCAATGCTTTATGCTGTGTCCTTTGGTTGTCATCTACTAATTTCTTGATGATAGTCACCAGGTTCTTGTTACTTGATTTAGCTTGTCCATTCCCTTATGGAAAGTAATCAGAAGAGTGGGAGAGGGTGATCCCATAGTAAAAATAGAACTGAGTAATCTCTTTGGAAGTGAAACAAGCTGTGTTGTCTATGATAATCTTGATTGGGACCTTAAACCTATAAATGAAATTTTCCTTGAGGAAATTACACACTACTTCTAAAGTAGCATGCTTGGTTGGGATAGCTTCTACCCACTTGGTGAAGTAGTCAGTTGATGTAAGGACATAATCATGTCCAACACTTGAAGATGGGTTTACATCTCTAATAAAATTAATTCCCCATTACTGGAATGGTTCTTATATGACCACTGGCTTGAGAGGCAGGGCAGCTAACTTGGGTCTTCCCATGAACTGTTGGCATAATTCACACTTTTGTACCCATTTGTATGCATCTTGAAACAAAGTAGGATAGTAATACTTGGATCTAAGAATCTTATGGGTAGTCACAAGAGTAGAAAAATGTCCTCCATAGGCTAGATTGTGGAAAGATTTCAAAATTTGGCTTTGTTACTCCTTGTCCACATAGTGAAGGAACACTCCATCAAGGCTCCTCTTATACAGGCCATTTTCCCATAGCACAAAATTGGTAGCTTTCAACTTGATATTCCTCCTTTATTTATAAGATAGGTGAGCAAGACACTCACCATAAATAAGGAAATGAGCAATACCTAAATACCACTCATTCGTGGTGGAGACAAAGAGGATTGTTGGTGTGTCTTCATCCTCTACTTCTTCATGCTCTATTTTTTCAGGTCTATTGTCAGTAATTAATTGGCATAGGCCTTTTCCTTGTACTAGCTTTGTTGGATTGATGACTAGATCAAAATCATAGATCTTTGCAATCTAATTGACTCTTTTTGTCCCAAACTCCTACTGAGTTAGTATGAATTTGACCATGGTATCAGGTACCAAGGAAGTAGTGTGAGAATTCAAGATGTTCAAGTGGAAATGTTTGACTACCTTCACCAATGCATAAGCATGATTCTCCATGTTTGAATAATTTAGCTCATGAGCTTTGAGAGGATAGCTCATGAAGGAAATGGGAGATTCCATACCTTCTTTTTTTTATTGGACCAAAATTGATGAAAGCATATGTTCAGAAACATAACTATATGTGATGAACTCTTTGTTGAAGTCTAGACAAACCAGAATTGAGGTGTGGAAAATGGTAGTCTTGATATCCTCAAATGTTGAATTGCCTTATCCAGTCTAGCTGAAGGTGGCCTTTCCCTTCATCATGTTTACAATATGTCTAGTTTTCTCAGCAAACTCAGGGATGAACTTTCATAAGAAATTCACCTTCCCAAAGAAAGAGTGAACAACAGTCTTACTAGTGGCCAAGGTAAGCTCTTGGATAGACTTGACTCTATTTGAGTCAATATTTATGCCTTCTTTAGACTCAATGTGTCTAAAAAGTTTCCCTTTTGTTACTCCAAAAACTAACTTTTTGGGGTTTAAGGAAATGCCATTCTGACGGTAGCATTCTAGCACTTGTTGCAAGTGGCATATATAATCTGAGCGATGCTTAGAAAATATAGTCAAGTCATCAAGATAAACTACAATGAACTTACCCATTTCATCCTTGAAAGCAAGGTCCATTACTCTCTGAAAGGTGGTGCCAACATTTATTAAGCCAAAAGGCATCCTTCTATATGCAAACGTGCCCCAAGGTGTAGTGAAGGCAGTCTTGGGCTGGTCTACTTCACTAACTTCAACTTGATTGTATCCTTAGAAGCCATCTAGCATTGATAACATCTCTAAGCTAGTCACTGTCTGAAGTACTTGATCCATGATGGGCAAAGGATAGTTATCCTTTAAAGATGACTGATTTAGATTCCTGAAATCCACACAGATGCAAATTTTACCATTCTTCTTCTTCACATATACTATGTTAGAAATCCATGTGGATTGAAAGATTGGGAAAATTATCCTATCATTCAATACTTTTTTTATCTTAGACAAGAATAGTACCTAATATCTTTGGATTATACTACTTGGAATTTTGCTTGTAAGGTACTAAATCATCCTTGAGAGGAAATTCATGGTGAATTTCCTTAGGCCTAAGTGACTTTAGATCATTATAAGAGTATGTTAGGACATCCATGTATTGGTAGAGTAGATCAATGAAATTGAATCTCTCTTCAGGAGTATAGCACTTCCTAATGTTCACCATTTTTGGATCTTCCTTGGTACCCAAATTTATCTAATTAAACCTCTAGGAGGAACTTGAATCTATTTGTTGTTATTTGATGAATCTGTCATGTTTGTTAAACAATTTCTTGAGAGAAACTAGGCCTTTGGGAATTTTATTCCCTTTGAGTTGCAAGAATTCTTCATCTACATCTGAGTTCATTTTAGGAGCTGATTTAAGCTTCTGAGGATCACTGCCTTCAAAGTGCAATTGTTCGAAGTTGTCTCTTTGTTCTAGAAAGGTGATTATTTGGTTGTCATTCTTAAACACCTACCAATGATTGGCATTATTAGTTATGCTTGGATGGAATACCACCTTGATGGTGTATTTGCCTCTTGTGAAGTCTGGGTGAGGGACTAAGAGAGTTGCTGAAATAGCCAGTGCATTAGCTCTATCATTGGATTCCCTAGGTATGGCAGAGATGTTGAAAACATCAAAGCTTTCAATTTGATCCTAGACTAGATTGTAGTAGTGGCACAATCTCTCATTTTTGGTTTGGTATAGGTTTTTCACCTGACAAACCACCAACTCGACATCTCCTTTGGCATGGAGTTTGATGCCCTTATCTTTAGCGGCTTTCAATCCAAGCAGAAGATATTCATATTCAGTAGTATTATTAGTATTGTTGAATTGTAACTTGTATGAAGAGGGAAAAATATCTCCTTGAGGAGATATCAATACAATCCCAGTCTTTGAACTAGTAGAGAAATAACTGTCATCAAATTATAGTATCCATACATCATCAAAAACTACTCCTTTCTCAGATTTTCCTTCATTTGGAGAGGAGAGTTTCTTTGGGCTCGCATTGTGCTCTCTCATGTTTTCTATTGTTTCATCTAAACTAATTTTTAGGCTATCATTTTTTGTGGTTTTATCAATTGAAACATGAGTATATTCTATGATAAAAAAAATAATTACCCATACCTGAAGACTCGAATAGAATTTGGACTTTAGCGGCTGATGTTTGAGTGACAACATATTTTACTTTCTTTTTAAGAAGCAGCCTCTGGATGATGCCTTTGATAGGGATCCTTGCCTCAAATAGATCCATGTTTAATTCTCCACCAACATCTTTATAAAAATTTCACCCTAGAATAATGATGTATGAGGCTAAAACATCAGCCACCAGGACTGTCATCTTGATTCTTTTGTTTGGAATGCTGAAAATGCAAATTGGGCATCCTTGATTTGTCCCAGTAGAGGTACTTATTTTTTCTCCATGGAGAAACACATCCAAAATTTCTTGTTCAATGTGAGACCAAGAGATTCTACACTTTGGGAGGCATGACATTTTTAGATGCACCTAAGTCTATGATGCAATTGCTCAATTTGTGACCATTTATCAATAGGGAAACATAGAAAGGATCTATGTTTCTAGGGGCAGCAAAAGGAGTAATGACAAGATTGTTTGGGATGGACATGTTCTTTGGGGGATCATGAGTTACCTTCTTAATATCTTGTCTTACAGAGATGGCTTTATTCTTCACACACTAAAATAACCTATCCAACTACTCAAGATTGGATTGCAAGAATTTAAATTTAGACATTTGAATTTTGGTCTTCTTGACATGGTTAATTATGTCAAATGACTGAAATATACTAGGAACAGAGGAAGGGAGTTCATCCTTCTAATTTTTTGGAGGAGGACTGGTCTACAAATTTGAAGTAGAAGGTGTAGAGATGTTTGATGTATTTACCTTTTTGGCAATCACCAAGTCCTTTAGCTGGAAAGGTAGAGAGGTTCCATGCTTAGCAATTGAAATTACTGGTTGAGGTTGCTCCTTTGTCATCCCTTTATCAGCTTATTGGGTTGATTGGTTCTTGGACTGGGTGAACACAACATATGATCCCTCATCTACTTTACCTTCACTTTTGGGTTCATCCTAGTAATCTAGGAAACCAATGTTGGAGTCACCAGCTAATTCTTCTTAATTTTTTACAAAGTGATCAATGTCATTTTCTTAGTTTAATTCAGGTTGGAAAGAGAAATCAGATTTTGTTTCGAGATATCCAACCACTAAATTGGTTGGGGGTGATTTAATGGCAAGTTTTCCTATGGGGGAGGAAGATGATTTGGTTGTCCTTGGCTTCTAGTAGCATTGCCTTGATATGGCTAGTTCTAAAATGTCCTCCTTGGCATATCTTGATAAGGAAGAGCAGACATAGCTTGGGCCATTTGTCTTTTCAAGACTAGCAGTTCATTTGCCAATTTTTGCACCATTAGATCAGTGGTACTTGTAGATGGATATTTATAAGATGAAGAATATTTACCTTTGTTAGGATCTCTCCTTATCTTTCCTACCAAAATAAGGTCATCTTCTACCTTAGTGGCCAAATCTTGAGTTACAACAAGGTCTATTTAGCCAGCATGTCTCAGCAAAAAACTCACTTCAGGCAGCTGAGAATTGATGAAGAAACATTTGAGATTCTCAATTGTAAGCTGAGGAATTATAGGAATCCTATTCCTTAGCTTGTCTAACCTTGCTAAAAAATCTCTCATTGGTTCATGAGGCTCCTTCTTCATTTGTGTGAGTTGGGCCAATAGGGCATGTGCATCTTCTGCAGGTTTGAACCTTGCTTCGAACTTGGCTTTGAATGTGTTCCAGTCAGTTACTAATCGAGCTTGCAGGTGGTAGAACTAGTCTATAATAACACCTTGTAATGTTTCCACAAACAGTCTGGCTACCACATCCTCAAACTCCATGCCTATTATGCCATAGGCTATGCTGAAGGCTGCAATATGTTCATCAGGATGAACCTTCCCATCACCATAGAATTTAGGGAAATTATTCCTCAAATTGCATGTGAGTTCATATAGGGGTGGAGTTATATTAATTGGGATAAAAGAGTTACCTTAGGGGCCTTGAATTGCCATTATATGCCTATGAAAAGTTGGAATAACAAATCTCAGAGGGGTAAGTATTGGCAAAGCTTTATTAATAGCAAAAATGGATGCTTTATCTAGTAATGGAGACTTGATTTTAGTAAGAGGAAAGCTCCTAGTTTTTTGGAGGTGAGATGGTGAAGGAAATAGATCAAAATTACTTTTTTGTACCAACTCGAATATAGGGTCAACAATACCTTTAGCCTTTTGGCTTCACATATACCGTGGATCTGCCAGAGTGAAAAAATAAAAATGGAAAAGAACTAGCACTGCTTTAGCTTGAAGCTTGATGCTTCAAATTGCACATTATTCCATAGTGAGATAAATGAATATGGAAGAAGATGGTAATAATATATAATGGATAAGGGTAGGGATTGCTTCAATCTAAAACTTGAGGTTTTAGACTACACGGTCATCCTTAGCAGAGTCACCAAAAACTATTGGGTGAATATTTTTTCACCAACATACTGATGAGCAAAATAGTTCTAGTCAACGACAACAAGGAAGATTAGTTAGCCAAATGTGTAGTTTTTCCACATCAAAAGGGGACAAATCTCTCCTCTCATCAAGTGGAGGTTTCCTATAAGTATGAAGGGGCTATATATATATATATATATATATATATATATATATATATATATATATATATATATATGCTAATCTACTATAAATAAGTTGAAAATAACACTCAAAAGTAGGATAACACCATCCATATCTCTTTTTTTAGAGATGATGTTTACCAATCAAAGGATAAATCCTAATGAAATGACATAAGGCACTCCTCTTCTTTTAAAATTACTATCCGGTAGGTAACAGGAACCTTTCGGGTAGTGACCAGTAACTATAACAAGTCACAGTAACACAATAGGATGAAATGTAGCACAAAGTCTCCACCTCAACTGCAAAAGAGTGAAATACAAAGGATAATGAGGGAATAAAGTCATCCCAAGATCTTTTACATAGAAATAGAAAACAAATAGACTAAAGACAATTGTAGGGGCACAAAGGCTTCAGGACACCTTCTTGATTTCTTCCACTAGTTCTATTTGTTAGATCAAATAAACAAGAATGCTCCTAGGAAACAGACATAATAATAATTTCTTAATATAACACAAGCTATAACAGCACAAAGTCTACAAGTAACTTGCTTTCTCATTCAAATAAAATAATATGAACAACAATCTAAGCTCAAAGTCTCACTATTTGCCTTTCAATTTGGGCAAAATTTTTTTTTTTATAACAGAAAAAGATCTCCTTAAAACAATAGGAGAGAGTCTTATATATAGTGCTCCAAGAAAGACTTGGGTTCTTTGTTTTACAAAAATGATGGCTTATGATGCATTCAATGTATTTTAAATTCTATCCATGGGTTATGCTAGAGTCGAGCATCAATTTTTAATATGGGCCACATGATGTGTTTTCCTGATGTATTTTTAGCTGTTTGCTTTGTTCAATGTAGAAAAATAGGTCGTGCCATTGAATACTTGCACTTTCCAATGTCTACTTGGTGGAATACTTTACCTTCTAGAAACATATCCCATGCTTGGAGAGTTTTGATCCTTATTCATCGTTCCCCCTTTCCTGGTTGTATTTTGCCTTTATCTATGTGATTTGACCTCTTGGGTTATCTCTTTGGCCGGTCACTAAATTTGTTCACAGGGTCTGTGGTTAAGCCTGCAAGGATCAAAATTTATTTCATTATCACAAATTTGACATGTTTGGGTCCATCATCATTTGAAAGCCAATGGCTACTTGGTTTCCTAGAATTTGATGGTTGTGGGCCTGTCATCCTCTTTAGTAATTCCTTCATGTCTTTCCTACTTGCTCTAGCTACTTTCCACTGATCTTAACAAGTGACACGCATCATGTTCCACTATGTAATAGGCAAGGACATGTGGTAAAATCTACTTAACATATAGAGGCTTTGGGTGTCTTTTAAGAAACCTATA
Source organism: Torreya grandis (assembly GCA_037957365.1). Classification (NCBI taxonomy): domain Eukaryota; kingdom Viridiplantae; phylum Streptophyta; class Pinopsida; order Cupressales; family Taxaceae; genus Torreya; species Torreya grandis. Next base: position 615,430 of record JARHVA010000461.1, on the reverse strand, counting down.
GAATATGACACATGGCAATTTCTGTCGAGCTCCTAAAAACACTGTAGAAACATTCAAGACTCTTTTGGATTTACGCAAACGATGACACATGGCACATTTCACTCAAGTTTAGCCACTCACCTAGGACCCACCATAGTCTTTACTCAAAAAGAGGAAGAAGCTATGGATGTTGCCACTTGGCAGCCTCCATCAAGCTTTGTCGATGACACATGGCACATTTCATACTTTGAAAGTTACTAAGAACTGTGTCCAAATAGATGACACTTGGCAGCTTCCTCTTTGACTTTATAAGGGACACATGGTAACTTATACTACACTCTAAGGTTTTATCTTTCCCAGAGGGAAATTTCCCTTCAAGATCTTAAGAAATGGTCCACTTTTCTTAGCGAGAGCCTCCCACAAAAGTATCTACCCTTCAGGATCTTTCAGGTGGCCTTCAGACTTTTATTTCCTCGACAAGTTTTTCCTTTAGATAAAAAGTCTGAAGGAATTCTTTCAGACAATTCATTTGAAGGAAATGCCTTAATCATTTTACCTTAATCAATTTTATACGTTCTTTTCTTGAAAGAGAATTGTGCCCTCTGTAAGGACTGTTTAAGCCTAAAAATATCCTTCAAACTTTTACAATGGTCCTTCTACTCCTCACTTGCCCTCCATGAGGGCTGTTTGTCTTTGGTTTACTTTTTCAAAGGAATTCTCTTTGTCCACTTTTGATCATTTCCCTCTGCAAGGGCACTCTTTCGGATTCACATGGATGATGACATGTGGCTCGTTTCACAGCATCATATTAAAACCTTCCACCATTGACACTTGGCACTTTCCATGGATCTCAACAAGTGAAACATGGCTCATTTTGCTATTTCTTGGAAATAAACTATAAAGTGTCCCAGTAGATGACACTTGGTAGCTTATGCTCTTGGGATTTTTCCTTTTGGGTGCTCCAACTTTTCTACCTTGTTTACTTTTTTGAAGAAAATCCTCTTTTGTTTACTGCCCTTTGTAAGGGCACTTGTTCCTTTGGCTTTGGGGTAGTCCCCTGAACCTTTTGAAAGAACCGAGTGAATGAACCAACTTTGGTTCAATGGTTCAATGGTTCATTCTTTTGTTTCATTCATTTAATTAAGCACTTGAACCAAACGCTTTGAACCAACCACTTTGAACATTTGAATCTTTGAACCTTACAAAAGCTCTTGACTCTTAGAAGCTTGCCAATGAACCTTTGAAACTTTGAACCTATTGAAACTTTGAACCCTTTTAACCTTTGAACCAAAGTGGTTCAATGGTTCAACGGTTCAATGGTTCAAGCCTTCTTCTCTTTGTTAAGTGTTTTGAAGCCATTGAACCTAGAAGTGGTTGAACTTTGAACCTTGACAAATGCGCTTAACTCTTGTTGATGACATTGAACCTTTGAACCAATTAAACCCTTCAACCTTTTTGGTTTATAGTTCAATGGTTCAATGATTCAAACACTACATAGAAGCTTGCTGATGAACTCGTTTGGTTGAACCAAGGCATTGAACCAATCCTAAAAATGACTAAGTGTTGGAAACTTATTCTTTTGATTGAAATCACCTGTAGAAGCCTTTAAACCATTTGAACCAACTGGTTCCTTTATTGAAAAAGCTTGAAAAATGAGAAAATTGAATGCTCAAAATTTTTTTTAAAGAGAGTAGTGACAGTTTTGGTCTGTCAAACCAAAAAAGTTCATATGTTGTCCCAAAGATGAGCTTACATTTTCGGGGACAACACATGTCAATAGTGTTCACTCACAATAGTAAGTAGTGTGTGATCGCATGATGATCTAGAAAATATTTCAACCATGATACAACCAAATGGTGATAGGAAATATTCAATAACTACCTCTTCTACCAAACCTATTTTATATTCCAAGCCTCATGTCTTTTCTTCAACTTCAAAAAATTATTGGAATTTATTAGAGGAACTTAACTCTATGCCTTGTAAAATACCTCTCATGGAGTTGGTTCTCACTTCTCCATATCATCACTAATTCCTCATGTAACAATAAAAATAAATTGAAGAACCATCTCTCGAGCCTTCATTAATAGAATTTCATACCATTGAAACTATGTGTCCTTTAAAACTTTACATATATTTTATTGAAGAAGTCATGATCAATGATGAAATTATCTTTTGAGTTGATGACCCACCTCTCTTCATTAAAATTACCATTAATACCACCCTTATTTGAAAAGTCTTAGTAGATAAAGGGTTAGAAATTAATGTGACATCTATTTGGATAATTTAATAACTTGGGTATAACAAAGATCATCTCAAGAAAAATCATCTAACATGTTGTGGATTTGAAAATACTAATATAAAATGACTTCGTTATATTTTTTTCGCTCTCACTATTGGACCCAAAATTATATGTACCAAGTTCATGGTTATTGACTTACCATTATCCTATAATATATTCCTAGGTCACCCATGGACACATCACATGAGGGATATTGCCTCTTCTAGTAGCCAATTTATCAATATTATTCACAATGGAAAAAATTATAAACATGAGGCTGATCCTAATCCATGGATTATTCAAAGTTTCCAAACCCAAATCTCAGTATCGAATTTCAACTATTCCATGAATTAATAACACACCTTTACCTAAATTTGTTAATATGAATCCATATTTATAGGTCACTCTTACCCATTCTAATAATTATGAGCCCAATTATTTGAAAAATACTTTCAATACTAACAAGCTACCTCATTATAATTTAGAGTGGCTCCCTCCTTCCTTGTTACCTTGTGATCATACCATCCCTCTCATTGATGAGATCTCTAACATCCCTCCTCCATGAAATGCACATGAAACATCTTAAAATGAATATGACTTAACCTATAATGAATAATGAGTGGCAAATTAATTTCAAGACCCTTTAACCATGTCACCTCACAAATATAGTGATCTAGGTGTATCTCCTTCTGATGTTTCTATAAAGACACAATCATGTACCATCTCTCCCACCTATGATGATAACTACATCATGGCCCAAGCTCAATCATGATACTTGGATATTTAAAACTATCATCAAACCTTAGCTAAAACACATACTTTCAACTAAGTTGTTCATGTCATTTCCATGGATATTGATGTATAACCTAAAGGTCATGTACCTCCATTTAATTATCCACTTTTCAACACCCCTTGGGTTGTTTAACAAATTTTACCTTTCACAAATTTTAAACTTCAGGAACCTTTTATATCACTACTCACTCTACCAAATCCCGTCCTTACCAATTATTCTAAATATATTCCTATTATTAATATAATTGAATCTAATCAACCTTCATCCCTAATTATACCTATAGCTAAGATTACCCTTGATGCCAAGGAAATAGATGTACACCAAATACATTTTGAATATGATCATTATGGTAACAAAATCATTGATATTAAAGTAGATATGGAATACTATGGACCCTTACCCATGCTACTTAGTAATGACTCCATACTTGAGTTACTCCATTCTAGAGAACCTCAAATTCCTTGGTAATATCACAAACTTGGGAATTCAAATGAAAGGATACTCTTTTTAATAACTTCATTACTAGTATAGATCCTAAAACAAATCCCACTTCTTCTCTTCCCAATGTGCCATATCATTTTCAAGATAAAAATTCTATGCTTATTAAAGAAACTATGAGAATAAAATAGGGCACACCCTCATGTCCTCAACCCATAACAATCTCTAAAGAACTCACGTTGATTAATCATGATAACTTTAGCCTATTATTTGATAAATATCATGAGAATTTCACTTGGTAATATGAGGACATGCTAGGTATTGACCCTAGTATCATTGTGCATAACATAATCATATACCTAGAAGTTAAACTAATCTATAAAAAATTATAAAAATTTACACCCTATGTCATAAATAAATTATAAAACTATTAGATTCCAAGTTTATTAAACCTATGGACTATTCTGAGTGGGTGTCAAACAATTTTCCTATTCAAGAAAATTTCAACATGGTTATTCTCACATGTATCAACTTTCACAATCATAACCTCGCCTATTCCAAAGATAATTTTTCATTACCTTCAATAGATGCCATCATATATTCCACTAGTTGATACAAAATTTTCTCACTCATAGATGGTTTTTTGGGCTAAAATAAAATTCATGTAACCCTTAAAGACTAATACAAAACAACATTCACTACATAATGGGGCACCTATTATTATGTTAAAATGCCTTTTAGCCTTAAAATAATTGGAACTACCTATAAACCCACCATGACCCATAGTTTTCATTATCTTATACATAAAATTATGGAAACTTATGTGGATGACCTCATTACCAAATTAAAAAGTTTCACAAACCATCTATGTAATCTCACCATCATCTTTGATCATGTAATTAAGTACAAAAATATACTTAACCCATACAAGTGTGTCTTTGGCATTACATCTATTAAACTACTAAGTTTATTAGTCTCTCTTCATGGTACTGATGTCTATCCTACTAAATTAAACACTATAGTCAACATGCCCATTCCTCACTCCATTTCTAACATTTTCACTTACCTTGGAAAGCTTGGGGAAATCCGAAAATTCATCATTGAAATGGCTTATCAGATATTTGATGTTAATTCCCTTATTAAACAAGGTAATGATCTAGAATGGACTGATCCCTATAAAAACATTTGATAACATGAAATAATTATTGCTTTATCTACCCACCCTACATGCACCTTCCAATGATCATCCTTTGATTTTATACACCTATTATACTCATACATCAGTTGGGTAAATTCTTTCCCAAAAAGATGATACTAAAAGAGAATATGTTATTTACTATAATAGTCTAGGCCTCATTGATTATGACAAATGCTATACTAAAGTAGAATGTTATTTCCTCACTATCTACTTTATATCTAAAATATTTATTTATCAAGAAACGTATGTCATTGTCCATTCTGATCCACTTCATCAATTTTTATCAAAAAAAATTTTACCTAGAGATAAAATTGGAAAGTGGATGGTCATATTGATGGAATTTTACCTTTGAATCATAACACAAATTTATGTCAAAGGGTAATTAATTTTCAACCAACTTGTAGTGGCACCCATACCTGCTACAAATCACCTTCAAGATAATCTCCTTGATGATAATATTCTCAATATTTAAGGTCTCAATTAGGCCATCTCTCTTAAAGATTGTTTCCATAATTTCACTATTGATTTAGAGGAAAATTATTAAGAATATAGTTATATCATTATTGATACTATTAAATTTAAATTAGTTATCAAATAAATTCTTGAATTCACCTTTGATTTTATATAAAGACAACTAAACCTTCCACTTTCATGGCACCAAATGCCTCCAAGTAGTTGGGGCAGGTTATATTCTAACTATCCCTTATGGTAAAATAATTCCTCTATTATTTTGGCTAACCTTTGATGTCCCTAATTTCATGGAAGAATATGAAGCTTCAATGTTAGGTATAAAAGTGGCACTTGACTTAGATATCCCATATCTACATGCTTTGGGTGATTCTCAACTTATCTTTTACTAGGTTAATGGTGATTACTAGTGTAAAAGTGATAATATTATTGATTATCATCAAATGGATACAACACTTTCCAAAGATTTTACCTCTTTTACCATTGAGCCAATTTTAAGAGATCAAAACTCTATCACTGATTCTCTTTCTTCTTCAGAATCCCTATTTCATCCTCATTAAGCACTTAATGATTTCCAATTTATTATTCAAATAAGAAAGTCACTATCTTGTATCCAACCATAGGATTTGCATATATGTCACATTGAAGGTGTCACTATCTAACAAAGTCCATGGTATAAAAACATCATCCAATTTATTAAACATCAAACCTATCCTCCAAACATAGATTCTAATAAAAATACTAGAATACGTAAACAATTTTTTAAATATATCTTTTGATACAACACACTTTATTATCATAATGAAAATGGTACACTTATCTATTGTATAATGTAATAATAGGTCCCTCCTCTCCTCAAACAAGCACATGGGTGAATTTTTGGTGTCATTATAGAGGATATGCTACAACATGCAAATACTATGTATGGGAAACTTTTGGCCTACATTATAAAAATATGCTATTGATTTTGCTAAAAAGTGTAGTCCTTGCCAACTTCATGATGATTTAATCTATTCACCACCAGATAAACTCCAAATTGTGGAGTCTCTTTGGCCATTTTCTATGTGGGGATTATACCTCATTGGTAAATTAAATCAATCATAATATGGTCATGTTTTTATCATTATTGATACTAAATATTTTACCAAATCGGTATAAGCCATGTCTCTTGTCAATGTCATGAGAACCACTATTTATAAATTTATCCTTAACTAGATCATTTATCACTCTAAATTTCCCCATACTATCATTTCTAATAATGGCTATAATTTCAAGAACAAGGATGTGAATTAGCTATGTGCTAAAATTAAAATATCCCACAAATTTTCCACACCTTACCATCCATAATGAAATGGCCAATATAAATCCACTTATAATATTCTCAACAAAATTATACAACATACCACCTAATAAACCTATATAGATGGGAATATTCACTTATATCACATACTTTAGGCCTATCGTACTAGCATACATACTACCACTAAGGAAACACCTTTGTTGCTAGTCTATGGTTCTAAGTTAATCTTACCATTAGAATTGATCTTCTTTCATTACATATAACACTTCATAATATCATTCTTGATGAATAAGTATGTTAATCTCACCTTCATCACCTCAATATTAGCGATAAACACCATCTAGCAACTCTTTAACATAATTACCAATACAAGGCTCCCATCACCAGACAATATAATAAAAGGGTTAAAGTCTACACTTTTAATGTTGGTGATATAGTCCTTAAAATAGAATACACCCATGATAAAGAAATAAAATATGTCCAAAAATATTTGGGCCCTTATTCAATGAAGGACATTCTTGGTCCTAGCACCTATCACATTCAAACTAATGAAGGCCATGTTTTTTAAGAGCCCACTAATGCACAATTTTTGAAGAAATATTTTTCTTAGATATTTCCCTTATTATCATATTTTTATATGCTATCCTACTAACCCTTCTTGAAATATTTATATGTGGATCTCACCCACTACATCACTCTCTTTTTACATAAACTTTAGTTCATTCCCTTATCCTTTGGTTTCTTTCTATCTTGAGTTGCATTGTAATACCATGGATAGGACCCAATTTTATTCATGAATTATTTAACTTCATATATATTTTTTTCATATTAAATTTGTTATTTTCATATAATTTTTATACTCTCTTGGGTTTTTATCTTGTGAGTTGTAGTGTAAGACCATTTTTAGGAGTAAATCCTAACAAATACCATTTTTTGTCCACATACTTTGTTCAACCTCTTGAGTTTTTATTTTGTGAGTTATAGTGTAAGACCATGGATAGGATCATGCCCTTCTCACAAATACCATTTTTTCCTTTGTTTCACCCACTTAGTTTTATATTTTATTAGTTGTAATTTAATACCATGGATAGGACCAGGTTCTCCTTATACAATCAACATACTATTTTAAAACACTTTTATTAAATTTATTGTTCCTTTTCTAAAATATTAATAACTGGTTAAAAGTTTGTTATCCCATATTCTCAAATTTGGTTTTTATTTATTTTATAGATAAAAATTGCACAAAAAACTATGTTATCATGTTTCCCTACACTTACGTACATTCTTATGATAATAAATCATACTTATATATCATTGTTTCCTTTTTTAATTTCACATTTATTGCAATTTGAACTCAAATTATTTCATGTTCATTCCTCTTGATTTCATTTTATTTCATTTCACTTTGGATAAATTAAGGTTAAATTCCATATAGAAATTTTACTTCACATGAGTAAATAAGACTCTTAGACACCATTCTCTCTAAGTTCTCTTTCTTAGTTACGAATTCCAAAGTTTTCTAATGATAATAATTTTTAATACCCATGTTTGGTTCTCTAAATTTGTATGGAGGAGGAATATAAGAATCTATCAAAACTTAAAATCTAAATCATTTAAAACAAAATTTAGTTATCAAAAGGAAATTTAAAATCCAAAATTCAACATCACACCAAAATATGTGATTTATAGCACATATCCAATCTCCCATAAAAGATTAAAATCTATAGTTGGTCTCATCATAGAGCTGAGGTCTATAGGGGTGTATTAGGCTAGTAGATTGGAATAGGAAAATTTAAAATAAATATATAGTGCTACCTACTTTCTCATGCAAGTACCTAATATTCATAATAGATCAATAGATCTTTAAGGGGGTATTGAGGAATGTGGAACACATTGTGGTTAGGTAGGGGGTATTCATACTTCATTTGAAAACCATGATTTGTGTGGTTAGAAATTTTTTTTCAGAGTCCTTAATGTTAAATTCCTCTTGTTTTGAAAAACCTAATTTTAATGTCTTGAATTAGATAAATATTTTATCTACCTTGATTTTTCCTTCATTTCCCCCAACACACATTTAATTTCCCACCTATATAATCAATTTGAATTCTAAATATGTTTCCCCACTTCTATATTCCATCTTCTTCACATCTTAAAACATGCTAACACTACTTTGTTTCTATTTTATCTATCTTCATAAAACAATAATATGCTTGAGTGACTATGGTTTATCTTATTTATACCATTTCTTTCCATTTATATAATTTCCTTGGTTTAGTTAAAAAAATTTATCCCTTCCTTTTTTTGTACAATTCCTTTCATTTCTAAATTTTTTATTATCATTCCTTTTTTTGGACAACTACATTTGTTTCTATGTTTCATGTACTTTTCCATTATTGAGGGAGTTTAGATTGTTAATTATCATTCAATAATTTTGTTTTCTCTTTTTTGTACTTTTTACATTGATTATTGAGTAAGGATTGTTACCACTTAGTCATCAATCTTTTTTACCATTACTTACCCATCTTTATTTAAGTAAGGATTTTTACTTATTTCAAATTGATGTTTGATTAAAATTTTTACTTGTATCATTAATTTGATTTTGTTTGTTTACCTTTCTTACTTAAGGTTTACTTGTTTGAGTTTTTTGGTCATTTAGTAGCCTTAGATATTTAGTTACCTGATTTACTCTAAATTTTGGCTTGGTCATTTGGTCCTAACTTAGAATTTGTTACACCAACATACCAAATCTCTAAGTACGTCATGCCTATATAGTCCAATTATCTTGGGTTTCATGCATTTGTCTATTTTTATATTTAGTTTTGTAACCTTTGGTTATCCAAAGTAGTCTTTGTACCCTCCATGATCAAAACTAAAAAAATAATAGACAACCATCCAATGATAAAGGTAAGCCAAGGTACCCATACACTACTTTTATTTTTAGTTATTTTATGATTTAAAATATTGCAATTTATTTTGCTTTAGCATTGTGTGTTTCTATGTTCTTTTCTCAGAGCAAAATCCCATGTTACACCTGAGTGACACATGATAAGCTTTGTTTGTGGGATATGTATACAAATAATATTTTCAAATTTTATCAATTATTGATGTTTTTTCTCTTATAAGAAATCATCAATCTCAATCTCTCTGAGTGCATGCCTTAAAGGGTACATAGAGAAAGGGGTGGGTAGATCATTAGTGATTCACAAGATTATTGTCTCCTATACCACCACTTGAAACCAACACATACTTATCCTATACACTTCCATAAGAAAATACACCTCCCTTACACACTCCTCCAAGAAATTCACCACTTTAAATAACTCATATGTAAGATAAAACCTCTTTTTAAAATTTATTGGGTAATATTAGCCTAGGTTGACCCTATACTTAAATTATATAAGCATCTTATGGGTCTAGGATGTCCTCTACCAACCTAGACTAGGACCTAATTCATTTTTATCAATTAACAATATAGGGTCAACTAAGCCAAATTTATAGAAAAAACTTTTGGAAAGGTTTAGGGTTAGATTCACATATATATTTAAACATCATTTTTTCTATTTATTATAGAGATATAGAGTTAATCATTCATTTTCACTTATTTACAATTTGTTCTTCCACTGTTCTACTTGAGGAGTCATTGCTTAGGGTTTATACTTGGAGAAGAATCTTGTCTTATGGAAAATATATGGATGTTTTGACCTATCTTAGTGATCCTTATAAAACACAACAACCTCTTCTGAAGCACCTTTCACCAATGGATAGATTGAGTCTTGATAGGTTCATCTTCAAGGTAACTATCTCTAAATCTTACTCCTATATTTTTGTAGATAGAATTAGCATAAGTAATTGCTTTTGAATGTATTTCTCTCTCCATGAATTAGGTTTATTATATGCTTGTAAAATTTGAGAAATAGATTTAATATAATAAATATAGTAACTCAAACCAAAATATATGAAAACATCAATGGAAGAGAATATAGAAGCAATCAGAACTTAGATAGAGGAATAATATCATCACCTTGCTTATCTTTATCTTCCCTCCAAGATTTTCAAATAGATTTTTGAAGGATTATTGAATTGCTTTTTAGATTTATAGATAATGGTCGATTCAAGAGTTCAAATGGATACAAGAGGGATCAATGGCTTCTTGAATACAAGGATAATATAAATACAAGAGACTATGAATGTTATAAGAGAGCTGGTATGTTTTACAATTCAAATTCAAATTATTCCAAATAACCCCCTTGCTTAATTATTTATAGGGTGGTAGGGAGGATTAAAAATGAATTTTAAATTCCTAATAACCCTCTAGTTTTAGATAATTATAGAGAATTAGAGAAGACTCTATATTTTAGAGGCTTCTATATCTAATTAGGGATTAGTTTAGGGGTTTTAGGTGGGTATAATAAACTAGGCATGTAGGAGAAGTTATGGATAGGTTGGCTAGGGAGGCAGGTAAAATATTTTGAATTTTAAATAGGCAAGAGGGACAAGTGGTTATTAAATGAGGTGGGATTTATGGTTTAATGGGATATTATAGGGATAATCAAGGGATTAATATAGTTTGGGGTGTGTAGTATGGTTAGCATGAAGTAAGAAATATATAATAGAATTAATTTTGATAAATAATAGGATTAATAAAATAGTTAATGAGATCAAATTTAGATGCATACATTTTTCCCCTATTTTAAATGGAATTTTGAGTGACGAAGTGGGGAGTATTGGTATTTCAAAGAAAAACCTTTGCATGATGGGTTAATAAAATGATGTTACATGATTCCCCCTTGAGAGGGCATGTGGGGAAGAATGAATTGCATGGCCACTTGAATAGAGATCATGGGGTGGGTATATAGGAAAGATGATGAAGGGTTTGGATTCCCTTTATTATAGTACAACTATGAGTGACAAGATACCCCAAGAGGAAATGTGAGGGAATGAATTTTTTAGTGTAATACTAGTCCCAAAGGGGAATGCACCTTAAAAATGATGATTAGCCTTTTAAGATGAGTCCTAGGTAAAGATCAATCTTGAGGAGAAATGTAAGTAGATTCATCACATAAGAAAAGTAATCTAAAGACAAATATATATATTCAAGGAATAGATAGACTATGATAGATAAGGACATAAGCTATCAACATTTCCTAAGGACACATACAAGGGAAAACTACATGTTGATAAAAGGATATAAATGATTTGTGATAATAAGTATATTTGATATGATGATTATATCTAAACATGATTTTATAAATGTGAGTGACCATGAGGAGATGAGAAATGAAATTAGTATCTGATCTATCCTTGAGCACTAAAAAGTGGCCAAGTATTGCCTACATAGTCTGAAGAGACCTCAAGTTGATGTAGTTTTAACTCAAGATGTTAGATGAGGGGCAGTGAGATGGAAGACCATGCCCCTAAAAATTATTTAGGAATCGATAATGGTCACATGAAACATCATTTTAAATGATTAAAATTTTGATAAATGAGTATGAGAATCATAATTAGATGTTTAGGTGTAAGGGTAGTGTTAATGCATATTAAACAGGGTTATTTAGGGGAAAAAGATAGGTTTATAAGGGGTAAAATATAAAAATAGGGGTAATAAAATTATTTTTAACTCTTTGTGATTAGAAAAATCTTACTCTAGAACTTGCTACCATGGATCATATTCTTCATGCTTCACATCACAACGACAGGGTTCAAGGCTTACATATACCTATGAAGGCTAGACCAATGGTAAGTGCATCTCCCTAACTTGCTATTTTATGTATTTATTTTATTTATTAATACATTTATAAAGGTAAAGGAAATGAGTGTAAATTATAATTGGGGGCATTTCCCTTAGTTGTAGTTTTTCACTCACAATCCATGATATTTCACTTGTGATATGTGGTTTTGAAAAATTGCTTCTGACAAAAAGTGATTTTGTAATACCATAATGGGTGACTTGTGATTTTTCAAAAATAAATTAAACAATTTATGATTTTTCAAATTTACAAGAAAGGACTTATGGTTTTGTAAAACTATAATAATTGACTAATGATTTTGTGAAATCATAGTTTAGGGCAAGGATATAGTAATGATTTTACTTAGGATGGTTGTGGGAGCTAATTGGGTAAGGGGATAAGTAAAGAAATAGGTGATTGGGTATATAGGATAGGGATATAATAATAAAAATATAAGTTAGGGTATAATTTTTTAGTTATTAGAGGCTAATAGGGTGTTTGGTGAAAGAGGATTCAGGGGTTCTGACATCTAGATTATGACAACCTATGGTATTGTATGAGATGCATCATTTAATACCAACCAATTTTGGCGTTTTATAGATGATAGGGATATATTATATTGTGACAATGCCATATATTATGATAGGTTTGGCCTTGATCACTACATTATTATAGAGGTGGCACTCAAAGATGAGAACCTTTTACTTTATCATAAGGGAGATGATGGTGAACCTATAAGATGTTTGGTAG